>CM052895.1:7766347-7867048 GCA_028534135.1 Potos flavus | reverse complement strand
GGGATATCATTTAAGTAGATTTGTACAATAAGTATCCTTGGAGTCTAGCTTCTCTCTCGCTTAAGCTAATGCATTTGAGATTCACCCACGTTGTTGTGAGGATCAAAAATTCATTCAGTCATTGCGTTGAATTCATTGTGTGGATGGACCATAGTTTGTTTATCCATTGACCCATTGAGGGGTGTATCAGTTCTTCCCAGATACTGATAATTATGGATAAAACTGCTACACCATTCATGTCTAAATTAAGAATGAATATAAGTTTTCATTTCACGTGGCTAAATATCTAGGCAATTGCTAGGCAATTGCTGGGTGAGATCATAGATAGAGTTTAACTTTAAAGGAAACTGGTAACTTACTGTCCAAAGGGGATATAATATTGTTCAGTCTCATCAGCAAAGTAGAATTGTTTCAGGACCTCCCCATCCTGCTAAGCACATGTCAGTACTTTTTATTACAGCCATTCTAATATGTGTAAAGGTACACCTCATTGTGATTAAATTTATATTTGCCTCATGACTAATGTTGTTGAGTGTATTTTCCATACGCGTATTGGCTAATCATGTATATTATTTAGTGACATAGCCGTTCGAATCTTTTGACTCCTTTCAAGGGGCTGTTTGTTATTATTGAGTTTTGGGAGTTAGTCTGTAAAAGAGTCCTTTATCAGACAGGAGTATTATAAACATTTTCTCCCAATCTGTGCTTTTATTTTTTGTTTTCTTAGTAGTCAGAGAAGTTTTCAATTTTGATGATATCAAATCAACCATTTTTTTCGTATTTGGTTCATGGTTAGGGTCCTAAAGAAATTTTTATCTAACCAAAGGTCACAGTAATTCCACCTTTGTTCTCTTAGGGACTTTGTATTGTCTTCACTTGGATCTCTGTGTCTGTTTTCACTAGTACAACAATTTCTTGATTAGTGTAGCTTCATAGAAAGTCTGGATTACACAGTATGCATTGTCCATGATCACTCTTCTCTTTCAAGTAGTTTTTACTATTCTAAATTATTTCCTTTTCCCAATAAATTTTAGAATCTGTATTCTAATTTTGAGAGGAAAAAAATCTCATTTAGATGTTAACTGATGTTGCATTGAAAATGTAGTTGAAATTAGACCGAAGCGACTTAATATTGAGTCTTCCAAACCACGATCATAACATAGCTCTGCATTTATTCACAGCTTCCTTAATACCTCTCATCAGTATTTTCTAGGTTGCAGCATACAGCTCTCATACATATTTTAACTTACACCTAGGTATTTAATGTTTTTTGATGTTACTGGAACTTACCCTTTTTAAAATTTCAGTTTCCAGTTGTTTGTTGCTACTGCATAGACATAAAAGTGGTTTTGTATATTAAGTGTATATCTTGCAACCTTGCTAAACATTTGTACTATTGGGATTTTGTTTTTGCTCTGGTTACTCATAGCTTTAAGCTTCCCCTATGAGCGTCTGCTTCAGATAGGATCTCTCAAAAGCTTCTGCTCCTCTTCTGGTGGCAGCCTTCTGCTAGTCCTTACTCCATACCTATAAGCCTGTGGTTGAAAGGTCAAGACGTTGTTCTCTCATGGCCTCCTCATTCTTGGGCAGTCTGTGTCCCCTGCTCTCGGGAGTGGAACTTTCTCAGTGACCCTGTCCCTCCCAGCAGGTCTGGATCCAGGATAGTTGTCAGTCTCCGACTGAGAGAGAGAGAAGATTTTTTTTTTTAAATACCGCCCCCGCCCCTCCACCCCCGCCGCCCCAGTCATACTGGAGTCTTCACATGTTTGTTGAGCATCCTTTGAGGTCTGGAGATAAGAGCTTGCAAGTGTCTCTAAACTTCCTTAGTGTCAACAGTTCTATGCTTTCCTATTGACTTACACTTGGTCTTTAGAAATTCATATTGTAGCAGAAGTCTTCCTACTTGCTTACAAGGCAATGCTATCTTACTCCAGATCTCTGCCCCAGGTAAGCCAGGGCTGAGCCCTCTTCTCTTGAGGATGCCTATCTTTTTTTTTTTTTTTTTTTTTTTTTTTAATTTTAGTCTACTTGGTTGTTCTGTGACGTGAGGTCTGATGGGCTCAAGAAAAGCTGATATGTAGATTTTCATGTTTCTTCTTGATAGAGCGGGAGCAGTACATTTCTCCTTTTGTGTATACTATGTGGAAGCCAGAACTCTGTTTTAGTCTTCTCCTTAATTTTTCTGCCAGTAAATAAACCAGTTGAGTTTCAGTTTTTAGTGCCTGGTGCAAAATAATGGAGAAACAGTAGTTTAATATGGGCATTGCGTTTTTTCTTCTTATATTGAACTGTCTAAAGCATATTCATATCCACTCGACCCCTACCCCAAAACATAATTGTCAATCCTGAGACCCTCCTAGGTAGACATTCTCTGGAGCTGCAACTTTTTTTTGGGGTAGACTAGAGTTACACGGTATTACATTCTTTATGTAATAAAATTGTGGGAAATAATAGGATTCTTTTTTTTCTCTTTCTAAATATTATTTCTCCTATCCGTTGGCCAAGGAAGTCTCTTTTATGTTCTCTTATAAAAGATTTTCCTTAATATGTCTTTTGAGTACTTCTCATTTCCTGCAAGTTATTACTTCTCTTGACTCAACGTCATTTTGAAAGGCACTGCTTGCATAAGCTCTGGAGTATTTTTTTCATCGCAGACAAATTGTTATTCCTGAATGTCATGAGCTCCCAGATCTCTTCATAGGTGAAAGATACTGGTATCTATTTCAAGATCTCTTTTAATGCAGCCTTCTCCTTTTATTTCAAACCTAATTTTTTAATGAAAATATCAAGTGTGTGCTTAGCAAGATTGACTTTTGTTCTCCAGTCCAATCTATCCTGACCTTCTCTTGCTTTATAAAAGCTATTTTTATGCTATTTTCTGTGGAAGTCTCTTACTTCCTTTTCACAGGCTTGCACCACCTGTCCATCCTCATTTTCTGTTGATGGAGTGCGGTGAAAAGAACTCTGAACCTGAGGTGGGAGACTGCATTTTAATCTGGGTCTGGCTACTCTCTACTGGTGGCTTTTTTTTTTTTTTTAATTAAGGATTTACTTTGTTTATTCCTCTGTTAATAAGCAGTGCCCTATTTAAACCCTGACATATGCAAGTTTTTTTTTTTTTATCTTTTTTGGGATTTGATTAATATATGCTGTTTGGATATTTTCATCTTAGAAAACTATCTTCAATTGTTAATTCCATTATATTTTCAAATAAGAGAAAAATCAGTCTGTTTCTTTTTAACTGAAAAACAAACAGATATGTATTTAATGTTTGAGCAGTTGTGGTTCTTGCTAGAATTCTCAGTCCAAAGCTGTCAATAACATTAAGATACAGTTTCATGATTTTATCTGCTAGTAAGGGATTGTCTTTACCAGCATTGTTTTTTAAAAAAACTCACATTGAGGGCACCTAAGTGGCTCAGTTGGTTAAGCATCTACATTCGGCTCAGGTCATGATGCTCAGGTCCTGGGATGGAGTCCCGGGTTGGGCTCGCTGCTCAGCAGAGAGCCTGCTTCTCCCTCTGACTGCTACTCTGCCTACTTGTGCTCTCTCTCTGTCAAATAAATAAAACCTTTAAAAAATAAAAAATAAAAAAAAAAACTCACATTAATGGGGTGCCTGGGTGGCTCAGTAGGTTAAATGGTTGATTCCTGGTTTCTGCTCAGGTCATGATCTCAGGGTTGTGAGATTGATCCCTGCATCTGACTCTGCACTCAATGGGGAGTCTGCTTGAGATTCCTTCTCCTCTCTCTCCCTCCCACTCTGCTTCTCCCTCTGCTGTCTGTCTGTCATAAATAAATAAATAAATAAATCTTTAAAAACTCATATTAATTATACCATTCAGTTCTTTCTATTAAGAAACTTGGACACATAGAAAAAGTTTTTTAGTGACACTTTTCACAGACTTTATTTTATCTTTTGTATTTCCCTCCTGCTCACAATATATTTGTCCCTGTCTCCTTCCTTCATCTTTAAAAGTAATAGACCATTTTTATTTTTTTTATTTTTTTATTTTTTAAAGATTTTATTTATTTATTTGACAGAGAGAGAGATCACAAGCAGGCAGAGAGGCAGGCAGAAAGAGAGGGGAAAGCAGGCTCCCCGCTGAGCAGAGAGCCCGATACGGGGCTCGATCCCAGGACCCTGAGATCACGACCCGAGCCGAAGGCAGAGGCCTTAACCCACTGAGCCACCCAGGCGCCCCTAATAGACCATTTTTAGAGCAGTTTTATGAAATTGGTCAGAACGTGTAGAGTCCTCACATACCCCTTCACTCCCCTCTCTCTAACTTCCTTTTAATATTAACATCTTGCCGTAGTGTGATACATTTGTTGCAATTGAAGAGCCAATGTTGACACATTATTATTGACTAAAGTCTGTAGTTTATATTAGGGTTCAGTCTGGGTGTTGTATATTCTGTGGGTTTGGACAATTGTATAATGACATGACCCTCAAAATATGCAGAACAGTTTAACTGGTTGCAAATCCTCTGTGCTCTGCCTACTTGTCCTTGTCTTCGTTCTCCCAAGTCCCTGGCAACCATAAGTGTTTTTATTGTCTTCATAGTTTGCTTTTCCAGAAGGTCATATACTTGAAATTATTCAGTATATAACCTTTTCAGATTGGCTTCTTTCACTTAGTAATTTATATATTATATACATATATAATATATATACATATATTTTTAAGATTTTATTTATTTGACAGAGAGAGACAGTGAGAGACAGAACACCAGCAGGGGGAGTGGGAGAGGGAGAAGCAAGGTCCTTGCAGAGCAGGGAGCCTGATGCGGGGCTCGATCCCAGGACCCTAAGATCATGACCTGAGCTGAAGGCAGCCGGCATTATATTTTTTTTAGATTTTATTTATCTCTTCATGGGGAGGCACAGAAGCAGAGGGAGAAACAGACTCCCCGCAGAGCAGAGAGCCCAATGCAGGACTCAATCCCAGCATCCCAGGATCACGATCTGAGCTGAAGGGAGACGCTTAACCAACTGAGACACCCAGGCGTCCCTCGCTTAGCAATATTCACTTAAGTTTTCTTTGTGACTTTTCATGGCGTTGATAGCTTATTTCTTTTTAACCCTGAATTTTTATTTATTTGTAGATATGGATATACCATAGGGTTTTCTTTGTTTATCCATTCATCTCTTGAAGGACATCTGATGGCTTTCAAATCTTGACAATTATGAATGAAGCTCCTCCAGAAATACCTTCTTCATCTTTGTAACGATAGTAATCCGTAGAGTCCTTCCGCTCTGTGCTCTACCATGCCATAGCTGAACAGGTTAAAGACAGCATGTGAACCAAAGTGGACACCTGTTGCGTTGTCTACTGAGATGACCAGTAACCTGTATGCAGGCCTTATGTTAGACATCTGTACAATAGCCACAGCATACAAGAGCTATCATCACAACCCATAAAACCTCTCTTTTTGGAGGAGTCTGTATTTGAAATATTCAGAAACACAATTTCTTGGCCTAAAGTTCTACTTTAAAGAGAAATGGATATATGCTGCCAGAGATGACCGTTGAACTAAATTGCTTGACCTTGGAGGATGAAGTGACCACAGAAGAGAGGAGGCAATTAAACTGGAAGACACTTGTGCCCAAAGATAAACTTGAGGAGGCTTGCAGCCTTGTCTGGAGTTGCCCAGGACTAGCACTTTAGTGATAAGAGCCTCGCTGAAAACAAATTTGAAGGATAGTGGATAGGAAAGACCATGTTTAAAATCTCAAGTCTAATATGCACTTGGTGATGCTGGAGGAGATTTCTCCTTTAATTCCTGTGTGCATTTGTCTGGAACTCCATTCTTTTCTCTTGCTTTCTTAAAAACTAGCCTCTTAGCTCCTGCTGAAGGGTGTGCACACAACAATTGCTGATGCCAATGCTTGCTCTCCCTATTGAGAAAATATGAGCGGTAAATCAAAGGAACATAAAAACAGTGAAAGGGAGGCTATTTCTGCAAGGAGATGCTTTGCTATCACAATGTGACACTGCTTTCTGTAAAAAGTATCTCAGTTTTGTTTTCTAGTTAAATCTGTGGAAAATATTTTGGTGCACTTTGTCCAGGGTATGCTGTTTGCTCTTTCTACTATTCCCTGCTTCTCCCATGAGGACTCACTTGTCCCAAATAACTTACTGGTAGATAAACCTAATTGGACATCAGTATTTATGTAACTTAACGGATGAAATTGATATTAATGTTTTCCATAATATAATATATAGAATATTATAAAGGGAGGAAGAATAGGACTTCTATTGATGATGATGATGAAGAAGAAGAGGAGGAGGAAGAGTGTTTAGAAAGGGGGGGGAGGAGGAGGAGGGAGGAAAAGAATAAGAGGGAAGAAGAGAGGGAGGAGAAGGAGGAAGAGGAGGAGGAGGAGGGGGAGAACGAGGAGAATTTTCTTATCCTTTACCCTGGTGTTGGGACCAGGGGCTTACATGTACTTTTTCCTTTACTCTTACACCAAATATATATGGACCTGAGGAAAAGAAGGATGAAGAGGTACTGATAGGGCAATGATTTGAAGTTGGAACAACAACCAAAAATGGATGATAGAAATGGCAGCCAGTGAGAAGTTCAGGCATAACCGAGATGGGAGCTTGTGCAGAAGGGAAAGGTGCATAAGTACGCCATTGTACAGATGCCTTGTGCGGGCCCCCCAAGGCAAAGTGATGTCCTATTGAAACAGGGCTTATGCTCTAGAGATTTGTGAGAGCTGCTGCTTATTGGGCATTTTCGTGACTGCAAAGAAAATACATCTTCTCCATTCTTGTCTATTCCTAATCTCTTTCTCTGCCTAACACCAATTATCATAAATGCCAAAATCTCCAGCTAAAAGGATCCAGTTGCATTCTATCTAAGTTCTTCTTTCTCTCATATTCTAAATTTCAGAATTGTTTCCAACTATAAGGCTTCCCTGATACCAGGACTCATACCTAATCTCCAATTATAATAAATTCACTTGACATGACTTAGAATCTGTTAATTCTTCTAGACTCCTTCCTTAGCCCCCAGCAAAGTGATGAGGCAAAGGATGAGGCAATTCCAGGTACCCTGTGTGAACAGCCTGCAAGGGGTTCATGGCCATGGATTTCTAATACCTAAATGCAACTCAAGTACTCCTTCAGAGAAGCTAGAGAGAGCCATTTGTTTTTTCTAATCTGCTTATGAGAAAAAGATTTTCACAATTTTTGTTACTACCAGCAATGGAGAGAGTCCGATACTAGAAGCATTTTTACATGTTACAAACATGTTTATTCTTATATAAAGAATATATATTCTTTATATTTATGTTTCCATAGCTCATGTTGCTTATAATTCCCATTCCCTGTGTTCTGATCACTTGTGTCCTTCACTGAGCGGGGCAGTGCAGCACCATTTTGTGGGAAAACTTTTTAACTAACCACATCCTAGAGTAATTTCAAATAATAATGTTAAATGAGGTACAAATTACAGGGAAATGCTATTTGAAAATGTTGCCTAATGACTAGGAAAAAATATTTGAAGCATCAACAAGAGATTAAAAATTAAGATTCAGAGATGAAATTTGGAATGATTTTAAACGTTGCATCGAAGGAAGTAAAAAAGAACTACTCTCAGGAAGGCTTTGGTTTTAGAGGAGCAATCAGTGCTATTCTAGAAGAGTTTGAAGGCAGAATGGATCACTGCCCTTTAGTTGGCGTCTCATTCCTGACATCTATTTGGGAAAGAAATGGATGCTAGGAAAAAAAAAATGATTTTAGTATTGGCTGCCTATTGGGATAAAATTCACTCTGGACCCGTAATGACGAAGTTTTAGAATATAAGTGAGGGTCAGTGGCGTGAAGTCTGGAACCGATGACCAGGAAAGAATTCTTGAGACGTCTTTGGTGCAAAATGGTAGTTTGTTAAAGCACGGGGACAGGACCCGTGGGCAGAAAGAGCTGCTGCCCCGGGCTTGTGAGTGATTGCTGATTATATACTATGGGGTTGGGGGAGGTAAGGAAAAAGGGAGAGTTTGAAGGAAGAAGACAGGCTACTGGAGGCTTTGCTATTTGTCAAGTTAAGGTTGTTTTTCCTTTTAGTAAGGCATTAACAGTAAGATAGTTGGGAGCTTCCTGGAGGAATGTCACATTCCTGCTATCACACGTCCTTATCAATGAGCTTTAGGTTTAGAAGAAATTTAACTTTATTTACATTTCCCTCTGCCTCAGTCTCCCTCAATTTTATGGAGGGGAGGATGATGTTAGGGCTTCAGGGACTGAGTTATGGGTCTCTGGAAGTTAGGCTATTGATAAGAAAGCCTCTTTTACAATCACTAGGGCATTTGTAAATGGAGGGAGACTGGGGTCTTGCAGGATTGTGGTCTTTACAAGTTAACTATTTGTTTCTCCTTTAAGGCAGCCAGGAGTGCCTGAGGAATGTCACCTCTATCCCATGGGGGGGGGGCTGTAGGGTGCTAGCTTCTGTTTTGCCTCAGCTTGCCTTCAATTCCCTCATCAGTAATACCCATTAGTCCTTCTTTCCTACGAAATCCAATGGTAAAACTAAAGCAAATGGAACAAAAACAAAAATCATAAATCATATAAATACACACACACACACATGTTCACACACACAAACAAAGCTAGTGGAGCCAGAAAGAGTGAATTAATGGGAATGTTGCACTTCTACTTAAAGAGAGCCTCACATATTTAAAATACACTGACTCTGAGACTTTCCATGTTGAAATTATTCCTTTTTTCTAACATTTTCACTCTCAAGCCACCCCTTTAAACTCGCACTGTTCCATTGGGCTCATTCAGTAGTACCAGCATTTATGAGGGTAATTCAGTACACAGTGCTCCTTTGCAAACTTGCTTAGCAAGAGTTAAATTGATTCTGACACAATGCATTTTGTTTTTGTTTTTGTTTTTGTTTTGTTTTGTTTTGTTTAAAGATTTCATTTATTTATTTGAGAAAGAGAGCACAGGGCAGGGAGGAGTGGGGAGAGGCAGTGGGAGAAGGAGACTCTCTGCTGAGCAGGGAGCCTGATGCAGGGCTAGATCCCAGGACCCCGGGATCATGACTTGAGCTGAAGGCAGATGCTTAACCCACTGAGCCATCCAGCCATCCTGGTTTTTTTTTTTTCTTTGTTTTTTTAAAGATCTTATTTATTTATTTGACAGAGAAACAGTGAGAGAGGTAACACAAGCAGGGGGAGTGGGAGAGGGAGAAGCAAGCTCCCCAGGGAGCGTGAGCCCGAGGCGATTCCAGGACCCTGGGATCCTGACCTGAGCCAAAGGCAGATGCTTAATGACTGAGCCACCTAGAAGCCACTGCCCCCCCCCCCCCATGCATCCCTGTTTTTGTCTTTTGTTCAAGTTAAGTAGGAGATTGACAAAGGAAATCAGACACTTGTTAAATTAGGGCGGAGCTGCCAAGTAGTTGTATGGGAAAGTCAGAGAGGTTGACCTGGCTGGGAGAGGTCAGCAACTCCCTGGCAAGTATCTTTCCTCCACGTCCCTCAGTAACTGAGGTATTGATTTTGGGAGTTCATTCTTGAGGCTCCACCCTGTCGGAAATATTTGTCTTTATTATCTGTTTTCATCTGGCAGCTATTTGGCATGACTGCGGTTCTATCTCTGGGAGCTGGGGTTTAGAATTCCTGACCCTTGGTGTTAGAAGGCATTTTGCAGACCGATGACTGCTATCCATTATTAATTCATTCACAAGATGAGTTCATTTTGTAGGATGTGGGACCTGCTGCCGTCCATTCTCTGCTGGAATACCTCTGGAAACAGGGGCTCACAGCTCCATTGTGGGGTGGCGGGGTGCTTTCGTTGTTAGGAAGTCATTTTTTAGAACCGAAATGAGTCTTTTTAGAGCTAACTGGCTGTGAGCATTTAAACGATCTGGCTAGGTCAGCCTGCTTCCCCAGGAGCTTGTTATATTTTCGGTTGATTACATTAAATGGTGAGTCCGAGTAGAGTGGCTTTCCCATCTTCAGTTCCACAGTCATAGTTTCTGTGATGTGGGAAACTAGATTTAGGGGTTAGCTGGATTCTGAATCTCGATGCCTTAAACTCCACTGCTGTCTCAGTGGAGACACTCCTTCTTCCATCTAGCTACCCACCCTGGGTTCACCAGAGATACATACACAGACACACATGTACATATGCATATGTCCATACCTGTGCGTATACACAAACACACATGCAGACACAATGGCACCCATTTGTCTCAGGGATCTTGTGGTCTTAACCCCATTGCTATCTCCCTGTGAGCTGCGTGAACCCAATGAAGGACTCCTCCACCTCTAGAAGGTGGCCATCTTCCACTGCAGTCCATATACATGTATGTCCTTACAAATGCGGAAATCAAAGCTACTCCTATAAATTTAGGAGAAAAAGATTTTCCCACTAAAATTTAGGGATTAATCTGCTCCTAGTAGCTAGATCCTTCTAGGGAGGGGGCAGTTCCTGGTTTCCAAGCAAAATATCCTCCAAGGTAAGGGCAAACAACAGTAGGACAATTCCAGAACAATTCTAGGAAAGCAAGAAGCAGTTTCTTTAGACTGGTTGCTGTTGACCCTTCTGCATCTTATGGCTATGATCCTACAAATCTACCATGTGTTAGTTCCTTCTCTACTCTTTGGGGCTTTCATATAAGGTAATAATAATATGTATAACTGTATGTACGTGTGTGTGTGTGTGTGTGTGTATATATATATATACACATATGCATCATAGTGAGAGGCAAAAAAAAAATTACTGAGAGGGACTGAAAAGTAATGATCAGTTTTTGGCACAAGTCTTTTCAGTCATGCTCAGGTAATTCATTTGAATTCCTTGCCTCACAGTTGAACTTTGTTAGGTAATTTTTGAATTGAGTTACCAGTGAACATTATCAAGTGATAAGGGCTTTGTTGGAAACTGTCCCATGATAATATTCAATAGAAGTCCCATTTGACTGTTCAGTTTGCCGTGTGTAGCTAATGTAAGATAATTTTCATGTTGTTCGACAGAGCAATTCAATTTAAATGAATAATGAATAGTTATCCTTTGAAAACACAAAGAGGACACGGTGTCTTCAGTAGTCGGTTCAGGGAACCTGGTATTCGTGCCTAAATCTGGTTGCTCCTTAGCGTGTTAGTGTGTGGCCTTTGAGAACACAGCTTAAATTTAATAAAACCCAAACTGTCTATAAACGGTAGCGAGTTTTAAGCATACTAATTACCAAAGTAATCTGTATGAGACTTCGGAATATACAAACTAAAGAGGTAGAAGAAATGAACTTTGAAGTGAGGAGAGTGTTGATTGCAAGTGAAGGGCTTTTGGAAACTGGTGGTTTTTCTTGTGTCTTACAGGAGAGATCTGTCCACTTCTTGAACTTTCCGCCATTCAGTTACTTTCTTTATTGATAAACTCCCTACCGTGTAAGTTATTTTGGGGAATAGGGCGCACTCCCACACTCTACACGGGAAAACACAGATCTTCAATAATTTAGGTGGAGAAAATAGGTTCCAACAATTGGAAGCTGAACTTGGAACTAATTATACAAAAAGGCAATGATAGGAGAGATTTTGTTCTGGTTCAGTGAGATGTGGAAACCAATTTCAGCCTCCAAGGGGGTGCCGTGGGGGCATGAGAAGCAAGCAGCATCCCACGCAAGAACAGCGTCAGTGCGGGTCTGTGTCCAGTGTCCCAGGGATACCTGCTGTGGTGTCCTTACCATACTGACCCTAGAGTGTGGCTTCATATATGGCTCTTCATATCGTCTT
Source organism: Potos flavus (assembly GCA_028534135.1). Taxonomy (NCBI): domain Eukaryota; kingdom Metazoa; phylum Chordata; class Mammalia; order Carnivora; family Procyonidae; genus Potos; species Potos flavus. The sequence goes on along the minus strand of CM052895.1, from coordinate 7,855,297 downwards.
CCATTAGTGGTTTCCTAGTCTTCATTTATAAGTCTGTGAGTTACCCCAAGGTATTTGTAGATTTTAATTTTTGTATAGCTTAAATTCTTTTTCTGATTTAAATAGTCAGCTTTAGTTTCTGTTGCTTGCACTCAGAAGTCCTAACAAATTCAGCCCTAGACAAACTATGCATGATTAAAATCAGCCCCTCCAGTGACATGATACGTTAAGAATTATATCCACCTTCATTTATCCTCACAATAAGCCATTATTCTCCACTCCTTTCCCATACCAATCCTCCAGGGCAGGAAACAGACATGGGTTCATTGAATGTAAGATGCTGAAAAATTGAAATCTGATGGTTCCAAATGGACTGTTCTGTCTCCTTAGCTTAGAAAATAAACGTTGAATTTTAAGTGATTTAATACTTAGAAGTGTTAGGTTTCGCTTAGTGAAAGAGTCCATTTAGTACATCTTTCTACATATCACAGTAGGGTGGGAATAATTTAGAACTGTTCCCTGTTTAAAGGGCGGGCTTTCTGGGGTGCCTGGGTGGCTCAGTGGGTTAAAGCCTCTGCCTTCGGCTCAGGTCATGATCTCAGGGTCCTGAGATGGAGCCCCGCATCGGGCTCTCTGCTCAGCGGGGAGCCTGCTTCCCCCTCTCTCTCTGCCTACTTGTGATCTCTCTCTCTCTCTCTCTCTGTCAAATAAATAAATAAAGTCTTTAAAAAAAAAAATAAAGGGCAGGCTTTCCCTTTTGAGGGCTTATATCGAAGGCAAGACCAATGTTACATCAATTCATTGTATTTTTAGTTTTGTCCACTATCTGACTGATGGTTGATTTTAGTATTGGTCTGGCATTAATATCTTATTTTCGTCTTAGCTTCTCCCAATTACCATTGGTTGGTACTCCCTGACAACCAGTGGACGCTAGTTATAATACTTACTAGACTTTATATCATTCCATGGCACTGGTTTTCGTTCGTGTTGTGATTTATATCTGCAAGAAGATATTGTGACATTATCTTTGGATGACAAATACCATTCAGAATGCATGCAAATGTGTACCTTTATGTTCTTTCTCCCTGAAACCTAGACATTTTTTTTTTTTCAACCCTTACCCTGCCTGCGCTCTGCTCTTGCTCCTGAGGACTTACAGACATTAAAGTGAGTGTTGATGGAAGTAGGGTGGGAACAATAAGAACAGCAAAAATTCTAACACTAGTCAGTGTCTAGTGTGTACATGCTTGTTGCCAGGCACCGTACTAGATTCAGCACATTCTGAAGTCTGGATAAATTTACCCATGGTCCCATGGTGAGGCACATGCATATTCTTATTTCCCACGAAGAGTCTGAAACTTAGTAAGATTAAGGAGTTGTTTGTGTTCACATAATCAGTGAGAAAGCTGAGATTTTTTATCTTGAAATTCCAGACCCAAATTCCTGAGCTCTCTTCCTCTTTTTATATAGTTATGTTCTATTCTCAGAGGTGTGTATCCACCAAGAGAATCTCAGTAATAATATCTTGACTGAGGTCGAGAACCCTTAGGGAGAGATCATGATGCTTTTCCTTGCAACTCTAGACCTTAAACTTTTTTACATCACAGATACTTAGAATCTAATGAAGTGTGTGTGTGTGTGTGTGTTTATATATACACACATATAAGAACTTTGTAACTGTATTTGTATTCAATTTCGACCTTACTGATAAACTCTAGTTTAGGATCCTATTTTAGATGCCTGCGTATCACCTCCCTGCAGGAGTTCATGAAATGGATGACTTAATATTGTTGTTTATAAGGTATAGGTCATATTTTAAATGTCATCATTTCATAAACTTATATTGCATGTGGACGTAGAGGTTTTGAAAGCAGTTCTAGGATTCTGATTCCCAATGCTATCCATTATTATTGAGAACAGACGACTTCCCAAGAGAGCAGGGTTTTGTGATTAACCAAAGTTTATCCAAGTCTCCTGATCTATATAGCACAGCACATTGTAATGCTCACTGCCACTAAATAATGCTATTGCTGTCAAGATTATTCAATTAATCTGAAATTTCTGATTCACTGAGACAGTGTAGAAATGCTGTATTCCTCTTTATCAACATGCTATTTCTTCTTGGTATTTTGTGGGAACTTAGCTTATATGCCATCATTCAGAAACATGATCGTCAACTTTTAGGACCAAGTATTGCCAAAAGACAACATTCATGGGATTTTAACTATTACTTAAAAATAAATTCAACACTGTCTAAATTGAGAAGTGAAAGCATCCAGGAAGAGAGAGATAAATCAGCACTGGCTATGTTTTCCAGTAGTTCAGACATCCTGTGCAGAGGATATTATGGAGGACCATTCCATGGTCTTTGGGGACCAGGACACTTGTTTCTCCCAGCTGTAAGTGCGAGATACTAGCTGTGGATGATTCACAGCTGAGTTTCTCTTCAAGCCTTTCCCTTAGCCAGAGACAGCTTCCTTCCCCAACCTTAAAGCCTCATTTGTTCCCTGGATAGATGAAGGTACTAAAGGCTTGCTGTCTTGTCTAAGCGTGAGACAATTCTGAAAGGCCATTCCGGTTCCAGGGGTCCCTGGACAATTGGGTGAGACTTTTGTTGGGAAATGAATCAAGTTCAACTTCTCTCTCTGCCTGGTCTTACTTCCCTCATTTCCATAAAATTATGCCCTAGCCCACTCCTCAGCAAGCTTTGGGATGTCAGTACCCATATCAAAATATGTTTCCTAGGAAACCAACACAAAATACATTGAGAAGTCTTAAGATTATGGAGTAGTAGGACAATATCCTTCCGAGGCTGGAAGCCTCTTCAAGCAATTGCCACTTGATAATAGAACTTTCTTTCCTTCGTGGCCAGGCACTAAGCTTTTATAGCTTGGAAATACAGATTCCTGGTATAATGTGTTTTCATGCTCCAGTTGAAATTAAAAAATATGTTTGAATGTTACATTTGAAATGTGAGAGTATTCTTGGTTTATTGAACATTTTAGAAGGTTGGATGGGTAATTTGTCCTTGGGGAGACCAAATCCTTGGGGAGACCAAAGTGACTGATATACTCCATGCTTTCTTGTTCATTCTTACTGATAGTGCTCCAATCCAAAAGCCCTTTCAATGACAGTGTCTAGTGGCCATTTCTTAGACTATGGCAGCAAGATACACACTCAGCTGATTGCTGTTACATTGCATTCTCTGTGGCTAGCTGCAGAAGGAAACATTCCTCCACTGACTGGAGCAGGACAGGGACCCCTAAGAAGGTACTCATCCCTCCTCACTCAAATTCTGACTAAGGTGGTGAAAAGCTAACCTCATGTTGTAATTAATGATTGCTCCTCTATTCACCACTGGAAAGCAGGACATTCTTTTTTTTTTTCCTTCATTTATTTTAAATCTTTTTCTCCATAGAAACCCCCTACTCATTTAGGAAAGTCTTGTTGAGAATCTAGAGCTAGAAATGATCATAATCAGTCTAATCCAAGAGACCTTGGTGTATTGATTTCATTGTAATATTCTTAAAATAGTCCTGGTACTTAAAAAGTACTTGAAAGGAAAAAAAAAATATGCCATTAATATGGGTAATTATCAAACAAAGAGTGAAACATTGCTCTCCATATCACAAGTTCGTCGCACTAAAAGGTAACTAGTGTTGATCTTTTAGGAGGGATCTTTCTGGCTAACAAAACCATGTACATATGTGTCTTGTGCTCACATGACACACATGGAAGCTTTCCCCAGTCAATTGACCATGGAGTTTAGATATCCTCCATCCAGAGGACAGGAAAAGAGACTTGCAAGAGCCCTGTGCCGAGTGTGTCTCTTTGGTTGTGTACTAAGTTTTCCTACAACGAACTCACCAGAGTCTCAGTGTGAGATGCCGCCTTATGCACAGGTGAATTCTGTGAGCGGTTTCCCTCTACCTTCCTTTCCTTGTGTTCTCACAGTATGTGACTCCAGCCATGAGGAACAAAGCTGTTGCCTGCAGATAAAATGCCACATAAACAAGTTGACAAGGGTAGAAAACATATGGCGAAGTTGGTGCATGCTGTTAAATGTAAATACCATTGGAAATCATCTTTTTAATTACTGCACACTTGGCTGTGATGGTTTAACATCAAAATATCTAGTTAGTCCATTAAATAGTCAAAAAAGAGAAGAGAAAGGAAAAAGACAGCTGATTTATTATGTTTGTCTATACACATGGGATGAGGAATCGAACTTTGATGATCAGGGTTGACTGAAATGTTCACCTTTTAATCAATTACTTATAATAAACAGCATTAGAGATGAATAGGAATTAAAAAAACATTAACTCAGTGTGTAACTTTCTTATTGGTATGGAACTTTATTGGGATCCTTCTTTAATGCTCATTTAATCCTTATGTAGTTAAGTATCTTGTACAAGGTTGGGTTTGGGATGCTGAAGAAGGTATAGGGGTGAAGAATTCAGACAAAGTTCTTCCCCCCTTGTGCTAACATCTAGTGAGGATTCAGAGTCATTCACTTTAAAATATATCTTGAACTGGTTTATTGGATGGTCTGTACATCGTGGCCTTTGTCATCCTTCCTCAAATGATTGGAATTTACTCCTGACACTGATAAGGGAAATAGATGAATACGCTGCTCTAGCCAGCACAGTGCCTCCTTCAGGTGAGAAGCAGATATTGGTCACTGAGTGCCCATCTAGCTCTAGAATCTTGTTTTTCCGAGAACTCTCTCACCCGTCTTCACTCCTATGCTCACTCCCTTGGGGGTGGATCTGAGTTCTGCAGCTTTCAGGCTGGGAAGAAAATGCTAATATTCTGCTCTTAGAGCCTACCTTTGTGACTATTTCTCTTGGAGTGGAAATGCTCCCCCTGTGTTTTATCTCTTTCAGATAAAACATAATCCCTCTTGTATTATTTCCTTTCAGAGAATTCCATCTCAAATTTCTAGTTCTCTCTTAAGCAGCTTGGATGGCGTGGTGGTGACTGGCCAACTTTCACTGTCATGGACATAGTCCTACAGAGGTTTCTGGTTCCTCCCTTTAGGGTGTCTCATTGCTTGTCCAGCATTGCCCTCATCCCTGTGGCTTTAGTAAAAATGTCCCAACAACAGGAAAAGTCCATTCAGTATCTTGTTACCTCTAATACAATTCTGGGTAATTGTAAGTGCTATGTGAAAAAAATCAAGCACGGTAAGGAAAAAGAAAGTATCTTTCCCAAGTAGAGGGCGAGGGGAAAATGTCCTTCTCCTTCTCCCCCACAGCTCAAGCATCCTGCCAGGCCCAGCCAGAGGCCAAACCCAGGCAGTCGCCCCCTAATGGTGAAGCCTGAGATGTGCAGCTTGGAGGTCCATGTCCCAAAGTTCTAAGAAATTTACCTGTTTGCTTCAGAAGAAAATCCGACTCCTAGGTGATAGCCTTCCACCTCACAGCGTTACCAAGCATTAGGAGAATAGCTCCAGTGATCTTTGTAGGAAGATCCTTCAAGCAGAAGAGAACATGTAGCGACCTCTTAAAATCCCTATGTGTTTGTAAAACCCTGTGTGTTTCAAGTTTTTACTAGCATTTATTTAATCCATGAAAAACTGTTTTTAAAATATAAAAACAGGGACACTTGGGTGGCTCCGTTGGTTAAACATCTGACTCTTGATCTCAGCTCAGGTCTTGATATCAGGGTTGTGAATTTAAGCCCTAAACTGGGTGTGGAATCTAGTTAAAAGAAAAATAAGAATAAAGTATAAAAACAGGTTTTACTTTTTTTTTCACTCTAATACTCTGTTATTTATAAATAAGCCGCATATACTTAAATATGAGATGGTCTCTGTAGACTAAAGAGGAGTCTCTAATAGCATTCCAAAGTAAAACAAAATCAAAACAGAAGTTTTATATTTTTAATGGGCTTATCGCTTTACAATAATTCCAATATTTTTGAATAAAATATAGATTTAATTATTTATACATAACTCATAATTACAATTTTAGGATTGTTATACTCATTAATAAAGCATCATTTTTTATCCTGGTGTTTTTATAGATCACATAACATTGCTCCCATCAAATATTTTTAATAACTTAGGTAAGATTGCTCTTTTGTGTGGTAAAAAATATTTTATAAACCTTGATGATCTTCAGAGAAGCCAGTTGCCCTGCCTTCTTCACTGTGAATTTTGTATACAGTCATTTCTGAGGCATTCTAATCAGATTAAAATCGAATTTCATATTATTATTTAAATCATCAGAGAAATAGCTGTCAAACTCGTCATCAGTTTTGCATTCTAATTTAAAAATCCTCATGGAACATATGTCCAATCATTTTACCTTACATTTCTAGACCTTTTTATTTATGCTCTGACCCTGGAATGAACATTTTTTTCTGTGTATAGATTCCTTTATTTAGACATCAACTTACTTTGCATTTTAGCCCATAAACTCCAGTTTCTTTGTTCTTTTATTAAAAATATATAGTGTTTTTTTTTTTAAGATTTATTTGAGAATGAGTGGGGGAGGGGCAGAAGGAGAAGCAGAAAGAGAATCTCTAGCAGAATCCCTGCTCAGCGTGGAGCCCCTCATGGGGCTCAATCTCACTACCCTGAGATCACAGCCTGAGTGGAAATCAAGAGTCGGACAATTAACCTACTGAGCCACCCAGGCATCCCAAAGCAAGTGAGATCAAGCCCTGCATCGGGCCCCACTCTCAGCACAGAGTCTGAGATTCTCTCTCCTTCTGCTCCTCTCTCTCTCTCAGATAAAATAAATAAATCTTTAAAAGAAGCGTATGTTAAAAATCCACTCGTGAAGCTCATGTAACTCAAATTGCACCCACCCTCACCCCCTTCTCACCTAAAAGAAGAGGAAAACCAAGTTTCATTGAAGGAGCTTATTTTGTAGGTCCGTTAAATAGTCATTACTTAAGAAATTACGTTCTGGGTCCAGTTTTACCTGTTGGGGGTATAAGATAGTAACACACAGTTCTTATGTCAAAGGGTTCATAAGAGTTAAAGAGGAAAAAAAAAAGAAAAAGTAAGGGCATTTTGTTTGTTCGAAAGTTAACTTCAGGGTCTTTAGTTGCTTTAATCAATGTTAATCATAAGTCTGATTTTCAAATTTGTCTCACCAGTGAATCCACGTATAGTTGTCCTTATGCTGGCTTAGTTGTAGAGCATAGACGTGTTACAAAGAAATAATTTGGAGACGGTGAATCTTTACCTCCTCATTTGTGTTGAGCCCTTGTATGAACAAGCACATTGACCTGAGTCTAGGTACTCTAATGGATCTCACATGATGAGTAACTCTCACAGATACAAAATGCTATGGATTATCTATTGATCATCATTTATTTTTTTCATTTAAATTAAAATCTGAAGACAGAATTAATTCAAAGTTTTGGGTGGTAGTTAAGTCTTGTGTCCAGGTTATTGTAATGCTCATCATATAAAGGGCCTGTGTACATGTGATTGAGCATGAGATTCTGTTTCAATAAGTGCTTTTCCCATCAGCCTCTCGTATTTATGAAAACACTTCTGAACTTTGCTCCAGGAGACACTGTATGTGTGTGTGTTTGTGTGTATATGTGTGTGTGCACATGCATATGCTTTTTTTTTTTTTTTTTTTTTTTTTTGGTTCAAGAACTTCAAACTGTGGACCCTCTTCTCAGAAAAGCTGACATTTGAGGGGTACCTGGGTAGCTCAGTTGGTTAGATATCTGCCTTAGGTTCAGATCATGATCTCAGGAGCCTGGGATGGAGTCATGCAATGGGCTCCCTGCTCAATGGGGAGCTTGCTTCTCCCTCTCCCTTTGCCCCTCCCCCCATTTGTGCGCGCTCGTGCTCTCTCTCTCTCTCTCAAATAAATGAATAAAGTCTTAAAAAAAAAAAGGAAAACTGACATTATTTTGGGTGTTCATGATTCCCACACATCAATAAACACTGCCCCATAATATCAGAGGGGTAAGAGAATAAGGGTAGTGACACCATAAATGTATGAGTTTATACGTGCTAGTTTACCAGCACAATTAAATATCACTTTAGAAATTAAAAATCTGTTCTCAAGAGAATAGGCCTCTAGACATATTTTTTGTGAAGGCAGTGGGGAAAAGAGAAAATGATCAGTTTGAGATGATCACCCTAGACATGATCCTGGCTGGACAGCTTAAGAGCCAGGTCCAGAATCATGTGCTTCTGTCTCAGTAGAAATAGTATGGATTCGTGAGGCCATCCGACTCTTCGAGCAGCAAAGAAGACTCTTTAAACTTTTGAAAAAAACCACAGAACATAACATTTACTATTTTAACCATTTTTAAGTGTACTGTTAAGTGGCATTATACACATTCACATTATTGTCCCCCAGTCACCAACATGCCTGCGCAGAATTTATTTCACAAAACAAAGTCCATACTGATTAATGGCGCCTCCCCCAGTCCCTGGCAACCATCATCCTAATTTTCGTCTCTATAAATTTGGCTACTCTAGGTACCTCAGAGAAGAGGGATCAGTAGTATCTGTCCATTTATGACCGACTTATTTCACTTGGCATGATGTCCTTAAGCTTCATCCATGTAGTTTTATGTGTCAGAATTTCCTTCCTTTTTCTTTTTTTTTTTTTTTAAAGATTTTATTTATTGATTTGACAGAGAGCGAGAGATCACAGGTAGGCAGAGAGGCAGGCAGAGAGAGAGGGGGGAAGCAGGCCTCCCGCTGAGCAGAGAGCCCGATGCGGGGCTCAATTCCAGGACCCTGAGATCATGACCTGAGCCGAAGGCAGAGGCTTTAACCCACTGAGCCACCCAGGCGCCCCTAGAATTTCCGTCCTTTTTAAAGCTAACTAATACTGCATGCAATGTTATACCACGTTTTGATTATCCATTCAATCTGTTGATGGATACTTGGGTTGCTTCTACATTTGGCTGTTGCAAATTGTGCTATGAACATGGGTATCTTTTTGAGAACCTACTCACAGTTCTTTTGACTATGTGCCCAGAAGTGAAATTGATGGATCATACGGTCATTCTCTTCTAATTTTGGAGGGACCACCATGCTGTTTTCCATAATAGCTGCACCACTTCTGTTGCATTTCTACTAACAGTGCACAATTTCCAGTGTCTCCACGTCTTGCCAACATGTATAGTGCGTGTTTTTTTGTAATAGGCATCCTAATGGGTATGAGATGGTATCTCATTGTGGTTTTGATTTGCAGTTGTCTAATGATGAGTGTTGTTGACCATTTTTCATGCTGATGGATCATTTATATATCTTTTTGGATAAATATCTCTCCAAGTCCTTTGCCCATTTTTAAAACTGAATTATCTGCTTGTTCTTGGTTGAGTTGTAGGTCTTTAAACATTTTCAGTTAATTACAGTCCACCCTTGGACAATGTACAAGTTAGAGGTGCTGACACCACTTGCAGTCGAAAATCTACATGGAACTTGACTCCCGAAATAGTTAACTAGTAGTAGCCCACCATTGACCAGTACACAGTCAAGTAACATCTATTTTGTCTGTTATATGTATTACACACTGTATTCTTAGAATAAAGTAAGCTAGAGAAAAGGTTAAATGTTAAAAATCATAAGGAGGCTAAAAATACATTTAAAGTTCTATATTTACTGAAAAAGAAACTGCATGTAAGTGGACCCATATAGTTCAAAACTATGTTGTTCAAGGGTCAGCTGTAATTTATTCATTCTTTCAGACAAAATTGATTGAGCACTATTTATAAGTTGAGTGTTAATTATATTGAGATATTTTAATTAGGAAATTTATTTCAGCGTGATAAGTGGAACTTCACTTTATTCTGACTGACTTCTTCTATATTGTTAGAGTTAAAAATAGTGAAGGAATTACTTTTATGAGACAAGAGGGGAACTTAGAATTTTTTCCTTGTAATTGATTAACGTGCCACCTGGAAACCTTATGGTGCTCTAGTGTTTTAAGTTCAGTGTTTAATTGTGGTGGATGAATTATAGTTAAGTATAAATAACTTTCTTACTTAAAGTGATTTCCAAGCAATAGTCCCTCAAGCTTATAATAGCAGAATTTAGTATTTATGTGGGATTGTAACTTTCTGGGCATCTGCTTATGTTCATTTTTGGAGTCTCTTGTATGTTTGAAGAAATAGAATGATTGAGGAAAAACCCTCTTCCAAAGGTGGTATTTCAAGCTTGATGAAACTATTCTTAATTAAAAGTACAAGGTCAAATACCTTTGCAAATATCTCTATTAATACCAAATAACAAAATATCTTTTTTAATCATTGTCAGTTATGTTTTTGATAGAAGTTAGCTCTCTATCCTTTCTTTCCTTTAAGCTGGGGAAGAAAAGAAGCTGTAATTTATCTTGGACACAATTGGAAAACTGTGTCTTGGAAATTTTTAAGTTATCTAGTCCAGTAGGTTTCAAACTTCAATGCTCACATATTCACTTGGAGAGCTTACATAAAAGGGTGAGCCCCCCACATCAGGGATTTTTGATTTAATGTATAGGCTAAGTCCTAAATATCTGTAGTTCTAGCCAACACTCTGAAAGGATTATGATAAAACCTGCCCATGAACAGCATTTGGGATAATAATTAGTCAACCTTCTTAATTTATAAGATTAGGATAGTGAAGTTTAGCATGAAGAACTAACCTGGCCAAGGGGATATGGATAGTAAGTGACTGAGCTTGCAGGGATGGTTCAATATCCACAAATCAGTCAATGTGATACACTACATGAATAAAAGAAAGGATGAGAACTATATGATCCTCTCAGTAGATGCAGAAAAAGCATTTGATAAAATAAACATCGTTTCTTGACAAAATCCCTCAAGAAAGTAGGGATAGAAGGAACATATATCAACATCATAAAGGCCATGTAAGGAAGACCCACAGCTAGTATCGTCCTCAGTGGGGAAAAACAGAGCTTTCCCCCTAAGATTAGGAACGTGACAAGGATGTCCACTCTGACCACTGTTGTTCAACATAATACAGCAATCAGACTACAAAAAGAAATAAAAGACATCCAAATTGACAAAGAAGAAGTCAAACTTTCACTCTTTACAGATAACATGATACTCTATGTAGAAAAGCCAAAAGACTCCACCCCAAAATTGCTAGTACTGATACAGGAATTCAGCAAAGTTGCAGGGTATAAAATCAGTGTACAGAAATCTGTTGCATTTCTATACGCCAATAATGAAGCAGCAGAAAGAGAAATCAAGGACTCAATCCCATTTACAATAGCATGAAAACCCAAAGGATACCTGGGAATAAGCCTAACCAAAGAAGTGAAAGATCTGTATGCTGAAAGCTATAGAACACTTACGAAAGAAATTGAAGAAGACACAAAGAAACAGAAAAACTCTCCATGCTCATAGATGGAATAACAAATATTGTCGAAATGTCTATACTATCTAAAGCAATCTACATATTCAATGTAATCGCAATCAAAATAACATGAGTATTTTCACAGACCTAGAGAAAACAGTCCTAAAATTTGTATGGAACCAGAAAAGACCCCAAATAGCCAAAGCAATGTTGAAAAAGAAAAGCAAAGCAGGAGGCATCACAATCCCAGACTTCAAACTATATTGCAAAGCTATAATCATCAAGACAGTATGATACTGGCACAAAAACAGACCTATAGATCAATGTAACAGAATAGAGAACCCAGAAATGGACCTTCAACTCTATGGTCAACTAATCTTTGACAAAGCAGGAAAGAATATCCAGTGGAAAAAAGACAGTCTCTTCAACAAATGGTGCTGAAAAAATTGGGCAGCCACATGCAGAAGAAAGAAACTGGACCACTTCCTTATAGTAGACACAAAATAGATTCAAAATGGATGAAAGACCTAAATGTAACTCCGGAAACTGTCAAAATCCTTGAGGCAGCAACCTCTTTGACCTGGGCCGCAGCAACTTCTTGCTAAACACGTCTCTGGAGGCAAGGGAAACGAAAGCAAAAATGAATTGCTGGGACTTCATCAAGATAAAAACTTCTGCACAGCAAAGGAAACAGTCAACAAAACTAAAAGGCAACTGACATAATGGGAGAAGATATTTGCAAATGTCTTACCAGATAAAGGACTATGTTCCAGAATCTGTAAAGAACTCATCAAAATCAATACCCCCCAAAATAAATAATCCAGTTAAGAAATGGGCAGAAGACATGAACAGACATTTCTCCAAAGAAGACATACAAATGGCCACCAGACACATGAAAAAGTGTTCAACATCACTCAGGATCAGGGAAATACAAATCAAAACCATGATGAGATACCACCTCACGCCAGTAGGAATGGCTAAAATGAACAACACGGGAAACAACAGATGTTGGTGAGGAAATGGAGAAAGGGGAACCTTCCTACACTGTTGGTGGGAATGCAAACTGCTGCAGGCACTCAGGAAAACAGTATGGAGGTGCCTCAAAATGTTAAAAATAGAGCTATGCTATGACCCAGAAATTGCACTATTAGTTATTTATCCAAATGATACAAAAATACTGATTGAAAGGGGCACATGCACCCCAGAGTTTCTAGCAGCACTGTCAATAATAGCCAAATTATGGAAAGAACCCAATGTCCATCGACCAATGAATTGATAAAGAATTGTATCTATCTATCTATATTATATATATATAATGTATATATATAATATAATATACATATATATATAATATATATATAATATACATATATATATAATATATATAATATACATATATATATAATATACATATATATATAATATATATAATATAACTCAGCCATCAAAAAGAATGAAATCTTGTCATTTGCAACACCATGAATGGAACTAGAGGACATTATGCTAAGTGAAGTCAGTCAGAGAAAGACATATATACGATTTCACTCATATATGGACTTGAAGAAACAAAACAGATGAACATAAGGGGAGGGAAGAAAAAATAAAGTAAGATAAAAACAGGGAGGGAGGCAAACCATAAGAGACTCTTAAACAGAGAACAAACTGAGGGTTGCTGGAGGGGAGGAGAGTGGGGGAATGTGCCAAATGGGTGATGGGCATTAAGGAGGGCACGGGATGTAATGAGCACTGGGTGTTATATGTAAGTGGTAAATCACTAAATTCTGTTCCCCAAACCAATACTACAGTATACATTAACTGACTTCAAAAATTAGTAAGTGACAGAGCTAGGATTTGAACCAGTCTTATTCTAAAACCATATAGGAATGGTCAGTTTTCAAAGAATTAAGTAAACTATGTTACAGTCACATATCATTTATACTGGAGCCATTTTCTATTCTTCTTTCATTTTTGAAAATAAACCTGATAATCTGCCAGAGATTCAGCTCTCCGAGTCTACACTTTAATCTTCATTGTAGATGTAGATGCTGGAAATGGAGCCACATAGAATTAAGATGGAATCTATGCTTTGGAAGCAACTTACTGAATTCATCTGCTATAAGCATTTTTATAAAACTTGCCATTTATTCTTTTAAAATAATGAAATGCCCCCATTGGAGACATTTGTGTTGATTTGGATACCAGATATACTCACATTTCTGCTTGTTATTTCTATTAGTGTCGTCTAGTGGTTAATATTTCTCGGAATCAAATCCTGAACCTACTATTTACTCTCTGTGTGACTTGGGTACCTTTCCTATCCTTTCTGGGCCTTGGTTTTCTTATTTGTAAGATACTCGTAAGGCATATATCACAGAATTGTTGTGAGAATTAAATCAGATGAATCCTATAAATAATTAGAACAATACTAGTAGCATAGATAACCACATAATTGATCCATGCACTCATGGGTCAAAAATCTCTTCATAGTTGAATATCATTCTTGAAATGTAGGAGTAGTAATTCTAGGTGAGTGGGTCAGGAAATTTTGTGAGCATTACTGGCATCTGAATGAAAAAAACACACAAAAAATAAAGCAGTATTTTTGAAAGACATGTGGGATGAAAGAAAAGGAAGTTTTGTTTCTAATATTTCTTTTCTGCTGGATCTTAGATTCATCCAAGATGCTAAAACCAGTCTGGGAAGAACCCTCTTTTTTCCCCTTAGAAAAATTGCATGTAGAATTTAAAATTGAGTCTCATGTATTTTTGCTCCTTGGCCTTCTTGGCCTTCATAAATTGTGTCTCCCAGATTCAAGCAGAGAGATTAATTGGTAATTAAATTGAAGGTAAAACTTGAATTATCTGAGGCCTTATTGTAATGTCTAAAACAGTAGGTGAAGAGTTGCTTTATAAAACGATCTTTCAACTTTTTCGGTCTTGCCTCAGAGATCTGAAAACTCATGAGTGATTTCACGATTGGGTAATTTGTCCTTTCAATCCTGTTCATCTGCTTTAATCTAACAGATACTTCTGTTGTCGGTGTTGAGTAATTCTGTTATTTGTTATTTGATGATTCCTGAAATTGATTTTCAATTATTATTACTTTTTTCTGTTCCTGGTACCTAACTCATCAGTTATGGATGGGATCCATTCTGTTTTCTTCACTTCATTGTCATTGGCAAAGCCAAAACTGGTTGCATTTCCTTGGAATTTTGTGTAACAGGGTTGTCTACATATGCTAGGTGTCAAAGTTTATATACCATTACCACTAACCGTGAGCCTTTAAATCAGTGTTTCTAAAGCACTTCTGTATTTAAAATCCACATGGGGTGTGGGTTAAAACTTCTTTGTAGGTCCCCAACCCCACAAGACTCTGATTTAATAGATATGGGTTGGGCCTAGAAACCCACATTTTTAATAAAATCCAGACAATTTTTATGGATGTGGACCAGGAATGATACTTCCTGGTATTTCACGCAGAGAAACTGCGTGACTAAGCTTAATGTCCTATTAGAAACCAGTTATGACTGTCTTCTCTCACAGAGGAAGTTTCAGAAGCTTTCTTTGGAGACAGTTTCTATTTTAAGATACACTGGTCTAACTTGGGTCTTTACACTTGGGTCTTTAGCATGGGGTAGTTCAAAGAACATCTTTGTTGCTTTAACCTTGACTTTTATCAGCTGAGTAACCCTTGGAAAAGCCACTTAGGTTCTCTGAGCCTCAGTTCCTTTTCTATAAATAACAGCATAAGTGACTGTCAGAGGCAGTCAGGAGGATTAAGAGAAATAAAAGCTATAGGAAATGATGTTGCCATAGTGCCTGGTATATCTTGAGAAATCGATACATGGTAGTTCTTTTCCCATCTATCTGCCTCATTTCTGCTACTTATCTGTCTTGACTCTCTGAGTCTTCTTGACCTCTGCCTCTGGAATAGTTACTTGGATTTAAAGCTACTTCTTTGCCTTGATCTCCTGCTTCACTGTGACCGTGGCTGTTAGGTTCAGAAACTTTCTTCTTTGCCCCAGTAGCCTAAATGAACTCACTAGTTTCACATCTCAGTACTGCTTTCATAGAGTACTGATCTCAAGTTCTTATTTGATTATTTGTATACATATGTGCCAACTATGAATTCTTAAAGTGGAATTATCCAAAAGAATCAAAGTAACAAAACTGTCATTTACTAAGAATCCCTCATTTATTCTGTAAACTATTTTGACATTGTCTCAAGTGGATTTCCTATCTATGTACTCTGACTTCAGGGGAACTAAAATGTGATTCGATACATACCTTTATTTTTTCTTAGTAACTGTTTAAGAAAAGCTTGTTTTCCATAAAGGATGGGACACTTATGTTGGTTGCAGTATCAAGCCAGTCCAGTGTTCCCAAAGCCCAGGTCACTACTACCCCGAAATAATGACTTTGACATTTATAACCCTTTTACTCTCTAAGGGTTAAGCGGCTTCTCAATAGAACTTGTTTCCAGCGAATACTCTGTGTTCAGAGAAGCTAGTTCTTTAGAAAGGAAGGCTTACATTTCAAAGCATAGAGACATAATAAATCTATTTTTGGTGTAGTTGAGTGCACCTAACAAAAGTTATTATAGAGATGCTACATTGATCTTAAGATTTAAAATACAAGTGTATATTTTGGAAAATGCCAAAAAGCATTGCATGACTCAGTCCCCTCTGCTCAGAAGCCAGAAATTATATTTAACTAAACAATCACAATTTATTGAAGCATGGAGAATTTCATATCTCAAATCCCCTAAATATATCTATTTGGAATGCTCGTTGAATCTGAGGAATAGAATATGACATTTATAAAGATACATGTGCATATCCATGTGCCTATATACACTGATAACTGTGTAAATAAACTATTCATTCACTTAACATTAGTGCTTTTATTCACTCACTGAGCAAATACCACATGCTGACTATGGGTAAAGAACTATGGTAGATTCTTCAGGGACTATGAGAAAAAAGAAAGTTTTCGGACATGAGCACCCTCAAACACTGTTGGTGAGAATGTAAATTGGTACATTTTTGTAGGGCGCTTGGATAGAATCTATTAAAATCTGAAATTTGTATACCTTTGATCCTTCATTGTCATTCCCACTTCTGGAAGTTTCTCCCAAAGGAAAATGTGTGTGTGTGTGTGTGTGTGTGTGTGCAAAGAAATGTATAAATAAATTTTAATTGCATTATCATTCATAATAAGAAATGAGACTCAAGGCAAATATCCCTCAGCAGAGCAGTGGTTAAACACACAGGTCACAAGAACATTGTGGAATACTATTCATAATGAAGTAATCCCATTATGAACGTAGTCTTATGAAGCAAAACAAGAGTTGCTGAATAATAGTGTGTCACGAGCCCATTTTATGTTTAAAATGTAAAACAAGGTGTGCCTGGGTGGCTCAGTGGGTTAAAGCCTCTGCCTTTGGCTCCTGGGATCGAGTCCCGCATTGGGCTTTCTGCTCAGCAGGGAGCCTGCCTTCCCCCACCCCCCCCAGCCTGCCTCTCTGCTTACTCGTTATCTTTCTCCTCTCTGTCAAATGAATAAATAAAATCTTTAAAAAAAAAGAAAAAGTAAAACAAACACAATAAAAATGGTATCCATCTATGAAATAAGTAGAGAAATATTGAAATACTGAAGAAACACTAAAACTGTTGAAGGCAATTTTCTCTAGAGGATGAGATAGTAAGGGGGGAGTTTCACTCTCTGTATTATGTATTTCTGTAGATTTAATTTTGTAAAATTTCTAATACCCTTTTGTCTGGGAAAATAATAAAGTTGGATTTTTTTTTTTTTTCCAAAACATCCCTTTCCTGCCCCGCAGTCTAGCATGGGAAGCAGAAGTGTGTTTTAGGTTTCATGTACCAAAGTTACTTGTTCAAAATCAGATGCTTATCAGAGCTGGTCAGACCAGAAACCAGATTCCAAGTTTGTAGGCAACTGCACTAGTATCTTGTCAAAATATGTGTCTTTCTTGGCTGCTTAGGCACTTACGATCTTTTGACTATTGAATTGACATTCTGGCTGTATCCAAGTACAGCTTTTAATTAAAGAGAAGCTAGACTAGAAAAGACAGAAGTTGACAACTTCTTAAATTTTTCTGAAATTATGTAGTCATAACTATAAAAGTTATTTTTCTGTCATTTATGCAGCAGAATTATCCAGTTAGAAACCAAAGAGATGCCATGGCTCTTCAAAAAAACGCTCAAAAATGTTCGTGTGGTTTTTAAAAAGTAACTATTTTATTTTTAACTTAACATAATGGGTTGAAACGATCAAGATTGAGAAAAAGAAAATTATAGATAGAAGCTTTCAAAAATGGCACGGGATGTAGGTCTCTCTTGCTCTAATGCATCAAAATACATAGTTTTTCTTTATCAACATTGTTAGAAATGCATCTGTCAGGGAACTTAAATGTATCCAAGCATTGTGTTTCATTTTGAGCTTGATTGAAAGAGAACAAAAATCTCAGTGTGTTTATTTGAAAAGACTACATTTACTCTTCTTTTTTTTTTTTTTTTAAGATTTTATTTATTAGAGAGAGTGAGAGAGAACATGAGCAGGGGGAAAGGGCAGAGGGAGAAGCCAGCTCCATGCCGAACAGGGAGCCCAAAGCGGGGCTGGGTCCCAGGACCCTGGGATCATGACCTGAGCCAAAGGCTCAAAGGTTAACCTGCTGAGCCACCCAGGTGCCCCATATAATCTTATTTCAACAGACTTTTTAATCTGTCAGTGGATTTTAGTCAAATACTTGCCTGTTTTGGGGGTTAAATTTCTGTGGGAATGTAGCTGGACGCCTGCATTTCCGTGTTTGTGGCTCACATGACTGTTTAAAAGTTTCCGTTCTTTCTATGACTTTCAGGGTAAACACTAGAAGGTCAGAAACTGCCATTCCTTGTTCTATTGCCTCCTGTCTCTATCATCTTGAATCTTTTTATCTGCTGCTTGGGGTTCACTGCCAGCTTGGAGACTTATGTTTCTGTGACCATAAGTGATGATCTAGTAATTTGCCCATTTTCCTAAGCAGGCGGGTGGAAACTATTTCTGTTGTAAATGGTGGCTGTAATAAATAATAGGATTTATTCAACTAAATCCTCTTTATATCCTGCAGAGTAAAGCAGAACTATCTTAATGGCAGGGAATAAGGGGGTAATTTTGTTGGCAGAGCCTTGATTTTATTACCTTGCACTCTCCTTAGATTCCCCGAGCCACATCCTGCTGAAAAATAACCTTTTTGGTTCAGAGCTTGCAAAATCTCAGCACGCCATGTTGGCGTGGCAGCTCTGAGGAGCAGAATGGGGGATGCCTGCTGCTTAGATAGTGCACAGGGGCCAAAGGCTCAGCTTATATTAACATAGAAGGTGGCCCCTTTTGATCTGTGATAGAGATATATAGCACAACTATGGGAGTGAGCAGCAGCCCTCCTTGGCTTTCCTCAGGGATCCCTCAGAACCCATGCATCTCCCAAGACAGTTTCCCTATCGCTGCCTCTGAAAGGGCTTCTACTCTGGCAGGGTCTAAAGGAAATGCACACGGAGGCACACACGTGCATTTGCACACATACACGCTGGTGCACACGTACACGGCATATACACACGCGCGTAATTCACACACCTTCCTGTCCTCTTTTAAAACGCTGAAGTCTTGAGCACAGTTCCTAGTTGATTGATGCATGGTTTCCCTTCACAGATCCCTCGTCTCGATGTCGCTAGCTCTTAGGGTAAAACGGGAATGAACTAATACCTGTTGATGAGTTATGCACCAAGTGTAGATTATATTCCTTATCTCTTTAAATAAGGCTATGCAGTAGCTAATACTATCCCCATTATCTAAGGAAAGAAATGGACATTCATGGAGTTGAAGAATTCCTGTTGAATTCCATTGAAGAGCTAGAATTCAGACTTCTGGATTTTCCAGTTCCAGAATATATGTACTTTCTATTCCCCAGCACCGACTCTGATGATTTAATGGCGAGTGACTAAAGCAAGATTTCGGATTATGATACAGTGATAAAAATATTAGGGGAAAAAGCACCTTGTGTTTTCAAGGAATGGTGGGGTATTCTTTGTTACACTGTATTATTTTTTGTGAAACAAGCATCTACATTTTACATTCAGGAAAGGCATATCAGGCTCGCAATTATGTTTACATTGAATGAGCTGGTATTTTTTACAGTAAATTTGCCACATAGATTTTGCCATCTTCTTCTTACCAAGAATCCTGAGGTTCAGAAAAAATACTTGGTTTGCCCAGTATGATAGAGCTCATTGATAACAGCATCGGAAGAAGCCCAAATCTGCATGAACAAAGTTCTTACCTAGCTACATTAACTGCATGAGTGTGTGTCTTACGGGGCTCACCTTGTTTAGTGATGAAATGCTTGGGGCAATAAACTCTGACCTACTTACGGTATCTATATTCAGCTTCATCATGTGTCTACTTCCAGCCTAAGTTTAATTTTACCTGTTTATGTTTTTGTCATTTTTTAAAATTTTGGCAAACATTGGGTCTTCTGGACTTTGGGTAGTATTCCTGATCCCCAGAATCCCATTGACAAATTTTGTGTTTAACTTTTTTGTAGTTATTAAGCTGACATTTGGCTTTGAGGTACGTTTTGAAATACTAGGGAAAATATGTTGTTATATTCATTATCTCTATGGTAATGACATTCTCTGCACAATGAGAAATGAGGTGTATCTGACTACATGATACAGCGAATTAATGCAAATTTTCTGATTCTTGACTTCTGTGTAAGCTGCTGGTAAGGGTCTGAAATAATGCAGGGTTCTGCTCTTCAAAGGAAGGTTGGCTGGTTTCTTCTGGCTCCCCTGCAGCGTTGCTTGGTCATGGGTTTAGATAAGCTTCTCTCTGTCTCAGGCATCACTAGACAATTCTTCTCCTAGGCTGTAGAGATTTTCTAGTTTGTGTTTGCTTTCTTTTTTTAAAGATATTTATTGATTTGTCAGAGAGAGAGAGAGCGAGCAAGCACACAAGCAGGGGGAGAAGCAGGCAGAGGGAGAGGTAGAAGTAGGCCACCCTTTGAGCAAGGAGCCTGATGCGGGACTCGATCCCAGGACCCTGAGATCCTGACTTGAGCCAAAGGCAGACACTTAATAGACTGAGCTACCTAGGCGTCCCTAGTTTGTGTTTACTTTCTGTTACTGGATATAGCAGCTGGATTTGGAAGTCACTTTTGAGGCACCATTGAGGATGATTATGGAAACTATTTCCAAATCATTAACCTTATACCTTAATCCTATTCGATTGTTCAAACTGTTTCTCCCCTTCTCATACGTGAATAACTGCAGAAGGGGTAAGTGGAAGCCATTATTGGTTAGCATTTTGGTTATCAGAGATTAATTGACATCCAGCTGAGAGCCAGCGATAGCTTGTGGGCTCAGAAAGTAGAAAGGAAAAAGGAGAACCAGGGTTAGAGCAATAGGGGCAATTAGAGGAAAAGAGGTGGTAGTGACTCCAAAGGCACCACGTTTTGTCTATTTTCAAAGCAGGGTGTCTAGATCTCCCAGGTGATGTTGCGAGCCTGACCTCATTCAGTTGCTGTGGCCACCATATAAAGACAACTCACTGGCAGGACCTTCTGTCTGGTTAAAATCAGTGCCAAAAGACTCATCTGATAGAATATGGACAGTGATGCCTCTCCCTTGTTAGCAAACCCTTGAAAAATGTCTGGGCAAATAATATCGATAAATTTAACTCTTGTATGACTTTATTTTAGAAATAGTCTGCTTCAAAGTTGCAAGGTTGTGTGCAACATGGTAGGGTGTTGAGCCACCATTCTTGGTCCCGTGTATATATAACATAAATTTCATCTTTATTGCCTTTTATTTTCTGTATCTTATGCATGGGAAAATGGAGGAAGTTGTGTGGGCAGAAAGGCAGCTGAAATGTTGTTCAGGTGATCATGAAGAATTGCATTTTATCCACACAAGACAAGGACGCCCAAAAGAGACTCCAAGCTCTCCTTTGTATTCCTCATAGGCCAGCTGCACACTTTTACCCAGAGCTCCTGATAGGTTTTCCTGGACTCACTGTCAAGGAAAAACCCAGCAAGGCAAAACTCAGTCTGAGAGTTAATTAGATCATTGTTGACCTTCTTGGCTCTCATTTTCATGTAAAGGTCATACATTGAGACAAGTATAACTATAAATACAGAAGGTGTGTTTTGTGTGGAGGTAGAAGAGAAACCAAACTTACTTGATTTAGGATGTCAGACAGTGGTTCATGGCAGATGATGAATGGAGAGGAAACAATGAACAGCATTGTAGAGGTATCCCCAAGACCCCCATGGGCAGGTTTGCGTTTTGTGTTTTGCAGAAAGCTTGCATTAATGCCTGTTTCTGCTTACCAAGAGAAATCAAAGAGGATTTTTGCTTTTACAAAAAAAGGCAGAAAACAAAAAGAGCCTTCAAGCGTGTTCTGCAGCCAGCCGCTGGTTATAGAGGTAGCACTCCCTCGGAGCAGGGGGGTGGCACTGCCAAGCACCTTTCCCGGTGCTACAGTCAGCAAGTCAGCATCAAGCCACAATAGCTTTAAACTGTGCTGTAGCATCTGTGCTTTATCTTGGTTTATTGATTGATTGATTGCTTGATTGCATCCGTTAGGAGGATGTGTCCTAGGGTACTATGATAAAAAGTCTAGGTGGTTATTTTGGGGATACGAGAACGCTCAAAAAATTGTCCATATAAGTGAATGATAATTGCTTCTTCCGTCCTCTGCCATTTTGACTTAAAAAGTTTCCATAGGTATGCTCCATTTTAGGATAGTGGGGGAAATGTATAACCAGGAGAGGGCAAACATAAATTCAATGTAGTGCAAGACATGTTAGCAGGTGCAAAAATTTAAACTACGCAGTTTGATCACTCTCTACATTTTTAAATATTATCCTTTCTTGGGAACGATCTGCTCATTCCACACCTAGTCATCACTGTTCACTTATAGGAAATCCCTGAGGTTAGAGGAGATCCTGTAGAGTCTCTCTATCTACAGATAAACATGGAAAGACCATCTTGAATCACTTAAGATTTATTTTTTTCTGTTAAATCCGGGTGACATAATTGCTAATCTTATGATACAGGCATGTTTTAACACATTAGTGAATAAAGAAATAGGTGGCATTGGCCACACACCAGAAGAAACCACTATTTCTTCACTGAGCTAAACATAGTCAATTGCTGTATGAGGGATCCATTTTGTGATTGTATTCACCTTTGTCCATTACTAGAATTTTACCCACCTCAACTTCAATGCTTTACTATTTGGAGGTAGCAAAGGAGTGCTAGGGTCGATAATGTAAATGGAATTTTGAATTATCATGGTTTTAGTTCATTAGCACTGTTTTTCTCTAGGGAGCACTGCAATCTACGATTTAGTCCTATTAGAGAATTGTGGTGTAGCCCCACCTATAAACATACCAGTGTCTTCAGATGATGGTTACTTAATTTTCCCATCTGTGCCTTTTTTCTTGTCTGTCTTCTGGATAAATTACAGCATTTAAGCAGGAGGCACTTTAAGGAAAGAAACAGAATGCCATTTTAAGCTGCCAGTTTGGAATCCTTAGGGAGAGTTCAAATTTAAAAATAAATAACTAAAACACTTCACTAAATAAAGATCGTGAGAGTTCTGTGGATATCAGCTCATATCATATTTATTTTCCATGACCAAATAGTTGGATATCCAATTAGGTACAAAGGGTGTATTGAATTTGTGAACTCAGCACCAAGTTATTTTTATTAAGTTTGTCATTTGGGTGAGAGAGGATGCCAAAGATTGTTTTCTAGACAGAAGGGCTTAATATGAAGTTTTTGTTCTGTGACCTTCCACATTGCACACTGTTTGAAATCCCACTGAGAAACCCCCATTAGATGAGACCTTTAAATGTTTCTTACTCAGCTCCGAGGACTTCTGTTCCATTGACCCTCCAGACCTAGAGTCATTAACCACACAGAGGCAACAGACTTACAGTTATTGAGTGGTTTCAGTTTCTTGACAGAATGAAAAGCTCCAGACTTTCTCTATCTGCCAAAAATAAATCACCCATCACAGTTAAAATATGTCTAATGGTTTACATTCCCTGCAAGTAACTTCTCTGGTTTGTGCGATGCATGATAAGGTTATTATACATACAGTACTGGTATTTATAACAAGTAGTTATAAAAACATGACATGTAATGGCCACATCCTCAGAAGGATCCAAAAATAGATACATCAGTTAGTTATGTGTGAGCTATGGAGCTTATTTATTATCATTAATTTCTTAAGTGAACTGACTAAACCAAATAGTGGTATTTATATAGGAGGATAATGAAGATTTATTGCAAAATAGTCTTTATTCATACCTCTTTTCCGAGGGTTGCACATAAAGTTGCTCAAGGATAAATTAAATTTTGGAAAGATTTTCATTTACTTTTCTGCATGATTTTAAAGTTAAGTTATAATAGTGAATATGCTGGTAAAGACTATATCCCAACATAGAACATTATATTGGGAAATTATTTTTAAAAACCTAATCTGTATATGTTCCTCTTATAAATATCTATCAATATTTTTTTCTTCTGAGAATATTGGAATTAATGTGAATTTCAATCGAATCTTACATAGCAGATTAAATATCTTGCAAAATGTTGCAATATATCAAATCACATAAGTTTTGTATATTATAAAACTCAAATGAGCAAAGGGAAAATTCATTGAATAAACTATAATTTGTCACTTCAGAAATTTTTTTTTAATTAATGTAACATAATAGATTGTTTTAGTCTCTTGTTCTGTATCTTTGGGTAGTAGATGATATGAAAGAAGTTATATTTCAAACATTTTAGAAAAAATGGAGGTATTTCTTCATACTATGAGATTCTGGAGAAAAAAATTCTCTAACCTTAGAAGGCTTTCAGAATTTTGGTGTTGATTATAGAAAATACATCAGTGAAGAAGAGAATATGAATGTAGGGAAAGAATCCAGTATGAATCCATGAACACTTATATTTGAGCTTGAGATGGTAAGATAAGAATGATAGAGAAAAAAGATAAACATAGAAGAATTGTTCAAAGCTTAGTATACTCCTGAAAGCCAATGTGTAAAGTGAAGCAAGTTTTACTAAAACTTAAAGGTAATGAAAATAATTTAATTTCAGGCTTCATGTGGAAATGTAACTCATGACCAGTTAGGCAGTACTGATGATAACTCAGTGAAAGCAGAATTCTTCACTTTGACATTTGTACTTAATACCAGGAAGAAAGATATTTAGTGGAAAAATCCATGTTGATTTATATTTTAAGCTAGACACATACTCATTACCTTTCTGAATGATCTGAAATCATTTTTTCCAGGGAGCCTGGGTGGCTCAGTCAGTGGGCAACTGCCTTCAGCTCAAGTCATGATCCCGGGGTCTTGGGATCCAGCCCTGCTTCCAGCTCCTTGCTCAGCAGGGAGTCTGCGTCTCTCTCTGACCCTCCCCCCTCTCATTCTCTCTCTCTCTCTCTTTCTCTCTCTAATAGATAGATAAAATCTTTAAAAGAAATCATTTTTTCCTAAAAATATTTTTTCCAGTTTTACTGAGATACAATTGACAAATCAAACTGTAGGATATTTAAAGTGCACAATGTGATGATTTGATGTTCATATACTTTCTGAAAGGATTCCCTGCATGGAGTTAATTAAAACATCTTTAATATATATTTTAAATTAAATACAATGTAATGTTTTCAAAGGACTCAACTGGCCTCAGGTTTGATTAGAGATGAATGAAAAGATACTCCATTCCAGTTGATTGGAGGATAGTTGACCATGGCTGAGAGTGGGTAGACACTAAAACCAACTTCAAGGATCTAGAACTCTCAAGATGTAGAAGTGGGGGCGAATTTTGTGAGAAGAACTTTTGGAGAGAGCTGGTGAGCACTTCGAGAGGGCATTTTGAGGGAGGAGGGGATTTAGCCCTTACATCCAGAATAGTAGAAGGGCCCATTGCAAGACCACTCAGGGTCTTCTCTTCAGTGGTAGGCACATTGTACTGGCATTAGACTGATGCTTGAGAAATTAAGACAGTAAAATGACTAAAATAGGATTTCATCTTCAGGCTCAGATGTAGTAGCTTATATCTGGCTAAGATGTCTACCAAAAATAGTTGAACAAAGTACAAAAAAAAAAAAAAAAGAACAACAAAACCTTATTTTAAAAAAATGTATCTGAAAGACTCATAGTCTTTAGAGGAAGAAAATGCACAAAGGTACACTCTAAGGATAGTTTTTTTAGCTCAGGGCATTTGCTAGTTACTGGTATTAGGAAGAAATGGCAAAGAAAAAGTAGCAGCTCAGAGCCTATGCCATGACTTGGGCTAGAGAGAAAAGAAACAAAACAGTATTCAAGCCGCCAGGGAAGACAACACTTGATGGAACAAGGTCCTGGAAAAAATAGTTGTATATCCATGCAATGAGACACAATGAAGTAAAAGGAAATCAGCTACTAAAAAAACTAAGATGGTAACCAAAGATTTATGGAGTGTCACAGTGCAATGGAAACAATATAATATAGTTTTAGTCTCCATTAAGGAGGAAGGGCCATGTTGAACACCTCAGGCTATCAGCTAAAATCCCTGATGGCTTATTACAAATGAAGTAAGAGCACATCAGAGATAGATGAGCACTCAGCGTTTCTGAAACAAAGCTTAACTATATCTAAGAAGTCTGTCTCCATTCCCTCTGCCAGCTGGAAGCATTATACCTCCTAAACGGAAGTCGGTAACAACATCTAGAGCCTCATTATGTGTTCATAATAAATGGCCAATATTCAGTCAAAAAGACTACCAGCTTTTCCAAGATTCAAGATTAAATAACCAAAAGCCGAGAAAGAAAACAAACAGTAGAAGTGGACTGAGAACTAATCCAGATACTGGAGTTACAAGATAGAGGCTTCCATAGGTAAAAACATAACAAAAACAAAGAAAACAAACAAACAAAAAACCTGACCTAGAGTCTATAAACATTAGGAAATGAAACAAAAAAATTAATGACTGATACAATAACTCATTAGGTCTAGCTGAAGAGAGGATTAAAAACCTGGAGTCTAGGTGTGTAGAAAATAGATTGATGCGTAAGAGAAAAAAAATTGGTGAGAATACAGAAAGCACAGGAAATGTGTGGAATATTGTACACAAGTCTCTATGGATTCCCAGAAGAAGAATGGAGGGCAAAGGCAGTATTTGGGAGAATTCTAAGGATATATCTCTTCAAATTGATGAAATAGATCAAGCTGCAGATAGAACTGTAATGGTATCATCATCATAGATGCAATTAAAGATCAATCTTTGCTTGTAGAACCTCCTTTTAATTATGAGAAAACATCAAACAAATTAAGGGATAGTCTACAAAACAGTTTTCCAGTACTTTTCAAAAGTGTCAGGAAGGACAAGGGAAAGACTGAGGAAGTGAACTATTGGATGACTGACAACAAAATGCAATTTAGGATCCTGGGTTGGATCCTTTAAATGGAAAAAGGACGTCAGTGAAAAAAACTGTCGAAATTTAAATTAGGTTTATAGTTTAGTTTATAGACTTGTACCAATGTTAATTTCCTATTTTTGATATGGCTCTATGGTTACAAAATATATTAACTTAGGATGAGCTGGCTAAAAGACTTATGGGAATTCTGTACTATTTTTGCAACTTTTCTGTAAGTCTGAAAACACTTCAAACTAAAAAGTTTTTAAGTTATAATATATATGATTGAATGTGTTATACTATATTTTTACCATGTTGAATACCACGATGTTTTTTTAGCACAGTCTACCAGATTAATTCATTTTGTGCATATCTTTAAATAAAGCTTCTCTTTTTATCTCTGTTTACATGAAGAGTATCCCGAATTTGTCATAATAAGTAGTTAAATAACTGCTACACTTTGCAAATAATTCCAGAATAGTTTTTTTTTTTAATATGGTGTAACTAAAGTATATGACAGAAATAAATACTGCAGAGACTGAGCTGATAGTATCACCGTAATATAAAAATTTAAAAAAAAAGCATCATCAATATTCTTATTAGTTTTATAAATAACATTTAAGTTTATATTTATAAAATAAATTCATACTAATAAAGTGGCAGTTATATTAATTTTATATTTACCAGGATTTCATTAGCAAAAGGCACGTTACTTCTATAAAAATTGGTAAAGCACTGCACAAAAGTAGGAGTACATTTATGACAGGGATTCTATCTCCAGTCCCTAAAAGAGTGCTTGGTAACATTTATTTGATCAGTAAGTGGATAGACTAATTTGTGTAGTTAATAGCCATAGATAAGCCTGGCCTGTATTTGGTTCTATTAAATTTCTTGAGGAATAGCACTCTTCCTACTCACATATTAAAATAAATAAGCAACTTTGTAAAATGCTACATAACTTCTTGGTTATAAAACCAAATGATGAAATGGCTTCCATAAACATGTATAAAATCATCTCCATTTCAGCTATGATTTTGGCACAGATGTCAGACTAATATCTGCTTCAAATTAGGATGATCTTATTAAGACTAAATCAGAATGCTCCCGACCTCTATTACAGACCACTTAAAAATATGGAGAAGAATAGCCAGAATTACCACAACTACTGCATCAGCGTAATCTTCGAAAGTGGACAGTGCTATCTATCTATATCCTGGAATGAAAAAATACAGACTTCAGAATGTTACTGGAGGAAGATAATTGAATATTTGAAGGTGCAAAGCATGCACTTGGTGGAAATTATACCAAGGATGGAAGGAGTGAAAGGCAGCTACATGGAAATAAATTTTTTTTCTAGAAACTGAGTCTGACATTAATAGGCTGTCTGACATGTGATACGCTTCAGTCATGCAAAAATACACAAAGGTCGTTTTCCCCAGCATGTATCTGGTCTACAAGACAATCCACAAAAGCACTGAGGTCTGCTAGCAAAAGGAAGGAAGAAAGAAAAAAGTTTTCAGTGTTTAGTCTCCTAGCAGATGCCTTCCAGTGACTTGAAGTTTGGGTCCTTTGATAAACATGGCTGCATTATGCCAATAATGAACATGAGCAAACCCAGAGTTTGTATGTGGATTTTTGTTATTGGTAGGGACTTTTTGGGTCTCCCAAAAAGGAATGGTATATAACTTGATACCTAACCAATTATCTCACTACTACTTTTTAGTAATTTTTAGATAATGCTTCAAGTAACTTTTCAGGCCATAAAGGAAACACCTTTGCCAGTATTTTTGTGGTAACTACGTGGAATAAATTTCTCTTTGATAAAAAGCTTCGCAAAAAAATGTTTCTTTAAAAAAATCTTCCCTCTTAACCTATAATCATAGGTATTTTTGTTTTTTTTAAAGAAACACACTGATGGACATGAAAAATAGTCTGTCCAGAAATCACAGTGTCAGTGTTTCTTTCTTATAATTAATTCATGGAGAAATGATTAATCACTGTTAACCAAAATACTCCCTATGGAAAATTCTCCTTCCTTCCCTTTCTCCTTCCTTTCTTCCTGCCTGCCTTCTTTCTTCTCTCTTTTTTTTTTTTTTTAAGATTTTATTTATTTGACAGAGAGAGACACAGCGAGAGAGGGAACACAAGCAGGGGGAGTGGGAGAGGGAGAAGTAAGCTTCCCGCCGAGCAGAGAGCCCGATGAGGGGCTCCATCCCAGGACCCTGGGATCATGACCTGAGCTGAAGGCAGACGCCTAACGACTGAGCCACCCAGGCATCCCTTCTCTTTCTTTTCTTTCTTTCTTTTTTTTTTTTTTTCTTAGAAGTAAAAAGGGATTATTTCCCATTTTATTCAAATTAGTCCATATTGGTAAGGACAAAACAAGCCCATGTATTTTCCAAGACATAGACACTTTTAGATTTGTTGTTGTTGCTAAATTTTTACTATAATGAATCTTAAAGGAAATGATGTATTGAGGTGACTTCTCTGGCTCCTCTGTGGCCCCAGTCTGAAAACTACCTGCTTACTTAACCACTGTCCCATTTAGCATTATTCCTTTTGCAGCTGCTGGTCAGTTGTAGGGACGGACACACACACACACACACACACACACACACACACACACACACACACACACACACACACACCTCTGAGTCTACCCTAGAGTCTGTGTTGGGGACAGCTGGAATTTGACAAGGTCATTTGAACACAAAGCTGTGCGATTTCCAAATAGGGTAGAGTAAAGCAGCAAGCCGGCTCTTCTCTTGGCCACCCTCTCTGCCTTCCTGCTAGGAATGAAATTGACTGGCAAGTACCAGTTTGGGCTCCAGAAGTAAGTCTAATGTTTAAGAGATGAGTCTGATCATTTACTCTTTTTTTCAGGTAATTTTTAGACTTTTAAAGTTAGTAATCTGTCATTTGTAAATAACATCCTCACAAGGCTTTGGGGCAAAACTTAGTATTCTACCAGGAGTGTTGACTAAGTAAACACTGTTGTTAATGCCCTTGCAAATTGTCACACGCCTACCTGCCCAAGCTTATAATGACTTTTTTTGGGGGAAAAAAATAGCAGACAATACAGGTCTCAGTCATTGTACTCTTGGCAGTGCCCATCAGGAGGGAAGGATTTGCTGATGTAAATTAGAGCAGGTTGGTAAATTATGTATACTTCTTTACAAACTTGTTTTGTAGCTTTCATATCACTACCTTCATATTCAGTTCCACGCTTTACATGGTCTGTCGAGATGGATTTCACAGTAATTAGGTGAGTTAATGGTTTCAGGATTTGCATCATGGTGTATTTCACAAGCTTATCAAGTCTTGTAGTGTTTCATTGATAACTGCCATCACCCTGCAAAGATGACCCCACTCACCTGCTGCTTTCATCAGACGCCCATTTCCACTGTAGCACCCGTATATTTGTAAGAGAGATTCATAGTCTTAGGAGAGAAGGAACTACATGCGCTTGAAGAGCTTGCTTATGGGATATTTTACCAAGTGTATGCATTTATTGTTATTTTGCTTTTTCTCCCACCAGAAAAACAAAAGATTTTCATCAATTTGAAGAAATGTATAGATGAAACTACCCCCAAAGTCTCCAACAAATGTTTTATTATGGCATTTGTAAAAGGGTTTACCTAGTAAATCATAATGAGTTACTGATAGATGACTATATCAGAGCCTTAACTACTTGAAGGGATCTAGGCAAGCCGGAGAGTAGAAGGAGTCATGGGCGAGTCCATCTTTCGGTTGCCCTTGGGAGCATGAGCTGTACCACACAATTTGGCACTTGACTATAAGCTACCTCTCATATTACCTAAGTGTTGCATGTATGTTTGTTCTATCTCAAAAAAAATCCCTGCTTTCTAAACAGTCTATGTTTTCAGTATGGTGTCAGTTAACCACTTAAGCTCTTGCTTGTGGCAAAAGAAAAAGAAATTTTGGTCGGAAATTGGCTGGCTGGCTGGGTATCTATCTATCCATTGACCCATCCATCCACCCACCCACCCATCGACCTCCATTCACCAATCTATGAATCCATCCGTTCGTCCAGACATTCATGAATGAACTATGGCATTTGAAAACAAGACAAAAAGCAAAAAACACTCCCCCAAATCAAAAAACACAAAACGGTTTTTATATATTCAAAGATAGAATCATTGGGAAGTTTAATAAAAAATTTAATTCCCAGTTCTCACTTAAAAATTATGATTTGGTAGGTCTGAGGTAGTACCTAAGAATCTATATTTAATAAATGTCTCTGCAATTTCATTGCAAGTGTTTTTTTCTACCCATGTTGGAAAACACCGACTTGGAGAGTCTATATTAAAGATGATTCTGGTTTTCAGAGTTTATAAGTTTCTTTGCTATTCAACTGATACTTGCAGAAATGGTGGGTTATAATAAAGTTTTGCAACTTAAGTATTTGACTCTGGTGATTTGAAACCCAAGCTTATCCCAGAAGGGCATTATTAGCCTGCTATGAACCCAACATTCATTCCTGCTTTCTTTTTTATTGACTCTTGCTTGACCTACTCAGAAATAACTATTATTTGGGTCCAGTGAGGCCCCGGGCTGTTACATATTTAGCACTTCTTTCTCCAAATCTAAGCCACTAAGCTTGGTTGAGCTATATAAAAAGCATTTGAAGAACAATGTTTCTTTCTGGTTGCTCATTTATCTGCATATTGGTTCACTGTTGCTTGCTGAATTGTTTCTTTTTTGCCTGACAGAAGGGTTATGGTACCTGCTTCTTTTGCTCGATATTGTGTATAGCCTTCAACTAAAATTATTAAGCAGATTTTGCTCCGGGAACCTTCCTTTATTTTAACAACTGTCTTTACCTATAGACCTCTGTATTTTTTAGGATGTTACTCTGATTTGCCTGAGATTTCTGTTTTGTCTGTTTTAGTCATAATATACCAAATAGTATATGGGAAAGTGATTTATACAGTTCTATAAGAATCTCAACGATTGGGGTGCCTGGGTGGCTCATTCGGTTAGGTATCAAACTCTTGATCTCAGCTCAGGTCTTGATCTCAGGTGTTGATCTCAGGGTGGTGAATTCAAGCCCCACATTGGACTCTGCTGGGTGAGAAAAGCCTACTTAAAAAAAAAAAATCTGAATGGTTTACAGGATTTGGTGTTCCTCCCAACCTGCCATGTACTTCTTTTTCTGTAATTTGTGTGTGTGTGTGCGTATGCATGTGTGTGGCTATGTGTAGGCTTGCCTGCTTTCATTTCCCGTCGGTTCCTGAAAGAGAAATAACATCATTTAAGTACTGGCCATTTAAATCAGTGGTAATTTTTGGTCTGTAGTAGCCATATAAGCTGACAGCACAGTTATTATTTCAAATACATTATTCCATCTTCCTCATGAATGTATTTATATTTGTCAGACCAGGAGTGAGTCCTGAATTTTGGGTGAGAGTTTATGTGAACCCATTGCCTATTTCCAACAATTTGTGTTCATTTTACTGCCTAACTATCTCTCAAATTCATACTCCAATTTCTATTCCAATTGCAAATGCCTCAGAAAGCTATTAAATAGTCTAAGGAGAAAAAAAAAAAAAAAAGGAAACCTGAATCCCCACTCCAGTTTGCCCTCTGGATAATCCAGTGTAGATTCTTTTTTTTTTTTTTTTTTTTTTTTAAATTTATTTGACAGAGAGAGAGGGGGAAGCAGGCTCCCTACTGAGCAGAGAGCCTGATGTGGGGCTCGATCCCAGGACCCTGAGATCATGACCTGAGCCGAAGGCAGAGGCTTAACCCACTGAGCCACTCAGGCGCCCCTCCAGTTTAGATTCTTACATTACAATTAATTGACTCTCAAAAAGGCAATTCTGATTATGCTGCTTCCTATCTTCAAATTCCTTCACTGGCTCCATATTGATCATAAGATGGGAAACTCCAACATGACAAATTTCCGTGTCTTCCTGATCTTACTGCTCCTTACTTACTGAGCCTCACATCCTGCTATCCCCACAAACTATACTTAGCCCCTAACAGTCTGTATTGCTATCTCTCTGTGCTTGCCCCATGATCTTCCTTTGCCTGGAAGGCAGTCCCCAGCTTACCCACCCCAAGTGTTATTTAAGAAAGTCAAAGTGTGAGTTCTTCTTATGAGCTTTGAAATTCTTCTTTTTTTCAGATGGACTGCTGTATTCCTGGCTCTCATAATTTCCCTGTGTCATCCTTCGTCATAAAAGTTGTTTCATGGCGTGAAAACCCTTATTTTTCTCATCTGTTCCTTCTTTTGGAAAAAATGACTTCATTTTGTTCATTTAAAAAATCTTTGTGCCTAGCCAAGTATCTTATAGGAAATAAATGTTGATTTAAGAAATAGATATTTACAGATGGTGAGGAAGACAGAATATAACACATTGGCATATTTATGTTCATTGCCCTCAATTATCTTTGATGTAAACCCTATTTCACTTGCCAAATTATTTGATGCTAAAGATTTTGTGTTTTTATGTCTTGTTGAAGAGTCGAGGTCCAAATTCTGTTAAATATATCTTATATTAACATTCTCCTACCTATCTCTTATCATTACCCCAGGAGGCAATTTAAATATAATCTCATAAATCAAACTTGACCTCACCTTACCACAAACCTCAACTATAGGACAGTTAAATCAATGGAAAAATCATGTATGTTTATCCTCTTTCCCCATGTGGAAATGGCAATTTTGAGTCTGCTTTGATCATATTTTTTTTTATCCTGGTGTTTCCTAAGATTTCAGAATGTTGTTAAATTTTGATGTTCCTGATGTGAGATGACATACCGTTCCTTCTATCTGGATCTTTTCCTGCCTACTTTCCCTTTGGCTAACCTCCCCTTTGCTTGCCTAACCCAAAGGCTTAGTTCACATCTCAGTTGAAATAGCACTTTTTGTTTTTTTTATTTTAAAGAATTTATTTCTTCATCTGAAAGAGAGTGTGAGAGACAGAGAACGTGCACAGGACCAGAGGGAGAGGCAGAGGGAGAAGCAGACTCCCCACTGAGCAGGGAACCTGATATGGGGCTTGATCCCAGGACCCTGGGATCATGACCTGAGCCGAAGGCAGACACTTAACTGACTAAACCACCCAGGTGCCCCTGAAATAGCACTTTTTAGAAGGAAGAATTTCTTGATTCAGGATGAAGTCTAATGATTTTTACTTAAAGCCCTCCTTTTGCCACATCAGAGCACTTATGGATTTGTAACATACTAGTATATTCACATCTCTGTATTTGTCCCTAAAGTATAAAATTGTTGAGAACAGAGACTGTTAAATCCATCTACCTAGAAATGTGCCTGAATAATAAATATTTATCAAGTTAAAACATGTCTATGTTAAGGAGAACCAAAATTGTTTTGAAAATTAAGCTTACGTTTCTTGAAATACCCATCTACGAAGATACAACCTAGAACCCTCAAAAGTAAGTTTGGAATTACTGTTTTACAAATCATTATAAACTTTGGGATGGGTAAAACGAAGCTAAGCTACGTTATCTTCATATATTTCATAGGATACTGTTAAGTTGCTTCTTACGCCAGGAGGCTTCAACAGTGTGATTATTTGCCTCTTTTTGAGACCTCCTGAGCCGTCCAAAAGTCAGTGAATCAGAGGATGCTCAGGGAAGGTCACTGTCAGGTTCTCGGTGAGCCAGCAATGGCTGGTGTGCTGATGAGCGAGGGCACAGCTATGTTTGGATGAGAGGCATAGCCGAGTGGAGAGGTAGCCCTCTGGTTGCAGAACAGGCAGGAGAAATCACAAGTTAAAATATTGACAGAAGTCAGAATGAGCCCTTTATGGGTGGAAAGTGGATTCACTCAGAGTTGATTAAGGATGACAGGAGAGACCCAAGCTGAGTCCGTGTCTAATGTAGCACTTGGTCTTATTGCACTGTATGCTAGATGCTCTGGCTCTTGGCTCTTTGTTACTTGAGGACCCACAGATTTTCCCTTTCAGTATATGGGGAGCTTTCCAATCAGTGAGCAGCAAAGTCTGAATGCACTCGGTTCCCATAAACACCTTGCATATTGGGAGTTTGGTTCTCCATCTCCAAACTTCTCTAAAATCTCTGAATCCCACATCAACAGGGAACCCGTGTAGTTACTGGCAGGATTTTATTCATTGACTTGTGAGTTAGTTGCTCAGCGATCTGACAGATTCCGAAATTATAGAAGCATGCTTCTCTCCTTTTAAAATAAGTGAGTAAGTAGCTATTGAACTAATTGGTACTTGAAGAAATCTGAATTCTCTCATTTCAGTATATGCCTCTTAAAATGGTTTTCCTAATAACCTTCTCTTATGTACTCTTTTTGTAAATGATATTTAGAAAATACGCTCATGAAAATGACATAGTGCACACCATGCCAATCCTCGCCATAGCCGTTTGCTGATGTTTAATGAACTCACATTTATTTATAGCCCATCCGTCTCTTCTCCTTGCCAGGACATAGTGTTGTTTTCGTTTTATCCAGGTGCTTTTCCTTTTAATGTTCAGCGCGTTGTCAACCCTACCTTATCTGAAGTAAATGATGTTACCGGCTGTCCTGGGGGAACACAGTAAATATCAGTAGGTAAATAGAAGCTCTGGTAACTTCTGCAGTGTCAACTTTATCTCTGTCACCATTATGGTGATGGAAAGCGTGCAAAGCCTGCTGCTCCATTCCATCTCTCTGACTATATCCTTTGCACTTGGGGGATTGTGACTTATGTTTAACTGCACATGAGTTCTAATTACTTCTGAAATACTGTAAGCAAGCGAAGATATACTTTCAATACTCAGATGTACTCGGAGGCCCAATAACCATAAGCAACATCATTGATATTCTTTCATCTGTTTATCCATTCATGGAAGTCTCAAGCTTAAATAAGAAGAGCCCATCTTTTAGAGAGTCCAGCAAGTGTTTCCATGTAGAAAGGCCTCTTGTTCTAACCTATGAATGGTGAGTGGAAATCAAGTTGGGTAAGAGGAAAGAGGAACCTTCCAAATGGTGGATACACCAAAGCTATTTTAATGTGGAGGATTATGTTGAGGACAAGGGGCAGAGAGGAGGTTCCGTGGCTGGAGTGAACAGGTTGAGCGGGGAACATTTGAGATGATGCTAGAGAGGTAGGGCAGAGCCGTATTGTGCAAAAGCTTATTAGCAACGTCAGAGATCTTTTTATCACCCAAACAAGGAGAAGTCTCTGAATGTTTTGAGGAGTTTGAGTGTTTTTCTTTATGAGGCATGTGCGTCTTTTTGAGTGTGTCCTTGTGGTATCATTATAACCATGGCATGTGTGTCTCTGCCTACATCTGTGTGTCACTGAGCCTATGTGTTTGTGTGAGTGGCATAATCACATTAATCTATTTAACAAATACTTGGGCACTTGGTACATTTTGATTACTCTTCTATGTACTAGGATGGAATCTGTGTAAGACACACAGGATCTTTGATTTCATGGAAACATAAATTCTCATTGGAAAAGCCAGAAAAAATAGACAGTTAAGAAATGATACGATGATATGATGTCATGCAATGACATGGGTTATAAAGAAGATTAAGTAGAGTAAAGGGATAAAGAATGACCAGTCATAGTAATCAGGAAAACCAAAGTTAGCAGATTAGCTATGGGATGATGTGGGGAAGAGCATTCCAGCTTGGGAAGAGTAGGTGAAAGGCTTCAAGGAAGGTATGGGATTAGGGTGTTTAAGGAATAGTGAGAAGCCTATGGAAGAGGCACCGTGATAGTACAGGGGCTGAGATGGGTTGAGACAGGTGGTCTAGGTTTCGAACTAGAGGCTTTAGCTGGTATATTTATTAGTGTCTTCCCACCATGAAGCATGGGTCACGGATTACGACTAGCAGGGGAGGATAAAAGGATAGAAGCAAGGATAGAAGGATAGAGGTTTGTGGAGGAGGATCAGATTCTAGACAGATTTTCGAAGGGAGAGCCAATAAGGCTTGCTGTTGGATTATCTGTAGAATGTGGGTAGGGTGAAGATGGGGGGAAAACTGATCTTTTTTAGGCCTGTGTAACTGGATGAATGGTGGTGATACATGCTGAGATGGAAAAGATGGAGAGAAAAATGGGTCTGAGGAGAGGCACCTGGGTGGCTCAGTCAGTAAAGCATCTAACTCTTGGTTTGAGCTCAGGTCCTGAACTCAGGAAACCGAGCTGTGTATCCGGTTCCATCCTCAGGGGGAAGTCTGCTTGAGAGTCTCTCCCTCTGCCCCTCCCCTTACTTGCAAACGTGCTCGCTCTCTCTAAAATAAATAAATCTAGGGATGCCTGGGTGGCTCAGTCAGTTAAGCGTCTGCCTTCAGCTCAGGTCATGATCCCGGGGTCCTGGGATGGAGCCCCACATCGGGCTCCCTGCTCAGCAGAGAGCCTGCTTCTCCCTCTGCCTCTGCAGCTTCCCCATGCTTCTCCCCCTGCTTGTGCATGCTCTCTCTCTCTCCCTCTCCTTCTGACAAATAAAAAAATAAAATCTTTAAAGATAAATAAAAATAAATAATAAATAAATAAACATCTTTAAAAAAGAATGGGTCTAAGGAGAAATTAAGTATTCTGTCATATTGTATGTGGGTATTTAATCGTGTTAATATAGGCCTTCAGACACGCCTTTGCGCCATCCGAGTAGAGATTAGATTATGAAATTGTTGAGTATGGTTTGCATTTAGAAAATACCACTCTGCCTTTAATACAGAACAGATTGTAAGGGAAGTGTTCTTCCCTCCCACCCTACTCTTAGTAACCATACTGTAGTCAGAGTGTGACTTAAATACACATACTTCAAGGAGGAGGTGGTAGAAGGCGGCGATGTAGTAATAGTGAAGAGTTCCAAACATAACTTGGGTTTCCTAGTGGAGTGGTATTGGCTGTTGGCCAAACTAATTTGGTCCTGATTTCCTGATGGAGGAGGAAAATGAGACATCCTCCTCTTTCCATTCAGCTACATAACTCCTTCACTGCACAGCGTGTTAGCCTGCAGACTGTGGCATACATGACTTCCGGTCAGATCCACCTAGACTGCGAGGTAGTTGATGTCTGTTTGGAGTAGAGCAAACCGAGCATTTTGCTCCTACCCTCCTGATTAATAAAAAGCGTGCTGTCCAATAGAACAACCACTAGCCACATATAGGTTATTAAATTTAATGTAGATCAAAGTTAAATGTTAAAAATTCAATTCTTCAGGAACATATTTTATGTGCTCAATAGCTGTATGAGACTAGTGGCTACCCCACTGGACAAGGCAGACCCAGAATATTTCTATCCTCATAGAAAGTCCTTTGGACGGCTCTGGTGTTGAGAGAAAAAAATTGGACAATAGATGGATTTCTGTCTTTGCAGTTCAACTGTCTACTGACACTGCAACTGTTTCTTTTGCATGTAGAATTCTATCTGGATTCAGACTTAAGTGGGAGATTATAACAGGGACTATCCAGTAACTTGGAGCTATATATTCCAGTACTTTTCCTGTAGGAGTTTGACCTTTAAAGTATTAAGTACACACACAGACACACACACACACACACCATGTCATATAATAAAACAACAAATCATTGCTCTTCCAAATGAAGGCCTGGGAACATCGCTCCCACATCAGTTCAAAGAAACACAATGAAAGCCACAGCTGGTCAAAGCTTGTCCATTCTAATAGGTCCTCAGAAATGTACTTTCTATTCCTTTTGTCCCAATTTGATGAAGCTTTGCTACAGCAAATTATGTAAGTTGTAAACGAAGCGCTACATCATTATGAGCAGGACCTAATGTAATATCAGCCTTTAATGGTCTTTTATGAACCCTGTATGAACAGCAGTGCCTTACAAAAAACCAGCACAATTGATCTAAAGAAAACTCTTTCATTCTGCGTGCTGACTAGTACCAGAATAAAGGACACCCCGGCAAACAATGAATTGTATTGAAATAGAAAAACATGTGAAGCAAGGCTGCCAAATTATTTATCTTTCATTAAAGGAGAAAATCACACATAATTATCCCTGGTAAATGAGCATGTTTGTGAAAGTTTGCATTGGGCTCAGAAATAATAACCATAAAAAATTCTCCATTTAATCAAGTTAAAATAACTGTCTGTTTTTATGTAAATTTTAGGAAAAGGACTTCTGAGCAAAGAATGCATTGAAAAGGGAGCAAAAATAGCCCTCTGAGTCCTGCTTGATCATCAGTACAGAAGAATCAACGTGGATCTCCACAACCCAGTGGAGGAGCTCATCCGGGCCGAAGGTAGTTTTCTATTCCTGTAGCTTCATTACTGAGCAATTACAATGTGTAGCTTTATAACTCATGCATCGGCAAGTAACAGTTGAATGCTTTTTAGCTAGAGAGACTTGGAATCCCACGCCCAGAAAGGAAGCAGTTATGTAACACTTTGTGATTTTATTTATTTGTGTTTGCATGTGTGTGTGGGTGCGCATGTGTGCACACGCACACACGTGTGTGTGTGTGCATGTCTTGCAAAATTAAATAGGATGTGCCAGACAAAGATTCCAAAGAAGAATTTGCATTTCAGTGTGGAGATAATATGCAGGTGCGATCTCAGCTTTTGTAGTCAGGAGCAAAAGTCTCAGCCAACCAACCTGAGAACTTTCAAATTTTAGTACAGCGTTGCTTTTGGTTCTAAAGATAAGCTTATGACTATTCAGGAAACAAGGGCATGCCAAATCGAGTTTCCTTTGCTGTTTCAGAGAAACTCCCAAGTTTTATTTGTTTTGTTTTTAGTTTTTAATTTTTTAGGGGCAGACTGCTCAGTCTGTAAAATATTCCTGGCAGAACTTCTGAATAGACATCTCCTAATACTTTCGTTGATGAAGCTTGTCACCCTAGAAAGAGTGAAAATAGATTCCCTGTCTTATCTATTTTAGGAGAGACTTGAGTTAGAATGGAAGATTTCTTGTTCTTCTAGTGTGATCTAGTGGAAGTTTTTACTGACTCTGAGACTTAGAAACTCACCTTAGAAACAACCTGGCTGCCTCTGGTCACTGAATTCTTTTCTGTTATTCATCGTTGCTTCAAGAAATACAAATTTGCACAAGCACTGTTGTGTTAGTGATGAAGCTACTTCCGTCCTCTTCCCCTTCTAAACAGAGGTCCAGGTGACCATTTTATAGAGTTTTTTTTTTTATAAGAAGATGTATGCATTACTTTACCAAATCATCTCAGGGTTCTATTTCATTCATATAACTTATTTGTTTGATTTGGGAGACCTTTAGGACCTGCCTCCTGTTTTTGCTGCTTCTCAATTTAGAGATCACTTGAGTTCATGGTCATTGTTAAAAGGAGAGAGAATTTTGGGAGCCACATTGGTACACATTGAGCTCTCACTTATTTTGCCTTTGTAGATTATTTAGATTTACAGGTTCTCTTTCACTCTGTTGTCAAAGGTCTAAAAAAAAATGACCACTACCAAAGATTTAGAAGTACAAATTTCTTCGTAGAACTGTAGAATGCCAGAGTTGGAAAGAAAAAAAAAAAACAACTGAAAGATAAGTCTGTCTCCTTATGTTCTAAAGACGAAGAAATGGTGATTTACACACAGATGGAATTTGTGAGCGTCAAAACTGACTCCCAAGTTTTGGGTGCCTGAATTGGGTCCTCTTTGTCTATACCCTGCACACACACCCCCTCCCCACCTGAATGCGATTTTCCTGCAGTGTTTAGTGTCTGACTTAATTTCTCTCTTCTGGATGGAGTTGCAAACATTACCCTGTGGGGTATGATACTTTGCTCGTGCGCCTTGCACTCTTCCCCGAGCCTTACTGGCCCTTTGTGGCTACTGCTCCCTAAGAGTGTGACAGCCCATTCTCTTCTGTGAGCCTCTGTGACATCTGTTTTCCCAGCTATCATTTTCCTTCTTCTGTTTCTGCGCCTGGGAGTTCATCTGAAATCTGTTCTCAGGATAAACTAGTCAGGCTATAAATTTCCCTTATAGGAATTTTGGACAGGAACAGCCTGACTTATCTTAGAACTTTGTCACATCAGAGACTTAGAAAATGTGCTTCATCTTCTCACAGGAGGTATCCCTCAGCATTTTTAGCAAGCAAAATAAATAAGTCTTTAGTGTTTCTCAGGCACTTTTTCTGCTTTCCCTTCTAACTTTTTAGTAAGTGATCCACTTCCTGGATTAACAGGGACATTACGTATTAGTAATAATCAGTCATAATGAGGAGGAGGATTTGGAATGATTTTGGATGATACCTCATGAATAGAATAAGGAGCCCAACTAGGACCTGGAATCTAAAAGTATCATAATTACTGCTGGTAAAGATGTATTGGGTAATGCTCTTTGAATCATCTTCCACCTTGAGTTGATCTTACCTTCTCAGGACCTGCCTGGCTGCAAGCAGGAGTTGGAAAGCAGTGGGGCTTCCTGTCAGTGATCCAAGAGGTGACTAGTAGGAGAGGGGGCACAAACCCAAGGGAGGGTCCTCCTCCAAGAAGTTACTCTGCCCCACCCAAAGCTGTGCACTAATGGAATGAGTCTCCTCCTAGTTGTCCTGGTCACGCAAGTCCCTCTTCTCAGGAGGAATGAGGAAGGCCCAGGAAGGAATGCCAACAGATTTATTTGGGGTATTCAAGAGAGGTGGGAAATAATGGTGGAGCTATCCACTGATGGGCAGAATCAGGGATATAGAAAGGAAATTTTTCTAAAAAAGAAAAATAAGCTTTCTAAATACTAATGAGTAAAAACTGAAGTTGAAGAGACGATAAGAAGTTTCTCTTTAAGTAGCATCTCTCATGCAATGTCAAAGTCTTTCTTTCTGGGAGGATTTAAACAAGGGAAGTGTCCGGGGCTATTTTTGTTTATTCTTATGGATGGGAACGGATGCCGCGCATGGATGGAATCTCTTAGTGCACAATTTCAATGTCAGACCACATACCGGGTACCTAAATGCAGGAAATTATGGGTCATGTGTTTATTTAATTGTGAATTTATGCTTACGCTGGCAGAATTGAAGTAAGAGGTTTTTCCTTTTTTCCCCCCTAAAAAAAAATCATTAATATTTTTCCCCAGAAGAATGGACTTGGAAGACCTGAGCTATTCAACTGTGTCACTACATCAATCTTGTGTCAGGGTACTAAAACATGCACAACCCTTCTTTTAAACAATGCCTGTATGGGCTTGCGTTTAAGCGCGCCCACTGTGCTTACTTATCTGCTGATTTGAAAGGAGGTAGCCTGAGTGTTTGTCAGACTTCAAGGCGCATAAAAGTACCCGGGTGTCAACAGCCGTGAAGAGTCTGCGATTTTATCTAACTTTCAGGCAAAGAAGTTAGCCTTGCCCAGTTTCATTTATGCTGGCAGAAGACATGAGGCTCATGGTCCAGAGACAAAAGGATTTATTACTCACTCTCCAGGAGACAGCATGAGGTTTGTGTTCACACTGGTTTCCCTTGCTCTTCAAGGCCAGTGGGGTTAATGCAGAGTGGTCCAGGGGAGGCCGCTGCCTAGGCTGTGGGTTTACATCAACCCTGAGCAACATGGAATGTAGGAACTCTTAATCTTTGGGAGAGATGCAAACGAATCTGCTCTACTGTTGTCCTGAAGGGAGACATGACTTTTATTAACCTCAACGGCAAACATATTTACCCCTGTACTCTGGAGGGAGATAGCATCTCTGTCTTCCAAGACTGTGTGCTATACAGGGATCCTCGAAAACAAAAGCTCTCAATGCTTCTTCTCAGAAGACGTGACACGTGAGACACCCATGGAGAAAAATCTCCCAACACTGGGATCTTGTTTAAATAAAACTTTTTTTTTTTTTTAAACATTTTATGTATTTATTAGAGAGATGGAGAGAGAGCACAAGTAGGCAGAGCAGCAGGCAGAGGGAGAAGCAGGCTCTCTCCTGATCAGGGAGCCTGACGCGGGGCTCGATCCCAGGACCCTGGGATTATGACCTCAGTTGCTTAACCAACTGAGCCACCCAGGCTCCCCTAAATACAACTTCTGGTTCAGTTGGTTTGGGGTGGTATCTGAAAATCTGCCTTGGTCACAAGTTCTCAGGTGATGCTGGTGATCCAAAGGCAGTGAAGTAGTGGGCATATTTACTGGCCTCTCTAATCTAGCATACGGTCTTGATTTTAATATGTAGGAAAAAAAATCTGTCATGATGATACCCTAGAACAAAACTGATTCCTTTCTCTCCTAAGGTACAATGGCACACTACAGGTTAGCCATTCCCATCCCTTCATCCAACCCCCACCCTCTCTCACATACATTAAGTAGCTGTACAGAAATCCTAACTGTACACACACACACACACATGAAATAGCACATTTAATATAGTAAACTTAGAACATTGTAGAATGCCTACATATTTCTGCCATTATAAGAACTGTTTGTTATAAGGGATTTAAGGAGAAAAATTTGTTCTGTTTGTAAAAGCATACTCCCCAGAGCCGGACTGCCGGTCTCATCAAATTTGGACGCTGCCATTTAGTAGATTTGTGAACTTTGGCTAGTTACTAATCTTCTTCATGACTCAGTTTCTGCATTTGAAAAATGGAAATGATATAATCAGGTGTCAAGTGTGCGTGGAAAAAATGCTGACCCCTAATATTAGCCACAGAAATGTTTGTTATTAATATTGCTAGTTCCACTAACGTCTTCTTAGTTTGCTATATTCCTTCAAACCTAATTATGAAATAAATTGGCAGAAGAAC
Organism: Potos flavus; assembly: GCA_028534135.1. Classification (NCBI taxonomy): domain Eukaryota; kingdom Metazoa; phylum Chordata; class Mammalia; order Carnivora; family Procyonidae; genus Potos; species Potos flavus. The sequence goes on along the minus strand of CM052895.1, from coordinate 7,811,889 downwards.
CAAGAAATAGAGAGAGATTTCCGGTCCTTTGCAGAGCAATACTAAAATGGAAGTTTATGATATTAAGAATTTGTTATCTGATAAATTATAGTTCTCACCATTATCATGTTATGTTGTTGAAGACCCAGCAGCCACACACTTCTAGTCATTACAAAAGTAGAATAATGCTCTATATTACATAAATTGGGAATATATTTTATGAAATATCACAGTCTAAATATGTAATTAATGTACCTTCAGTACTGTGCCTTAAGTTTAATGCTTTAAAGTACCATAAATACACATACATATAATACATATGATTATTCTGTGTCATAACATTGATCTAAAGTTAATATACTATTGAGTTGAATAAACACTTAATATTTTTACTGTCCCTTAATTTTCTGTACAATGCGTTTCAACTTAACAAATACAAGTGAATGTCTCTTACGTGGCAGTTGTATTACTAGGCACTAGGGACATAGAAATAGTTAAGATCTAGCCCTTAATGACCTCACACCCTAATGGAGGGAAAAAGTGCACATTATGACATGATTATTTAATTAACATATCTATAACATAATAACTCTGAGAACCCTGGGCCAAGATCAGTAACTTTCGGTTTCCTAAAACGGGAAGTACCTCGGGATTTGAAGTAACTGTGGCTCTTTTTTTCTCTCCAAAACATTCTCTAAAGAAAGTATGCCTTTTCTTTTTGCTATTTGCTCCATGCAGGGTATAAATGAATCATTCGTTGGTTCACAATAACGTGTTAAGTATTCTACCGTATGCCAGGTATCTAGAGGAGGTACCAAAAAAAAAAAAAAAAAAATAGATTGTGGTTTATGCCCTCAAAGAACCACAATGTACAGGCAAGGAAGACAAAGAAACGATAGGTAGCAATGATGTTTGATGTGTCGGTGACAGAGGTAATGCCCAGGTGGCAAGGGACGTATGTCTTTTGGACCATGCGGAGGCTTGTTGCTGTTCTTTCCTTTCATTTTATTTTTGAGGTATGAGAGTGATTGAAAATATATTTGCCTCTGTTATCCATTTTTATTTTATTTTCAGTAGCTGTTTATTTCTGCCCATTGCGCCCCTCGGTTTCTGCTGCATTATTTCTTTTTTCTGACTGATGTCCAAGGTTTTTATCTTGATGGCACTGCCGTGTCACTGAAGGATTTAATAAAAGAGATAGGGAGAGCATTTATGGGTAGACATGACCTTTTGGTATTTTATCATTAGTTTATCATGTTTTCCTATACTCCGAGTGAATGCTTGTCTCAAAAAACATGATGAAATACAGAGGGATAGAGTAAGAAACCAAGTCCCCTATTGCTTAATGCCTCCAGTCCCACTCTCCAGATGAAAGCACTTTATATTTTTTGTGTTTGTTTCAAGAATTTTTATAAGCATAATCAAGAATATATACAGAGAGATATAAGTATATAAAGCAGAATACTAACTTTTTAGTACCAATGGATTGCTTTTTCTGTTTAATGAAATCTTAGGTTTCCTTTATCACTACACATAAATTTATCTCATTCATTCTGTTTTTTTTTAATATATATTACTTAACCAACATCAGTGATCTGTACAGAAAACATTGCACATGTTTGTCAGTGTTGGATGAATTTTTAGAAGTGATATTGATGATTCAAAGGATATGTACGTTTAAAATTTTATTAGATTCCACCAAAATATCTTCCAAAAAGGTAGTGCCAATTTATGCTTCCAATAAAAAGGAAAGTTCCCCTTTCCACCCATGCTTACAACAGTGTCTGTATTAAACTATCTAACTTTTACTAAACTGAAAGATAAAAATTGATATCACAAGTTGTTGATGTGCAAGGGTGTGTGTGTGTGTAGGTGTGTGTGTGTGTGTGTGTTGGGGAGAGGTGTTGCCTATTCATATCCTTAACCCACTTTTTAAGGGGAATTGTTTGTTTTTTTATAATTTTATATTTATTAATATTCATGGTCATCCATTTTAAGGACCAGCCTTTGGTCCTTCAAAAATCCATAGATGCTTTAGGGGATGCAATTAAGTTTTTCAATGTTTTTCAGATAAGGAGATTTAGGGTAGAGTACTTTGGTAAGAAATAAAGGAGAAGCCACACAAGTTTATGGCTCTACATAAATGGCAACATTCTTTCACTTTTGCCAGACAGTTAAGGCCCCTCTCATTCAGTCAAGAACCTCTTTTTAAAAAAGTAATAAAGTTGAAACTCATTTCCCTTTTAAAGCTTAATAGGATCCTCTTTTTCACCTTTGGAGTACTTTATATTTAGGTATTTAGACTTTTTTTTTCTTTCTATCCACGTGTGTAGCTTCCCTGCTGCACTATACAAGATCAGCAAAACACATTGAGGATATTTAAAGATATTCAGGCTTGTGACCTCGGGACATATGAATAGATCATTTTTATGTATCCTAGTTTTCGATAACACTCTCTCTTCCAAAATAAAGTTGTGCATTTTTCAGATTTGTTAAAGTAGTTAATTCAAGGGTATTAACAAGTTTCAGTAAAAATAGTATGCTTGTTCTTATGTGTTCATTTAACATATTTCCTCTGGAATATATTGAACAATGTAAATTTTCTTTGAGATACTAACATATTATATAACTATAAACATGTATAGTGATTATCATATAAAGACAGATAAAAATAGATACAGTAAAGCTATGGATAATTTTATTCTGGAATATTTGGCAGAGATGAATTTAAACTGAGAATTTTAGTGCAAAATAACTAATTAGAAAGTAACTTTTACAACATGTATTTAGAAGTTAAAATGTTGTCTTTTAAGAAATGTAGCCTGACAGTATTTTGCAGAACAACTATTTTAGACACCACCTTCATCGATTGTTATGATCCTCTCCTTAAAGGTACCAAATACACATATTGTTTTGAAGTTCTCAGAAGAAATTTACTAAAATCTAGTATATGAGTCTCTCTGTATAGAGAGAGATTTCTGGTCTACCATTGGTAAGCTTATCTTAACTTGCTAGTCGCGAAATGATATTAGTTTAAAATGTAAGCCCCTTGAGGGCAGAGGTTTTGTCTATTTTCTCTTATTTCCCCAGCAACTATACTTGGTACTTTAGAGCTCAATAAATCTGTTGAATGAAAAAAAAAAAAAATAGAAAAGAAAAAGAAAACAAATGATGATGATAGGTTTGGGAAAATAGATTCACATGATTAGAATGCAATTCCCTTTAATGAAATAAGCCATCAGATTTTTGCAAGGGCACCGTCATTTTTAAAGAAGAGAGATCATATACTAAATAGAATTTTTGCTACTTATTTAATGGTGACAGATTAGATATATGCGTTTCATTTTCGATGTTTCTTTGAAAACAGACAAATGATGTTTTAATACAAATGCAGAAAAGTGAAAGACAAACCTGTTTTTTTCTTATTCCTCATTTAGAATGCATTCTGTCTTATGAAAAACAGTATGTGTCTTTCTTGAGCTGATTGATGCAGAAAAGATTTTGATGGTTTATATCAGTAAATGGAGGGAACTCGTTGGAGTCTCAGTTTTTAATTTTATAACAGACAATAGCCACAATCAGAACAGAAATACCACTCTGTCACTGAGTAGAGTCAGAAAACTATTTTCATCCTCATTTGTCTTCATTAGTTAATGTAGTACAAAAGAGTTATTCTGAGTTTGGAGACCCACATAATTTCAAGGAAACTATAAGACACCAAATATTATTTCTGGTGCATGTTCTTTGTTTTTGAGTTAGAAGCCTTAGAGATGCAGGATAACAAGATATGATACTTTAGATGAATACTTCTCAAACTTTCATATACTTATAAATCATTACCTGGGAATAGGTTTAGGGGGTGGAATTGACATTCTTTAATTCTGACAAGCTTTCAGGAGATGCTGATGCTGTCAGGTTGTGAAATATACTTTGAGTTGCAAAGCTGTTGACCACTTTTTACAGTGGAGCCCAACTACGTAGTCTAACACTTGCCCAAATAGGAACCTGGATAAATTAGACCATGCCTCATTTTCTAATCTGTAAAATGGATGTATTTCCTTCATAGAGCTATTGTAAGGATTGCATGAATGAATATACCAAAAAAAAAAAAAAATCTTGTAATAGTCCTTGAGAGGTGTTAAAAAAAATTCAAGTACATTTGAAGATCTAATTGGTTTTAATAAACAATTCATGAATTGGGCAATATCCTGTCTAGCAAGTAGAAGGGAGATCAGAGAAGTTGTACAAAATGGAAAGTTTTGAAGGAAGGAAGGTGGGGCGAGAAGTTACTAACAAAAGAAAAGAAAGGATTGTTCCATGCAAGATCACCTTCCTTTAGAGGAAAAGGGCAGGTAGTCTTATTAGGTGCATTATATCATCTTCCTTTGAGAGATGGAGACAGCCCATGCAACACATTACCTCGCTGGGGCTGACCAGAAAATTCTAGATTGATTGGTTTTAAAAGTCCACTCCTGGAGAGGTTGAAACTGCAGTTTGCCATCCTGGAGGCAAATAACTCCACCTTGTGCCCATGGCTTTCTTTCTAACACAGGTAGTAGAAATTCTTGCAGCTGTTTTAATTTTTATTTATTCCTAAGTGAGCAATAATATATTATCAGATACAGAAATCATCATCAGAGAATGAAATAATCTCAGGGAAATTTTACAGTGTAAGCATTCAGATTGGTTACCTGACAGAGGAAACAGCATTTATTAGTCTCCTGGTATGCCTACTGGTATTTTGTGCCACCATGCCATCGTGTCCTATAATTGATCTTTTTTTTTAATATTTTATTTATTTATTTGACAGAGAGATCACCAGTAGGCAGAGAGGCAGGCAGAGAGAGAGGGGGAAGCAAGCTACCTGCTGAGCAGAGAGCCCGATGCGGGGCTCGATCCCAGGACCCTGAGATTATGACCTGAGCCAAAGGCAGAGGCTTGAACCCACTGAGCCACCCAGGCGCCCCTATAATTGATCTTTTAACTATACAAGTGTCTCTACAGATGTATAAAAAACATTTTTGTAAAGACAAATAATACTTTGTCTGCTAGAAATCCCTGATTTTCTTCCCCCATGACATCCTAGCAATTTGCTATCATCCTATTATTTGCTACAATAACAATGCATGCCTACCCTCAAAAGAATAAGCAAGGTCTCTTCCGCTGACTTTTCTTTGCACAAGATGGAGAGAGAGAGAGAAAAAAAAAAAGATGGATGGGATCAACTTCAACCTCCTGCAGCTCATACATTGATGGTCTTTGCTGGCAGGAATGTTGTTGAACATGAATGAAGCATGCATGGGAAGATAGAAAAAGTGACTTAGGAAAAACATAACTCCTTTGCAGCCAGATGCTACTCTGGCTTAGGGTTATATCATGTCACTGTTGGAAAAAGCATTTGTGTTCAAGTGCCTGAATAAATCTTAAAGACCATATAGAACAAAAGCTACTTAAAAAAAAAAAATCCCTTTGTAACAGCAACTGGTGTGGCTCTCCAGAAAAGATTATTGTAGCTGTTCCTATCCTAGGGATTTTTCTTTTTTATAGCCTGGATAATGATTTAACAGTTACTAAATAATTACTCTGGGTCAGGTACTATATTTGTCATTGAGGGAGCAGATACAGATAAAGCAAAAATCCTCTTGCCAGGATCTCATAATCTAGACAGTATGAGGTTGATCACATGTACTTAAATCCAAGGGATCTACAATGAGTTCTGTATTACAAATGAAAGGTTACTGGTATTCTGAGAAGGGAGACATTCCTGTCAGTGGGTTCTCCTTGAAGGAAGTGAGACAAACTCTGTCTAGAAGATTAGAAAGGATTTTAATGTACAAGCAGAGAGGGGCTTATCAGATAGGCTTGGAAGTATAGAACAAATCATGGGGAAGCTCTCACAAGCCAAGATAACCACTTTTGGCCTCAGTGGAAGTTGTATAATTAGCAATGATGGGAGGGGAGATGGTGCTTTAGGGCTAGGTCATGAGGGACTTGACTTGTTGTGCTAAAGAATTTGGACTGTTTCTCTTCGGGAGGAAATGGGGAGACCCTGAAGTTTTGTACACAGAGAAGTGACATATCAGAATTGTGCTTCCGGGACATGGCCATGATGAACTGGTGGATCTAGGACAAAGATAAGCAGAAAGACAAGAGAGAAAACCAGGATAATCTGTGGCTGAAGGCCTCTTCCTGCTTGATGATGTGTCAGAAGGCTGAGATGAAATAACCCCCAGTTACTACATAAATCTACTTTCCATGTAACCTAGATGTCATATCTATTCAACTCTATGATTAAAATCTCTTTTCCTCACTTGTCAGCACCGTAGACTAAATAGGTAGCCATGGGAGCTATGGTGTGAGTGCTGTGTGAGAAATAGTTATGCTGTATTCAGAACACAGAAAGAAGCCTGACTTTTGGCCAGATCTCAAGAATGAAGAACATTGACTTTGACACAACACATTGTGTTTTTAATGATAACAACTACAAGGGAAATTATTTCAATTAACCAAAATTGGTGGAAGCCAGAGGGGAGATTGAAAACAAATAAAATAGTGGAAAGATAAAAAAAAAATTTAAGGAACAGTTAGGACATTGAACCCCCCCTTTTTTTTGTATCATGAACCCAATATTAACCTTAAGTATAGAAATATTTGTTTACTTTCTACAAAAAAAAAAAAAAGAAAAGAAAAAGAAAAAAAAGGTCTGTTCTAAATTTGGAGCACTACATCAAAAACTAATGATGTCCTGTATGGTGACTAACATATCATAAGAAAAAAAGGGAAAAAAATAAATTTGGGATCAGAGAGATTATCAGTGAAATATATATAATTACCAAAAAGCCTTCTGGGATGTCTTCCAGTTAAGTCCTCAAAACAATTCTTTTTCGTGATTGTAATTGTCTTTGTACTTATGGATGGGAGACAGTCCCAGAGAGATAATTTTTTTTTTTCCATGTTCAGTTAGAAAGCAGCAGAGCTGAAGCTAGAACCAACCTCTATGGGATATAAATCCCATCCTTAAACTCGTCACTCATGTTACTGCAAGTTCCATTACCTTATTTTACAAAAGAATAACAAAACAAGGTTCTTTCAGCCATTGAATTTGAAGTCAGAAAACCCAAGTTGATGTTTAACCTCTGCTCCTAAACTAACTTGGTGTGATCATATATGAATTGTTGATTATTTTCGGACTTCGTTGTAAGATCGCGATATTTGTTTCCTGCCTTGGGGCTAATGGAAAATCTCAACACGCTGTCAGCTCCCCTTGCAGTCTTGAAGCAGTGTATAAGGTGTGCTTAATACTGTATCACTTGATATCAATTAACTAAGCATTAATGGTGATGGTTATAATTTTAGTTGGGCTTTGTGAGCCTTACATTTTGCTCTTGGCACATTCCTCTTAGTTCTTGTGTTTAAATGAACATGGTTATTTTCATCTGTTCATAATATACACAGTGTCAGCTTAGAAGTAGAAGACCAATTGTAAATTGTACCTAAGATGTAGGTTAGGATAATGGCAAATATTTGGGTTTTAAGTTCCATAGACCTGGTTTCATTTTCCACCCAGTCACCGCCACCTCACCCCTGGCTGTGTGTACGGATGCAAATTACTTAACTTGAAGTAGTTCCATAATTACAAAATGATGATGTTAAAAAGATGTCTTTAACATTATTATGAGAACCTGAGATCCTGTACATAACACCGCTGGCAAATAGTGAGTGCCCAGTGAAAGACAGATACTGTTATGATGATTAAACTCATTTTCCATTTGATTCCTTTGTGTAGATGAAAACTTCACAGTGACGTAGGAAAGGGGATCGTTTTGGCAAAGAATAATTTATTTTCCTTCTGAAAATTCAGCAATAACAAAGGTGATCACCGGGTGGGGGGGGGGATCACAAAATCCATACTCCCAGGTTATTTCTCTCTCTTCAGTGAGTGCTGGGGAACATGAAATTATATACTTCCCAGAAAATGGTCAGTGAGCTTGTGTGATTGACGTCTTTACTGTAAAACCCTCCTATATTCAGGTACACAAGATAAGATGTCTATTAAACTCAGATGTACTTAGGAAGTTTATATATTGGTTAATTTGTAATCTCTAATGGGATTCATACTCAAAAATAATGTGAAAGGGAGCAATTAACAATAAAACTATAGCAGAAGGTAATCTTCCTGTGATGATTGCTCATCAAAGCAATCAGGGTCTGAGAATCCTGACTGCATAGTCTGAGGTCAGACCACTCAGCTTCATTCTGGCTTTTTCTGTGCTAGCTTCATGAAGTAGGACCATTCGACTTGAGACTTCAGCTTCTTCATTGGGTTAAAAAATAATAAAAGGTTCTAATAGCTGCCTCCCATGTTTATAAAGATTAATAAGATCATTTGTGTGAAGTCCATCTTACAAGGGCCAACACAGAATAATTATGTCAAAGTGCCATTATCCCTACTGTGGTCAGGGGTATCACCCATCATTTTGGGGTCCGCTCTCCTGTCGTAGATATCAGACAAACGCTGCTCTGACTTGAATATTCCTTCCTGCATGATTCACAGTGGTTGGCTTCTTTCATTTTTAAAATCTTTCTTTACAAAATAGACTAGAATCCGTCCTGGTTATTTTAAATTTCTGGTTCTTCGATGGCAAACGGATGACAATTTTGTAGTTTGGTCTCTAAATGGTTCAGTTGTTTTTTTTTTTTTTTTTGTCAGTAACAAATTTAGGATATTTAACCAATGGAAGCCAGTTTACAAAGGCAACATCACCTTAGCTTTTGAGATGGACCTTTAAATTTTCACCTTTGGTTTCTCTGTATGCCAGAGCGCACACTTCTCTGGGCAAATCTCATTTTCCTTTGACAATCTGAAGGCATAAATTTGCAAGCCGCTTTCAAAATGTTGCTTCATTACACTTAATCCTTTTGGAATCATAGTAAACTATTGGCTTCAGTAATTTCCTCTGGGGCCTAGTTCCATGGGCTAACTTGGCTTTATGCAGAGCAGTATTTCTTTTTATCTGTTCTTAATTTCTTGCTTTTTAATGGTTTTGTGTCTTCTTAAAATGGAACATCTAATTTATATTCTCTGTACCACTGATTCATCTTATAATGAAATCTCGATGTGACTGAAGGGACATAAGCATACATTGATGTCTGCATTACTTTTTCATGTTGATATTCTATGAAAATATTAAGAAAGCATGAGAAAATAACATATTCTACAATTTATTCATAAATTGGACACCAGAGACTCATTGGTAAGTTTGTTATCTGGTATACGGGATGGAATTTCCATAATAATGATTCAGGAAATAGTGATTAAATATAGTTTAGTTGAGTTAAATACATATTTGTCTGTATCAGGCTCTGTGTCTTGTCCACTATTTTGAAGACATAATCTCTGAACTCTACAATATGCCTGTTAATAATAATATAAATAATAGCTACCATTGACTGAGAACTTAGGCTAATTACTCTTCATTTTTTTTTTTTTTAGATTTTATTTATTTATTTATTTGACAGAGAGAGAGAGAGAGAGAGAGATCACAAGTAGGCAGAGAGGCAGGGGGAAGCTCAGCAGGGAGCCTGATGTGGGGCTCGATCCCAGGACCCTGAGATCATGACCTGAGCCGAAGGCAGCGGCTTTAACCCACTGAACCACCCCGGCACCCTGGCTAAGTACTCTTCTAAACATTATATATACATTATCTCATTTATCCTTCACAAGTGACTGGTAATGTAGATACAGTTGTTACACTTATTTATAAACAAAGACCCAAAGCTTACAGATACTTAGTGTCTTGCCTGAATTCAGAAACCCAGAGAGTGGCAGCATCCTTATTTGAAACCAGGCCTGCCACACCTCAAAATTCATGAATTTTTTCATCTTACTACATTTAAGTGGTTCTGTTTATGTCTTATGTTCCCACTTACAAACAACACTATTGGTTACGTGGATATATGTAGGCTAAGTAACTCATTACTGTGGGCATTATTGCTTTCTTCAACCATGTCCTTCAGAACGCCAATAACACATCAACCCCATATTGTAGAAGGCGGCAAGGGCTCCTTTCAACATCAGACCTAAAAATAAGTCTGCTGACCTCAGTACCTATAGTGATGGCAAGAACAGGCATGCCAGTGGAAGGGGGCAAGGTGTTGATGTCCCATTTAAATTGTCCCTTTGTTCTGAAAGGAGGTTTGCCCTCTGCATACAAATGGAAGGAATGTGAGCCCCCAGACTTGGATTGTGTTCCTCTTACTCTATATTGAGATTAAATTGAAATTTTAGGATGGAAAATAGGAATGGGAAAGGATTTTAAAGAAGAAAAATCTGACCAAAGAATGACTTGTTGGACAGAATTTAGGAGAATAGAGGAGGAATTTCTGAAAAGAACAGCAAACGTTAAAGCAAAACAACAACAAAACTTTCCTAAAAATATCCCCCAGTCAGATGGATTTGTTTTTTTATTGAGAAGGCATTGGCACTGCAAGTAAAAAATCTCATGGCTTTCTAATTTTGACTCAGATTCAAGGTGTTTAAAGATGAGAAGACAAGCATGATGGGACGGATTCCAAAAGATTAAGTTATTCTTCACAAATATAGGGTGACATGGTGAATAGACTCTTGAGGCTAAGAAGTGCTTTACACCTCTGTGCTAGAAACTTTAGGAGTTGGACAGGATGGAAATATTTTCCTGGCAAAGCTTGATAACTGCTCACATTTTAAAGCGGCAGAACAAATCGAATATTTTCCTAACGTGGTGTGAATAGGCTAATCTGTGGAACCTTTTATTTATGTCTGAATTCTACAAACCTATGATTCTGTCATTAGAAATTGTCTGAATAATTACTAAAGCATAAAAGCTGCATCATGATTAAAACATGAAATAGAGAGGATGTTTATCAGAAAATTATCCAGGTCTCTTTGAACTTATAATTCCACATGAATAGATTTCTTCTAAGATTACCTCCTGGGGAAAGCATGACTGTCTAATCATAATGAAAGTCTTCCTTCTTATGTTTACGCAATTGACTGATGTGATTTTCAGAAAAGCAGACAATTCGGAAGCTGTGAAAAGACAAAAATAAATAGTAAATTTGTAAAATGTCCTAAATGATTTTAACTTTATTTCTTTTTAAAGATTGGTGTCTGAATTTAAAGTAGTTATACACATTCTTCTTGTTGTTGTTGTAATGCTTTGTGTTAATCTAGCATGAATACACTCTATGAAAGAAAAGGCAGTTTAATGAGAACATGTTTTAAATGAATAACCCATTTGGTAGAAGTATTTAAACATTGAAAACCCTGAGTCCAGGCTAGTTAGTTAGATGTGTCCCAGCAAAATCGTTTCAGAGAGTATAAAACTGATGGGATTGCAAAACTGGAAAATCTTGGAGATTATCCTAAGCTGCTTATTTTTACAAACAAGAAAACCGAAATGAGGAGTTACGACTTAACCCAGATGACAGAAATGGGCAAAATTGTTCTAGAGGCCATTGTGTACGAACTCAGTTTATGGTTCTCTTTTTTCTTCCTATAATTATTCCATATAATAGTCCTTCAAATGAAGGAAAAATTTTTGGCTTTACTCATCATTTACAAGAAATACTAAATGGTTAACTACAGGGCAAATGCTTTTTTAAAAAATATATATTAATAAAGTGATGATGTAGATATTCTAATTTTTTATTGTATGGGAGGACACATGGTTTTACTAAATAAGAGAAGAGGCTGGCTTTGTGTGGCCCGTATAGTCTATGTATATTCTCTTCTCTGTGTAGCAGCAATAACAAAGATCAGGTCGAATTATCGTGTTTCTAGACACTCACTGATGTCTACCTGGTTGCCTTCAGAGGCATTTTCTTAAAACAGTCAAGTTTAACCTATGACCTAGTAATAAAGGAAAACATTCATAGTGATGCTAACTCAACAGGTAAATAAAAGGAGGGACTAGATTATCTAAATGGGGTTGAAAGAAATTGGCCCTTGTCTGTCTGTGGATATGCCTCAGGAATGTGTTTCAGAGATAGCTAGTGTGATGGAGGTTTGTCTGGGATCCACTGTGTTTGAGTTGGGCTTGAACAAAACGTGGAATGCAGGCGTAACTACCTTTGAAAAATACCTTTTCTGCAGGTATAGGTTTTGAAACCATTGGTGAACAACAGGTTGTTCAAAGCAGTACAGGTCCCAACTAATGAATTGTGGAACACTACCTCAAAAACTAATGATGTACTGTATGTTGGCTAACATAATAAAAAATAATAAATTTATTTTTAACATAATGAAAAAAATTTTTTTAAGATTTTATTTATTTATTTCACAGAGAGAGAGAGATCGCAAGTAGGTAGAGAGGCAGGCAGAGAGAGAGCGGGAAGCAGGCTCCCCGCTGATCAGAGAGCCCGATGCAGGACTCAATCCCAGGACCCTGAGATCATGACCTGAGCCGAAGGCAGAGGCTTTAACCCACTGAGCCACTCAGGCGCCCCTTGAAAAAAATTAAAGTAAAACAGAAAAGAAAGAAAATGATGGTACATGGTAAAATGATGAAATACAAATCGTCTTCTGAGAAATAGCACGTCAAAATGTAGATAGACAGCCCAGGATGAACTTGTTGGTCTATAGCAGTATGATTTAACTGGACCATTTGGACTAAAGCAGTCACACAACTTAACTGATATTCCAGGGCTAATAATGATTTAAGATTTTTTTACTAGGTGTCACTTAAAAAAAAAATTCCTGGACTGGTTTCTGTCCCTGAAAACTGCATCCCACAAGGCCTAACTCTCTCTGTTGGATTAGGGTTTTCCCACCTTCCATAGCACTAAATTCCAATGATTATGTAATAGGTCTAAAAGTCGTTGTTGTTCCCTATCAGCTCAAAACAAACCTTATATAGTCCAATGTTCTATCCCGTGTATATATCCTTACATGTCTTCAGTTATTAAATAATTAGGTAATTAGTGTCTTGCATGTATGATACAATGAAGGAATTTTTAGTGAGTTATTAAGGAAGTGTCTAGGAGGCTTAAGTGATAGTTGGAGAAAATTGGTTGGGATTTTGGAATAGGCTGGGAATGCATTATTTTTCACGTTTAAAATAATGGAACAAAGGCTCCTGTTATTCAAAAATTTGATTTCCAAGCCGTTTTCAGAATTGGTTTAATTCAGATAACAAGGAATGCCTATATTAGCAAATGGAATTAAATTATACACAAGTATAATACACCAGTATGTCACGACCAGTTAAAGTTCATGGCATGAATGGAAAAATGATTCAATAGTAATAACTCTAATACTTTAGAGAATGAGCCAGTTGAAGAACTGCTAATTTTATTACCAGCCTAGTTACTCTTTTCCGGTAGTTTTTCAGTTGATTTTGTGAGGGAGGATTCTGGTATTAGAGTGGAATTATCTGAGAGGAAGTGATAATGTCTCCTTCTCCTTAATAATTTTGGCGTTTCTTATTTCTGCAGCTTATCAGGTTACATTAGCTCTTTTTTCTAGAAAAAGGCCAAGAACAGTGGTGGCATTGGGGATTGATGTTTTGTTCCTGACTTAAGAGTTAGCGATATTCTGTGTATGATGGAGCTTTTTGTCAAATGAGTAGGAGAACAAGGATTAGTCTATAACATATGACTGAGAAATGACCAATCATCTAATTTTATGTAAGTATTTTTTAGTAAACCAAAATAAATTCCCAAGCAAAGCTTTAATTTAATGTAGTTGTGAAGATTTAATTCATAAACTTGTGATAAGGAAATAAGAATGGATTTGTTTTGGAAAAAGGTAGGCTATTTGTTTATTTTATTTTTTCGTTCTCCACTTTTTATCTGTAATGCCATTCACTTTTCCTTTGTGTCTGCTTTTTTTTTTTAAGATTTTATTTATTTATTTGACAGAGAGAAAGAGATTACAGGTAGGCACAGAGGCAGAGAGGGGGAAGCAGTTTCCCCGCCGAGCAGAAAGCCAGATGATGCAGGGCTTGATCCCAGGACCCTGAGATCATGACCTGAGCCGAAGGCAGAGGCTTTAACCCACTGAGTCACCCAGGCGCCCCTCCTTTGTGTCTACTTTATATCACTTTGTACTTTGTTTCATTGTTAAAGGTAGGCTATTTAGTGAATCATACAGGAAACCAAAAATCCATAAAGGAAAAGATTAAGTAATTTTACTAATCAAACATTTTCAACTTTCATATGATGAAAATAACCTAGAAGAAGTTAAATAAAATGCATACTTGTGCAAAATCAGTACAGTGCAAATTTCAAGCAAAAAGTAAATATACCTGATTTACAAAGATTTTATGCAAGTTAATAGAAAAAGATGAAAACTTCTATAGGAAAAAAATGGGTAAGGTGTGTGCGTAACTATTTCACAGACAAAAATTGAAACATTACATGAAAAACTCAATCTCATTATTAAATACATATAAATCCAAGTAAACAGTAGATAATATTTTAACCCATCATATTGTCATTTAAAGAATTTGACGGTATTCAGTGTTGGCATATTTATGGTGAAACAGGATCACTTATATTTCACAGAAGAAGCCAACATACATGCACAGGATCTACTTTGCAGCATTATTTTTAACAGCAAAAAGCTAGGATATATTAAATATATTAGTTGGGAAGTGCTTATAAAAATTATACACTTCAGGTGTTAAATAGAATGAGGTAAATCTACTTGTTTTGAAGTGGAAATACAGGGTCCTTTGGTAAAAATAAATATTATATATGCTAGTGTATATGCTGAAGGATAAATTTTTTAAATTATGGATTCCTTTGAGGAAATGTACAGAGGGGACTGGATGTAGGAATAGAAAAGAAAGAGATTTGAATTTCATATCAAAGCCTTTTGTATATATTTTCTTACCATTTACATGTAATACACATTTTAATGTCAGCAGTTTTGTGAGTGATGGGATTAAGATTTTTTTTTTTTGTTTATCTCTGTATAATGTTCTTTCACAGCAGAGTAAAAGTATAGAGATTAAAGTAAAAGTTAGCCGCCTCAAATATTTTTTAATGAATAGATATTCTTACAATCATTTTCCCCTCTACTGTACTCTAGGGTGATTTTTCTTGATATTTTAAATATCAGAATTGTAAATTAAACCATCTATTGAACAACCTGAGCTTGAGGTGATGTTAAACTTGAAATAGAATTATTTTTTCTCCCATCTCTCTAGGAAATAACATGTATTTATGCATACCCAATCATCCTTCTCCATCCCTACACCGTGACACCATTTGGAGTCGCTTTGATTGAATTAGAAGCACAAGTAGGTTCACTTTCAACCTCTGATCTTGCATCTGCACCCTCCCCCACCCCTGCCTTTGCTATGACCTTGGGTGGAGGGACCTGGGCTCTTTTAATTCTCTCCTTGCTTTTCTGGTGTTGGAACAGGAAGGATGTACTAAAGAAAAGAGACAAAATCTTTTCCTTGAATGGGGCATGCAGGTGCACCAATTCTTTGAGATGACTGCTTCCAAAATTCCCCAGAGTACATGTGTAAATGCTTTGGAAGCTTCCCCATTGCCCAGCGTCCTAGCATTTGAGATCCAACTCCAGCTCCATGCACCTTTTCCATCCAGCCTGCTTTCCTGGTGCGATGGGAAGGAATCAGCATGTAAATCCGAGCTAGAGAAACCACACTTGACTCTGCTTTCACACTCACTCTCATGCCCTCCTTTCTTTTGCTGCCCTCTTACAGTGATAAGGACAAAGCATGTGGGTTGTGTAAACAGAGGTAGTGAGCCCACTAACTGGCTTCTGCTAATGTGTAGGAAGGACAGAGGCTTCTGGCTCTTGTTGGGTCCAATACCAGGACAATAGGAAGCTTTCTACCCAATCTTATTTTCCACGAAATCTGTCTAAATGTATTAAATACACTCCAGAAGCTAGCTTTCTTTACAAACTTTAGTCTTTGATGCTAGGAATCTCCCAGTTTATCCTAAATCTTGTTAGATTGAAGATTTCTTGAGGGTATTAACTAAGTTGATAGTGCTAATATTTATTCTGTGCCTGTAAGAGGAGAAATGGTAAGACAAAAGTCTGAAGAGAGAAACTAGAGTAAGATCCTGAAGAGTATTTTATTCT
Source organism: Potos flavus (assembly GCA_028534135.1). Lineage (NCBI taxonomy): Eukaryota > Metazoa > Chordata > Mammalia > Carnivora > Procyonidae > Potos > Potos flavus. Next base: position 7,795,808 of record CM052895.1, on the reverse strand, counting down.
CCCCAAATGAGTTTGGATTTTGCCCTGTCAGTAATTAGAAGCCTCTGAAAATTTTTTTACCCTGGGTGATAATAACTAGCTTTATCATTTAGAAATTACCTCGGCTGCTATAGAAGGGTTGGGGAGAAGCTGGCTGCTTCAATGCAGTACACTCATACCTGAGTGGTTGTTTGTTTCTAAATTCAATAGGTAAGTTCAAAAGCATTGTTGGTTGTCAGAAATGCTTTAAAATCAACAAAGAAATACCAGTTTGGGATCAACATGCTATCTTTAAATAGATATACAACAGAGATACTTTTTCCTTCAGTGGTAATATGTCCGTCATGTGCTTGATTAAATGGCCGGTTAGCTTGCATTTAGGAGTTACATTGTACTTTTCTAAAACTGTCTACAGGCTTAGGTCAATAAGAAGCTCACACATGAAAGGAACACACAAGAACTGAGACATCAGGAGGAACCAGCAGGCACAACTATCCCATCTCTTGCTGGCTCTGACGCAACCCCTTATGAAGTTAAAATAGTTGGTGGAATTGTCTACGCTATTCAAAGAATTTTACCCTATTTATTTTTGCAGAACAAGTAAAGTTAATCATGCAAAAGTTACTATTTGTATAATATGGCTCCAACATATTCTAGACAGAGGTAAAGAACCCTGAGAGAGATGAGAAGTCCAAGTTGACATGAAGTTTTAGGGAAGGGAAAGTAATGGCATTTGGGCAATGATCAAATTTGAAGGAGACATGATTAATATCCAAGACAGCAGGTTGGGAAACTGGAAAAATGCTGTGGTTATTTATTTTAATAAGAAAAACTTTAGGAAATGCAAATTTGAGGAAAAGATTATCCTTTCTTTTTTAGATGTAGAGCAGTTAATTAGATGTATTTGTGTGTAGTGCTGGGTAAAGATCTAAGTTGAAAGGGGGAAATTGGAAGTCATCAGCCTATGTGATCAGGGTTTGTCAACCTCAGTACTACTGACATTCTGTACAAGATAATTTTTTGTCGTGTTGATTTGTCCTGTGCATTGTAGGGTACTGAGCAAGATCCCTGGCCTTTTCGCTGTGGATGCCCATTGCATCCACCATTTATGGCATCCCCAAAATGACAACGGCATTGTCCTCTGTCCCCTGGAGAGCAAAATTGTCCCTGAGTGAGAATCACTGGTATAAAAGATGTAACCAAGGCAGAGTTAGGTGGAAAACTTGTTAGGATGGAGAGGAATTACCAGAGTTACATCAACATTTTTTGAAATGGTGACTAACATAACACAATAAAAAAAAAAATAATAAAAAGAAGAACCACCCTCCAAGTGTATTGGAGGAGGGGGTTCTGCTCTAAACAAAGGAGGGAAACCAAAGGAACATGAAATCATAGAATCATGAAGATAAAGTAATTCAAGGAAGAAGTGTAAATTTTACCAAAAGCTATAAAAACACAGTAAGCCGAACATACTAGTTTTTTCTTGCTGCTGTTACAAATGGTGATTTCATGATTTAAAACAGCAGAAATGTGTTTTCTTATAGTTTTAAAGGTCAGACGTCTGACAAGGGCTTCAAACTAGTCAACAGGAGTGTGTTCCTTCTTGAAGATTCTAGGGGAGAATCTGTCTCTGCTCTTTCTAGCTGTAGAGGCTGCCCACGTTCCTTGGCTGGTGGCCTCCTGTCTGCATCTCGAGGATCAGCCATATTATATCTTTGTAACCTTTCTTCCTTTGTCAAATCTTATACCTTGGTTTCTGACTGCATCTGGGAAAGTTTCTTTGTTTTAAGGATTCATATTAATTAGATTGGGCTCATCTTACCATGTTTATTACATCTGCAAAATCTCCTTTGACATGTACTATTAATAGAGTCTCAGGTTTCAGGATTAGAGTGTGGACATTTTGGGAGGGGGATTATTTTGCCTATCACAGTGGATCAGTGGAAGACCTTTAGGCTGAACAACAAGAGAATCATGTTGGATTTTGTTGAGAACATTTCAGAAGAACAGTGGAGGAAGAAGACAGATTAGCGGGTTATAGTATATAGGAACTGAGGCAGAAAAACCATATCGGTGATTTTACTTGTTGTAGTTTTAAAGAGAATTATGGTACTTTTTGCCATTAACTATAATTAATTAAGTTTCCTGTGCTTTCTTTTCCAAAGAACTTTTATGTTAGTGAGTATTTCTCATAATCCTAATTTTGCTAAGCAATTTTAAATGAATGAGTAACTTCTATTCAGTAGCTTTCTTTTTAAAACTATTAACGTGGGGGCATCTGGGTGGCTCAGTCATTAGGCATCTGCCTTCGGCTCAGGACATGGTCCTGGCATCCTGGAATCGAGCCGCACATCAGGTTCCCTGCTCAGCGGGGAGCCTGCTTCTCCCTCTCCAGCTCCCTCGCTTATGTTCCCTCTCTCACTGTCTCTATCAAATAAATAAGTAAAATCTTTAAAAAAGAACTATTAATGTGATCGGTTATATTAATAGCCTTTCCAATGACAAACTATCCTTGTATTACTAATATGTATCCAATTTGGTATAAGTATCTTTTAAATATAATGCTAGATTCCATATACTCATATTTTATTTAGGGATTTTGTATCTAAGTTGATGAGAAAACTAAACGCTAGCATTTTATTGTTGGGCATTTCAAGTTTTATATAAAGGTCAAAATAGGCTCAAAAGTTAGAAAATCCAAAAGTGATTCATTCTTTCTTCTTGTATTTTATGAAAGTTTGAGTAAGATCAGCTTTTTGAGTGTCTGATAATATTCATCTTGAAAATTGTGTGTGCCTAATGCATTTCTCTGAATAGATTTTGCCTACTGACTCAATGTATTTAGTGATTATAGGCTAAGTCAGGGAAATGGTTCAATATTGGGGAATTGTATCTCTCTAAATAGTTATATTAAACCAGATTTTTAAATTAATTGGTATGAAGTTGAGGAGAATATTTATGTTAGCAACTTTTGTGTCCTTTCCTGAATTATGTAACCATGGTCACCTTTGAATTCTTCGTTGAATGATGCCTCCTTTTTTTTATTTTCTTGATCAGTCTTGCCACCATTTTTTTTTTCTATTTTAAAGCTTTTTCTAAAGAATCAGTTTCTGTTCTGCTGATATGTTTTCATATATACTTTCTTTCTACTTTAGCCCATTTTTCCCTTATCTTTATTTTTCTACTCTTTTAGTCCCTTTTATTTTCTTTCTGAATTACTTGAAATGTACTCTTTGCTTGCTATTCTAATAAACACCAGTATTTTATTCCTAATACCTATCGTTCTATAAATATTCTTCAAAGTAAAACTTTATCTGCATCTCATAAGTTTTATGTACACTCTTTTGTTTCTAAATATGTTCAGATTTTCATTAAGATTTCTTTTTTTATAGGTGTGACCATGCCTATTTAGAAGAATGCTTCTAAATCTTCAAATGAATATTTCCTTTTACTTTTTTGTTGTTGATTTCCAACTTAACACATACAGAAAGCATAGTACAGTATCTAAATTTTTCATGCTTATATGGTCACCTTTTCTTAAGGAATTTGCTTTGAAGAAGGAAGAGTGATAGGCTTGGGCTATTAGAGAACATATACAAGTTTAAGGGCTGATGTTGTTAATGCTATGTTTTTGTTTTTCATAAATGAGGTAAACTGGAGAAGAGTAAAATGCTGATGGCAGGAAGGGGTACGGTATGAGAGGAAAAATGAGTAATGTGCATTCCTTGGAGGCTGGGAGGTGATAGGTGTCTCAGATTTTGTTGCACAATGTGTCTTAGAAATAAATAGAGTTTATTGTAACAAGAAAGAATGAGAAAGGATAAGTGTGTATGTAGGAAACTTTGTTAACCGAGTGGTTGAGAATTTACAGAATGCATTAGCCCTTACTGTAAAAAATACAGAAAAATTATGTTGTCATGTGGATAGCAAGGATTGGTAGGAAGTTTGAGAAAATTGAAAAATGTATAAAATACCCAGACCCAGTCGGGAGAGCAAACTAGAGAAACATGAGAAAGTTGAGTGGACAGTGTTAAGTAGATAGAATAGTTCTTCACTAATTGGTATCTTTGTTAGTTTGGAGTAACTCGTCAGTAACTTACCACGGATGTGCACCCAAAACTGTTATTAAATCCTGGCCATAACCTTCTTTCAAATTCTATTTAAACTGTGCATTCCACTGCTTCCAGTTAGAGGTCTTTGGGGGCATGTCCTTAATGCCCCACTCTGTGCTTATAGTGAGGGAGGAAAAATTATTTTTCCTCTACCCTTCTAAGGGTAACTGACCTAACATGAGTTCACTCTTTGATGAGTTGCAGTTAGAAACTACACCAGGTTGAGTTGTAAAATTTAACTAAAATATAAATAAAATTTACTTGTGGCAAACAAGGATATCACAGGGAATAACTTCAAAGCTGTGACTCCCCAAGCTAGGGTGGATAGGTTGTTTTTATTTGGGGTTAGGATGACTATTTAAAAAGGAAGTTCTCGTCATCATATGTGGAGGTGGGCATAAGGTTATGCATGCACCTTAAGGAAACATGACTATACATACAATTGTATGTTATGTACATGAGGCTTGTGCTCCTCCTTGGGCAGAGATTTTAGTATCACAATGAGATACACGTAGTTGTCATTTTAGATGTGACTCCGTGGTCCTTCAGTAGTAAAGAAAAGTAAGGCTGTTATGCAGATTTTAGTCAAAGTCTTCCCTGTTGATGAATTTCTGGAGACTTGCGAGCATCCTTCTCTTCCTGATATGGAAAGGGAGATTCCCTTACAAAGGGAGATTTCCCTTAAAATGTCTATGTCTCTTATGAAAGTAACTGCTCCTGAGTTTTCAGAGCTTCACCTGTGTCTGTTCTTTCTTTTTTTTTTTTTTTTTAAAGATTTTATTTATTTGACAGAGATCACAAGCAGGCAGAGAGGCAGGCAGAGAGAGAGGGGGAAGCAGGCTCCCCACTGAGCAGAGAGCCCAATGCGGGGCTCCATCCCAGGACCCTGGGATCATGACCCGAGCCAAAGGCAGAGGCCTAACCCAGGCGCCCCGTGTCTGTTCTTTCTTAAAAATAACCAGCTTACTGTGAAAGCCAGACCTGATCCATACTTTGGATTATCTCTGATTCTAGACAGAAATCAGTTTGTTATCAATATTTTACTCATTTACACTAATGAATGTGATAGTTCCCTTTATGGATTCTATCTTGAAAGTTTGACCTCAAAAGTCATTCAAAATAAGCATTTTAAATGAGATATACACAAAAAAACATGAAGAATCCCACTTGGGTGAGTAATACTTGGTCTGGGAAACTCTATTTGTACTTGCTGCCTTTGCTTTTCATTTACAAAGAATAGCATCTCAAAAAGTCTGGACATAATTTGAGGTTGCAGACCAGGAAATGTCATGCTTTAGTTCTGAACTCAAATGTCAGGATACTTCACCGGGTTTGTTTGGCCCAAAATAAGAGTGAATAAGTAAGTGGTTTGGAGGAATGGGTGAAAGACAGGTATCTAAGGAATGCAAGTAGAGATCAAAAGTGAGACTTTCTCTCCTTAAAGTTTTTTTTTATGCAATTATGGCAATTTCCTAGGTTTAGACTTTAATAATACACTAAATTAAAATATAGCACGGGTAGTGGTGGAGAGAAGTATTTAGTACAAGGTGTTGAGGACATATCTCTAATGCATTAAGGTTGTTTAATTTCTTTGTCTAATATCCCACATACGAGGTTGCAGGAGGGCTGAGCCTACAAATCTGAACAAAAAGGAGCAAGTGAGAAAAATAGGCCTTTTTCATAAAGTGAATGTTGGCCAAATTCCTTAACCCTGGAAGTAAATTTTTAAAAGCCTAAGGCTTAGGAAAGAGGGCATATTTATAGATAAAAAGTTGGTGATTTGGGTCTAAGGAGAATGGAAGAAAACAATTGGACAGAGTAGAGCACCTTTCACAAGTGGTTCTGGGCACTGTAACATAGCGGTGAAAAATTTAGCAAATATAGGTAAGTGTTTATGTCACTGTGAGTAGGATTACCTATTAGAAATAAGCCAGCGGTGATAATTTTAACCACCTTTCTTTCCCCCATGGTCCTTAAAGCAAAGGGTTTAATTATGTCCTTGGAAAGAATGTGGGGATGGTAATGCCTTGTCTGTGTCAGTGTGGTCCAAAGAGTTCCCAAGGGGGACTCGTGTCTTTTGAGGGGGAATGGCTCAAACAAAATTACTCTCCTTTGATAGAGGAGAAGGAAGGGATGTTAGGCCAATGACAGCATATGTGCAAAGATAGTGAAATCAGAGAAGGATCTTGGTAATGACAGATGGCCTGTGACAAGGCCTTCAGAACCCATCAAGGGGCTGATTGAGTTCCAAGAGCAGGCAGGCATGCAGGGTGATGGTTAGAGCTCTTTGTAAAGGACGCAGTGGAAACCCTTGTCAGCAGGCGACTTAACTAATTTCACCTATTTTCCCAGAAGGTGGCTTAAGATTGAGGAAAGCAGCAGCAGCTGCCCTTGCTCTCCTCTACCCACCCCCTCTCCCACCTTTTTATCAGGCAGAGTTGGAGCAAGGCAGCTGAAACAGCTAGAGGCATTCATGCTTCGTAATAAACCTTCCCTGACTTGTGGATCTGCCAGCCAAAGGAAGTTGGATTTATGCTGGGTGATAAGTGCGATTCATTCTTTGAATTATGGATATGGACCTAGTAGATTCTTTCTGGTAATGAACATTTATGGAGCACCTCTTAAGTGCCTGGTTCTGTGCTAGGCGGATTTATGCAGAAACTGAACACAGCAGAACGTTAAATTATGTTTAATTCTATTTTATCTGTTTGGAATTAACCAGCAGCTATTACTTCTCATAAGAAAGGGCATTCAAAATGGAACCGTGCTCTTCTCCCCCTGTCCACTCCCCATCCCTTGTGATGTACCCTTTGGTGATAGTAAAAGCTTGAAGAACAAAGTGTTTTGGGTATTTATGCTAATTTCTAATAAGCATCAAAAATTAAGAAATGATAAGGAAAGGGCAATGTGGGGGGGGAAGGCCCTCCATTACTTAAAATTGACTGATTCTCTCCCTAACGTCGGAGTCCTCACAATATTGACCCTATTTTACCTAAATCCAGAGGGAACTTCTGAAACTTTCTGGAAAACCCAATTTTTCTTCCTTTTTTTTTTTTTTTGTACTGATTTGTTTATAGCACTGCCAAATGCATTGATTTATCCCATCTCATACTGTCAATGCAGCCCAGTTCTGATGTTGAACATGGGCCATTTCAGGTACTCTATCAAGACATGGCTCAACATTGCCAAGTTTCTTTAAACCCCTCTCTCAGTGCGTTTTCTTGCTGAAAAGCTACCAGTTTGTGGACTGACCTCTGCACCCGGTATGTCAAGATTCAGTAACTGATTGAATATACAATGATTTCAGTTTTCCACCTGAGGCAGCCTGATAATCAAACAGGCCTATCTCACACAGCGGAATCTATGAATTAACTTAGCGGTCCATCAATCTAGGCTCTGTCAAAAAAAAAAAAAAAAAGAGAGAAAGAAAAAGTAAAGAACTGTTAGCAAAATTACACCCTTGCACATTTGGACTCTAATCATCACACTGAATCTGTGTTGGGAAGTCAAATAAATATAATCTATTAAATCCTTAGCATGTAAAAGGGAAAGAAAGCACTCATTTGGGTTGAGCCCCTTTTATTTAAAAACGAAGATCTACACCCCAATTTCATCTTTACTGTCATGAGCACTACCTATTTTTATGTATAATATAGGTATTACTGTTGTAGAAAATATGTTTTTCTTACAGTGTAAGAAGAAGGTAATCTAACAAATTCGAGGTTTTGGGTCATTTCCCAGAGACTCTGAAATAAAGATGAGTTCGCAGAGTGTTTATGAGGGAATGTCCCTGTAGGGACACAAAGCTGGATTATGCAAAGCAAGTTTAGCTTCCAGGCAGTAAAACCAAAGCTTCAGGAGGAGCCCGATGCATGTACTGCCCATCTGAGGTGTCCCGATTTGGGGTCAGGTCCTTGTACCCTTGCACAGTCCTGAAACGCACGGTGCTCAGGGGAAGGGCCTGACCTTTGCCAAGGTGACTCTCTTCAAGTCCCAGTGAGGGCTTGGGCATTGCATGAGGCTTAGCTGAGTGCTTGCTCTCCCAGCAGCTGAGGGACCAAACCTGTAAATCCTAAAGGGAATTTACTCCATCAGCTCAGCCAAGTGTTCCCTCTATCACCTAAATGACAGCTGTTAACAATCCAGGGTAAGCATCAATACAGACACAAGAATTAAAACAAAACAGAAAACAGTTCAGGAAAAATCCAAGTGCTTAATTGTAGTTTTTCTTCCCAAAATAAATGTTGGTTGAACACCCTGAATAGGAATGCCTCTTTGTTGGGTTCCTGATGATTTCAGTTCTTCAGGTATATTTTGTGATGGGGGTATTCGACTCTACATAGGTGTATCACCATTTTTGACTAATGATTTAACTCGTCAAATATGAGAGGTTTTCAATATTTTCAATATGAGAGGTTTATTGAAAGGAATATGAGAGGTTTTCAATAGCAGTCTCAGGAACAAAGGGCATTATTTAGGGTCAGAGAATGGGCAGCCCCAGATGCTGTCGTTTTCCCCGGGATTTTATTATTTTTCAGGGAATATTCTAGAAAGAAGTAGGTGTGTTGCTACCGACCACAAAGACTGGATGTTTGGTTAGGAGGTAGAGATCCCATCGCACTCTAATAAACTGGACACAAAAAGTAAAGAAGTACAGCTTGTGAATATAAGAACAAGTTGTAGGAGTTATGATAGTTGACCTCAATTAGTTGAATTGTAAGCAACTGGTGCTTCAGAAGAAAAAGGTCTATCACAGGAATCAAAAAACTCCTTAGAGGAAAGACATGGAGAACGAATAATTCGGAATGCTGGTGGGTGAAATGTTAATCTAAGGTGGGGCTTCTCCACCACAGCGCGATTGATGCTTGGGGCTGGATAATTCTTGGTTTGGGGGCTGTGTTGTGCCCTTTAGGACGTTTAGCAACATCCCAGGACTTTACCCACTAGATGCCAGTAGCAACCTCCCCTTCCAATCATAACAATCAAAGATGTCTCCAGACATTACCAGATGTCCTCTGGAGGCAGAAATTGCCCCCCACTCCCACTCTCTGCTGAGGAGAAGTGATCTGTAAATAATGTACTGTCAGGAGCAGCCAGGCATGTTGGTGCATATGCTTTTAAAGGCTATTAAGGTGAGCCTAGAGAGGGATTTTCTTTGAATTACAAAAACAAAATTTTCAAAAAAGATCCTGGTTTTTTTCTTGTTGCCATTGTACAGTGGTGTCTTCTGTCCCTCTGATGAATGTATTCCTCACTCTATATTTATCATTTTCTAAGTCGAGAGAGCTGTGTGTGCAGCAGAAACGGTGTAATTGGAAAAGATGGAAATTGGGTGTAGAAAGAATGAAAAGTGTAATGGAAGAAGTAGCTGGCTGTTGAGTGTAATCCTCAGGACAGTTTAAAAGTATTTCAGAGGTGGCTTATCACCGAAAATATCTATAGCTCTATTTTCAAAGGCAAATACGATAATCAAGTCTTTTTAGGACTACATCATAAGAGCTCCATCATTCTTCATCTGAATTTTTAAAAGAAGTTTTGAATGTTATGCATATATTTGGAGTCCTTTTCTCATTTTCAAATATGTGAATTGAAGAAAATGCAATTCACTATTACCTGATTCTAAGCAACTATATATCATGGTGTGTGAGACACCCACACAACATAACGGTAGATAATATAATGGACATTTCAGATTATGCTATCCCTTCTTTTTTTTTCTCTCAGGGACAGTTTTCATCACATTGTTTAAATTTATAATGCTATAGGAGGTTTATTAAGCAGAAGCATTCCATTTCCGTTCACACACTTAGAAAATAAACATTACGCCAGATTTATCTGTTCCCACAGCTGTGTGTTTGTAAATGTCAGAGCAAAACATGCTATGTTAGATTGGAATCTGTTATCATTCATGGAAGTGAGTTGCATTTGTATAGTTAGGAGAAAAGGACAGGAAGCTAAAGGCAAATTCATAATTAAATGCTTCTAGTACCTAAAACACTAATAAAGAGAATCTGTAATTTGCCTGTTTGTTAGGAAAATGTTACTTTCAAATTCCTTAACTTTGTTGGCCTTGTGTCAGTGTTTGAGAATCCAAGTAGACTTATATTAAAGAGTTTTCTTTTAGCCAATGGAGATATTAGATGCCTCTGCAGTGTGGATTGTATTTTATTTAGTTCTTTGCCTATCCTCCCCGTCACATATGAAATGACTGTTATTTCTCTCCATTGCTGCCCATTTGCAAGTTACTCTATTACCAGAGGGAGAGGAACAAGAATGTAGTACTTTGAGAATGAGCATTAAAATGTTCACTGACATAAATTGTCTCCTTTCAGCTGTATTGGACTTCTTTCTGTTCGCCGAATCACACCTTTGATTTATTTCTGAGTTTTGACTCTTCATATTTCCTTCCAACTGAGTACCTTTAATCCCATATCCGGTTGGCTAACTCATTCTCAGTTGAAATGCCGTTTCTTTCATGGTGTCTTCAGAGATCAGTAAGTTGTAATTCTCCTTTGCTGGGTCTCTTCAGCTGAAACACCTGTGAACGAGATCATGCCTTTGCTTTTGGTTATGGTTTCCATCTTCAGCTCCCGATAGCCCAGGATTGACTACCCACCCCTTCCATGTCATCCTCTTCCATCTGGACATAAAAGGCCTCAAGGGTGGTTCTCTGAGTAGTTATATTTGTGTATGGGGAAAAATATGCTTGGCTCTTCTGTGGCTCTGCATGTCTTTGAAAGGAGATATTGCCTGCCTTTGTTCTAGACTGTCTTTTCAAATACGTTTGTGTAGGGTGCAGTCTTTGAAGACAGAGTTTTTAACTTCAGAGCAAAGGGTAATTGGTTTACTCTTCAGTATAATAAAGGTAATACCTTCCTCTGGGACAAAGGTTATACACGCTACTGTCCATTATAAAAGCCATGCATTCCCTAAGGTTAGAGATCCTCCCCTCTGAGGTACCTTGTGTAGGAGAAAAATAATAATCCCTCTACACTTCTAGTTTCTTGGCTGAGGCCCTTTCTATAATTAAAGAAAAATTAAAAGGAAAAAAGCAGAAGTTTAATAACATGTATACTTCTTGTATACATGGGAGATACACAGGAAAACCAAGTAACTCCCTTAAATAGTCCAAGCCACCACCTTAAATACCATCCCCAACAACAGGGGGTTGGAGGGAAGGCCAGCAAAGGGAGGTTACTAGGGAAACCACGGTAGATGGGTAAGGTTGCTATGCAGACTGAAGTCCTTGGCACCTCCATTGATAAGAGTTACTGGAGATTCAGAGGCATCCTTCCTGGTAAGGAGAGGGAAGCACTTACAAATGGAGTTTCCCCTTATAAATGTCAAAGTCTCTTACAAAAGGGTAACTTCTCAGTTTTCAGAGCATCACCCATGTCTGTTTCTTCTTAAAAATAACCAACTTAAGCATAGCATAATGTATAGAAATGTTGAATCACTTTGTTGCACACCTGAGACTAAGAGCATGGTGTGTCAACTATATTTAAAAAAAATTAAAATAATCGATATGCCAAGGGGCATATTTTGGGGGTGGTAATGGCCCTCCCCCCACTTCCCTTCCAGTGCTTGGGAATGTGTTACTCTTTTATCATGCCGTGGGAATTAAGGCTTGAGGAATTAGTGCAAATGCTGATTATCTGGTTACTTTTTTTTCTGTGATGAATAAACCCATCCTTTGTCTCTGACCTAGGAGTCTTGTATCCGTGAAACTAGGGCAACATAACTTGTTAGCTTGCAAATAGGTTAAAGTCTCAGACCTTTCAGTTTCTGACCTTGTGGTCCCTGGAGAATGCTTCCCCAAACTTCCTCAGCTGTCAGTGGGTCTTGCTTCCTTCTGAAACACTGCCCTCTTTTCTCTTTTCCTGTCGCTTCTTACTTGTAGATTTTTTGTTGTTGTTTTTAATTAACATAAAATGTATTATTTGTTTCAGGGGTACAGGTCTGTGAATCATCAGTCTTACCCTCCATAGCACATACCCTCCCACTGTCCATCACCCAGCTACCCCATCTCTCCCACTCCCTCCCCTCCAGCAACCCTTAGTTTACTTGTAGATTCTTTAGGTCCTCTCTTGAAGACTTTTTTTTTCTTGATGAGTCTGGCTAAAAGTTTTTCAGTTTTGTTTATCTTTTCAGAGAACCAGCTCTTATTTTCATTGGTCTTTTCTATTTTTTTAAGTCTCTCTTTCATTCTCCTCTGATCTTTATTACCTTCCTACTACTAACTCTGTGCTTTGTTCCTTTCCTAGTTGCCTTAGGTATGGGATTACACTGTTTATTTGGGATTTTTTTTTTTTTTTTTTTTTTTTTTATTCTTGAGTGAGGTCTCTAAAATTGCTATAAAATTCCCTCCTGGAACTGCATTTCCTGTATCCCAAAGATTTGATCTGATACTGTTTCCTCTTTCATTTGTTTGAAGGTACTGTTTGGTTTTTTTCTTTCATTTCTGTAACACATTTGTTGTTTTAGTGTTTCTACATGTGTTTCTGTTTTGTCTAGTTTTTGTTTTCTTGTAATTAATTTTTGGTTTCATATCATAGAAAATAGGCTCAATATAATTTCAATCCTCTTCAATTTACTGAGAATTGTTTTGTGCCCTAACATGTGATGTGTCCCGGAGAATGTTCCAGGTGCACCTGAGAAGAAGGTGTATTTGGCTGTTCTCAGATGGAATGTTCTCGTTATATCTGTTAAGTCGAGCCCCAGCAGGCCAGCTAGAGCCCTCCTGGATCTTCCCCTGGCTGTGCCATCAAGGCGAAGGTCAGACATGAACACTGGTCCTCACCAGCACCTTTGATTCTGGAGTTTCTACGGTTTCCCTGCTGTTTGGCAGGATCTGTAGGGCTAGTAAATGGATTTCCTTCACTTACACTCTAGTTGTCCTTTAAACTACTGCTTACTGCTGTCCCCAAAGGCAGGTAAATCCGCATGCAGGTGCCTCAGTGATATCCCTCCCTATTGCAGGTCATAGCACGGAGTGGCTCTATGTCTTCTACTCTTCTCTCTGTGGTCCCTCTATCCTTTGCCATGCAGAAGTTCTTCAGTCAGCTGTTCTTACTTTTTTGGGAGGAATTCCTTTGTTTGTAGGTATATATTTGGTGTGTCTTGAACCCTAAAACTGCTATATTTGATTGAGTATTTCGTAAGCACTGTTTGTTTCTTTAATATTTGAGTGACAATCTGTCAGGTTATTTAAGTTCATAGAATTCACTTTATTTCTCAGAGTTGCCAATTCATTGCTTTACTGCCTTTTAAATTAAATGTCGCCATGGCTTAAATCTCCTCTTGAATTTTATTTCTGACTTTATACCTGGGAGATTCTTCTCTGATGCTTTACTCATCATCATCATCATCATCATCATGATTATCAAAGTCATCTAATATCATAATAATAGCCAATATATTTAACCTCTTTTTATTTATTGAGGTTGGCTCTACATAAAGAGATTATTCCAAACTGCTTAATTTTCATTATAACTCTGAGGTATGAGCCATTATTATTGACTTTTTTATACGGATAAACAGGCACATAGAGCACATTACCCAAGGTTATACAGCTAGACATAATATGGATTTGAGCCTCGGCAATATGACTCCAGAGCCTCTAGTCTTAACTATCATGCTATGCTGACTTTCAAATCATACAAAAATTGATCAAATAACACCTAAATAGATGCTCCATTTCTAAGCCTTAAAATAATCTATATTGTTAGGGAGGAAGAAGTTTTCCTCCACCCTTCTAAGTTCCTTAGCTGGTGAAGAGGTATAAGAGTAACAGGAGGACGACACATTTAATTATGTATGTATAGGAACCCCATAAGACTATGAGACCCCCAGAGGCTTCCATGCCATGCTGAGCTAAGGAGAAAGGGGTAGAAGTCTGAGACTTCAAGGGGGTGGGATACAAGTTATAGGAAGATGGGAAGAACAGTTATTTGGGGGGAAACAAATGTTTGCCATGCCATATGGAGAGAGTAGGGCACAGAGAAGAACTTGATCTCCAGGCCCTCCTGAGCTGAGCTTCCCTTCAAACCTCCAACCCACCATACGTAGCCCATACTCTTTATAGCTACTTTGGTAATAGTAGTCTTCCTGGACCTGGCCCTCTATCTAAATTCTTTTAGGAAGGTAAAGGGGGCATAAAAGCTCTTCCTGAGTCTTTTGGACCTTCACAGACTTTAGCTCTAAGTAGTCCATGTGTCAAAGGGGTTCAATCTGAACCCCTTTAGTATACAGAAAGTAAAAGCGGAAACTCCCCCTTTGCTTACCAATTCCACTCCCCTCTATACTGGCAGGTAATGTTAACATTGGAATATGTATCTGTAAATGTTTATTTATGATACAAGCATACACTTGTATTTAGCATAGGTGTTGTCTTCACTAAAATGTGGCATGATATTGTTCTACAATTACAATATAAAATACATATTGCCCATGAGCTTAGATACACCTAATGTTTTTAAATATGTCAGAGTATTCTACATGTCTGTAAAGCATAACTTAACTGTTTATCTCTTGATTAACATTCTACTACTGACACTTAAAACCACACATAAAATAATTAATTAAAATTATTTATATGTTTATCTTAATGGACCTCTGGATAGATTTTGGTTTGGTTGGGGTCAAAGATAGTTTGTTTTTAAGTTAAATTCATTCTGATGCTTGATACCTACCCCTTTTGTTCATTAAATCCCTATTTCTAAAGGTCAGTATACTCTACGTTTGACATCTCAACTAACAATTAAGAATAGCCTGTAAGAGAATACTGTCAATATTTTGTGTGGCAAGAAAAGTCAGTCATTCCGTCTTTGCACTTTGGTGGCTGAAATTTTCCTGTGGAACATAGCTGCATCTAGATCATGATGAACTTTTTCTACTATGAATCATATTTCTCATGTCTATTTAAAAATATTCAATTCAATGAAACTAAGTAACTTAGGGATCTATAAATGATGCTGTAATATACATTCCATTTTTTAACAGGAAGTCCTTAATGCAAATGTGTGAATCTCCCTGGATGCATTGATGTGACTTAGAATTATTTTATAATTGAGGAATATGTTTATTTTGTCAATAGAAGGAAATTGTCAAGATGTGCTCTATATTGTGCTCTCATGTCCTCCTTTTTTTGATATCAGAGACCTACCAGGCACACTAGAATAAGAAAAAAATGACATGCCCATGGACTGGGCAAATTTAAACAGCATGAGTCTTTCCCTAATTTCTTGTGTGCCAAGACTGGTCACTGTCAGGATTCTCAGCACTGTGTGATAGGTGCCAATAACTATCCTAAAATACACATTTATGAGGCTCATTCATTAATTGTACTTAGGAGATACTCCATTTTATGAGCTTGTGAAATTGCCTTTGTCAGAAACTCTTTAGCTTAAGACTATTCCTTCTGCTTCAAAGTTTAGCCTTGGAAGGAATTTGTCTAGTGTTACTTGACCACTTGGGTTCTCATTTTCAAAGAGTTAAACTCTTGGATATAGAGTAGACACAGACTATTTCCTTCCTGATTGACCTTGAGCAGGGGAACTTAACCTCCAGAATTTTTTTTTCTTTTTTTGACCCACCTATCATTCTATCTCAGCTTTGTACCAACCCGTTTTTTAGAGGAGATTTAATTCATGCTTGTCAAAGCTCTTTAATATCCTTAGCTGAAAGGTGTTCTAATAAATAGAATAATGTTAACATAATAATTTGGATGAGAATAAAGAAATAGGAAAAATGAATTCAGAGAACCTCTAGCTAGCTCATTTTAAAATGAAAATATTAGATCAGAGATGAAGATCCCGTATAAGCATGTCATTTGCATATAGAATTATATGGATTTGATAGTGGGGCTTAACACAGCCAAGCCTGACAGTCTTTATCCGTAGACTTTCCATATTTAAGAAAAACCATAATACCGAGTTCTGTTTTTTCTATGGCAGTGAAACAGATGATTTAAATGAATCCTGAAACTGGCCCTTTCTGCTAATTTCAGAAATAGATAGCATGTCTCAAGCAATTCATTCAAAGAGCACTTTTCTTTAAGCTGATGGCAGAGGAGAGGGAGGGCTGTCTCAAAACTTAATTGAACATTCCCTCAATATTTGCAGTTACCATTCCAATAACAATAGAAAATCAAGTTTCCATAACTATATCAGCTTTGTCAGTTAGAATCAACAGGAGAGTTTTCTCCACTGCATTAAAGATCATCACAAGCAAAAAAAAAAAAAAAAAAAAAAAAAAAAAAAAAAAAAAAGGAAGGGGGTAGTATACAGGCAGTAAGACCTTATGTTTAAAAAGCATTTCACAAAAAATTTTTATGATATTATCTCATTTGAGTATAAAAACTAGTGATGTCTTTAAAACAATTTAGATGGTATTTTTACTGTTTTCTAATGTGATACTGCCTTTGTCAATTTATTACTGGAGTTTAAAGGTATATAATAAAATACTATAACTGACCAGGTAATGAAAAATGTACTTGTAGACTTTCATGATGGATTTTGGGGTCTTTTTAGATCACAAGGGCTTCCTACATACAGTTGAGGATTAATTATCAATATTTTTTAGAGATAATTTAAGGGATACCACATGATATAGTTCAACTATTCCTTTTTTTTTTTTCACTCTTACTATAAAAAGAAAAACATGGCTCTATTTCTACACCAATGAAATGAAAACTGCAAAATTTGTTGTTTTTTGATGGTTCTTACTGCAGTGTTTATGCTGACCAAGAGAAAGTGATTATCTTGAACTTTTGTTGTTGATGTTTGTTTCCAATCCACTAGCCTTCTGGTATCTTTTTTTTTTCTTTAATAAACAACCCCCATAAACCATTTATCATATAAATATGGCTACAGAAATTTTAGGGGCAATCATGTTCCATCCTTTAGGATTTTTGAGGTTCTCTGGGGAAAGCTTACCTGGTGCCTATATCCCTTTCTTACACTATTCTTTGAATCTAATGACAGTACTAAACCTCAGCCTTATTAGAATCTCATCAATTTCATACCTTCCACCAGAAATATCCACTTTCCCAAATCCGGACAATCCCCACTTTTTTGGGGGGTGGGTGAAGAACTTCAGTTTTTCCTCTTCTCTGCCTCTGCATTTTAGAACAGGCTGTGTATTTTTCTATGCAAAAATAGAGGGTCCATGCAATATTTTCTGTTTGTATTTCTTATTTCCTAGAGAAGATATAGAGACCCAAGAAATGGGAATTTAAATCTCTATCTTCAGTAAGAAGAACATATATTTGGCAGCATTAAAACGACAGTCAGTGGACACTCAAAAATATATTAACACGCACATGTCCCTTCAGGCTTCTAAAAACCTAACTTTGATCCGTCAGTACCTCTGCACATTTATGAAGCAAATAGATGATTTTTGCATTAGGTTAAGCGAACTTTCTAAAGGGTCCTCACCTGTCCTATTTCTTATCTGTGTGCCCCACGATCCTAATGCTGCTGTGGGATCCCAGCAGGTTGTATTGCCAGTGGCAGAGACTAACTGTGGCTATGGAAGAAGAAAGTCGAACCCAAGCCCGATTTCACACCAGGGGTGTGTGTGTGGGTGCTCTTTTAAGAACCCACAAGCACAGCACACATCACGCATGAGATGGTGTCTATATATCTATCAGAAAGAGATAATCCATCACGAAAAGCACCGAAGAACAGAGAGGGTATTCAAAGCAGTCCTGGGTCCTCACACAGGGAAGCTCTGCCTCCCGTATCCCTACCTGCCTCAACACCAGGTGAAAGATGTGTGTGAAAGAACCTTTCCTTTTTCTCTCTCCTTCAGCCCTTAAGGAGCTGTCCATTCAGTCTTGATGTGAGACTGTTTGGGAGAGGGGAGGGTTGGTGGAGAAAGAGGAAAGAGATGAGAAGTTTTTTTTCTTGTTGAATTGAAAGCAAGATTATAACCTCAAGATACACAGAACTGTGTCTCAACAAATATGGATTGACGTTATAAATGGCCCCAAAATGAGAGCATGGAAAGCCTAAAGTTTACTTAACAAGGTCACTATCGGGGGCGCCTGGGTGGCTCAGTGGGTTAAGCCTCTGCCTTTGGCTCAGGTCATGATCTCAGGGTCCTGGGATTGAGCCCTGCCTCCAGCCCCAAGTCAGGCTCCCCGCTCTGTAGGGAGTCTGCTTCTCCCTCTCCCTCTGCCACTCTCCCTGGTTGTGCTCTGTCTCTCTCTCTTTCTCACTCTGTCAAATAAATAAAATCTTAAAAAAAAAAAAAAGCAATTTCACTATCCTGTAGGAAAATGGCTTGACATAGCATAGTAAGGACAGATGTTTGAAAAAAAGAAACTGCTCTGGTTTTATTTCAACAAGCAGATTTCATGAATACACTTGGTTGCATAAGCAAAGAAGTTGATAGAGCAAAGACTGAAAAGAAGTACATTTATCATTATTTTTTTCACTTTATCTCTAGCAGAGCCATAAAAACATGAGTCTGGACAACCGAGAATCTTGGTGCAGGTTTAACAGTCTCCAAATTTGTTATTTTCACTATCCTGTCAAATGACTTTATGTTTCTTTTATCTTGAATTTGAGAACGTTTTCTTCATTCTCTGGATTCCTAGGGAATCTGTTTTATTTTTTCATTTTGAATCTGGTTCCATTTAACTCAGCTTCAGATTTCTTTAGTGCTTCCCTTAACCAGCCATGAACATCGTACATTTATCAGAATCCTTTAGGTCCCATTCTTTGTGATGTTTACTGCCCCCAGATAACGAGTGACATTGAGGACTGAATTGACCGACCCTTCCCCAAGGAGTACAGTGGTCATGGGAAGAGTTACACAGAAGTTGAGGCATTTGGATGGAGGGAGACAGGGGTCAGGGATTGTGCTCAGGACGACCACCTTATTAAGTCAAAAGAAAAGGTGGATTCAAGTAATGGTGACCCACAGGATATGAGGAATATAGGAGGGGAGCCACTGGAGCCGTTGGCTGTTCTCAGGTAAGAATTTAAAGAGTCAAGATCTAGCTCTCAGAGTCTGAAGTGTAAGCTTGATCTGAAATGCAGAGATGTACTATAATAGTACTTATTCTCTAGGCTTTGTGGTGGAGACTTCCTAGTTATTTAAATCCATTGCTCTTTTCTCTTGGGCACATAGCTCAACTACATTTCCTAATATCCATAGCGTTCGGGGGAGGGTTTGTGACTCGACCTTGTAATTGCTCTGCAAGAAGAGCAAGAATAAGGAGAAAGAGCAGTTATGACAGCTAGCATCTTAAATTTTGGTAATTTTAATTACGGTAGTTGATGATTTTAAAATACATTTTCAATAAATGGAGGGAGGGAGAAAAGAATGAAATTTGCATGTATCACATTTTTATTGGCAGGGTGAAATGTAGAATCAATTGACATTTTATATCATCAAATGCCTTTTTAAAAGCATTTATGGAGAGGACCACAGGTGACCCCCAAACAGATAGGCTCATAAAAAGTTAAAGCAACAGAAAGATAACCTTCAAAATGTTTTCTTCATCAAGATGGCTCTAATATCTGACAAGCAACACAGTCAAGGAACGTTCCCTTGCTGTCTCTTCACTACTTTCCTGAGTAAATACAGTAACACTGGATTAATTTCTGAGAGTTGTCTTTCTTGTACAGGTAGAACTTTTCGTATTGCAGACCAAGATTTTTAAATATTGAATATCCTTCAGGCTCTCTGCTCAGCAGGGAGCCTGCTTCCCTCTCTCTCTCTGCCTGCCTCTCTGCCTACTTGTGATCTCTCTCTCTGTCAAATAAATAAATAAAATCTTTAAAAAAAAATAGGGGCACCTGGGTGGCTTAGTGGGTTAAGCCTCTGCCTTCGGCTCAGATCATGATCTCAGGGTCCTGGGATCGAGCCCCGCATCGGGCTCTCTGCTCAACAGGGAGCCTGCTTCCCCCTCTCTCTCTGCCTGCCTCTTTGCCTACTTGTGTTCTCTTTCTTTCTGTCAAATAAATAAATAAAATCTTTAAAAATAAATAAATATTGAATATCCAGTAGTGCAATTGCTGGGTCAAAGATACAGATGTAGTGAAAAGAAGGGCCACATGCACCCCAATGTTCATAGCAGCAATGTCCACAATAGCCAAACTGTGGAAAGAGCCAAGATGCCCTTCAACAGATGAATGGATAAAGAAGGTATGGTCCATATATACAATGGAATATTACTCAGCCATCAGAAAGGATGAACACCCAACATTTGCATCAACATGGGTGGAACTGGAGGAGATTATGCTGAGTGAAGTAAGTTTAGCAGAGAAAGTCAATTATCATATGGTTTCACTTATTCGTGGAACATAAGGGATAGCATGGAGGACATTAGGAGAAGGAAGGGAAAAATGAAGGGGAGGAAATCAGAAGGGAAAATGACCCATGAGGAAGTATGGACTCCAGGAAACAAGTTGAGGGTTTTAGAGCAGGTGGGGATGGGGGGATGGGTGAGCCTGTGATGGGTGTTAAGGAGGGCACATATTGCATGGAGCACTGGCTGTTATATGCAAACAATGAATCATGGAACACGACATCAAAAACTAATGATAACTAATGATGACGAACATACAGTTAGTATGGTGACTAACATAACAGTAAAAAAAAAAAAAAGGAAAAAATATTGAATATCTGTAGAAATTATAAAAAGAGAGATTACCCTTTGTGAAGATGTGGATAAAAAAAGGTATGTTTGCTCCTTTGTAGCCTAAACTCAACTAATGAGAACAGTTGATTCATGCCAAGACAGAATTAGCTGAAATGTTTTAACAGGTCAGTTTTTCAATAGCCTCTTTCCATTAGAGTTATTTTGGTCTCTGAATGTCCACAGGAGGTTATCCTAAAATAACATGAAAGAGATCACAAAGTTTGAACAGTTGAATATGATAAACTTAGAATTAAAGAAAAAGTCAAAGCAAATATAGCATTATGAATTTTAGACTGAATTAGGTAGCCTGCCATTGGAAAAAATAAAGAGAACTGGTATATGAGATTTGTAGCCGTTGAAGAGCTTCATCCATAGCTGAGTGAGGTCTCTCGTTGGGGGGATGGGGTGGGAGTGGGTGGGAGAGAGGTATGAAAACTTTTGGTCCTTTAGGCATTTTTTTATAACCCAGACTATTTGACAATGTTAACTCAATTCTGCTCGTTATAGTAGATGAAGCTAAACTCCTTCCTTTGGGATAGGATGAAGTCCCAAGTTCTGGATTCTAAGATAAGAATCAAATTTGTTTGCACACTCAAGGTCAGCATTCTGGGTCACCTTGCACACTCAGGCATTTGCCCTGAAAACATCCGGGTGCCTGTGTTTTTTGTTCTCAGTGTTTAGACTAGATTTGGCTTATTTCCACTTACTCTGAGTGTTGAACAGACTTGTGATTGCCTTCAATCAGAATAAATAAGGAGATTACTGTGGCACAACAAATAAATTATGGGCTAAGTCTTGTCATAATAATAGTTTTCATTTTTATAACAGATTGGCTTGGGAGATCTTGAAGAATTTGCAAATATGGTTTCCTCTGTTTTGCTGATAGGAAAACAGTCTCTGGCTCTAGTTGAGGATTACGAATCTCAGGGACTCCAGCCTAAAAGAGGGAACACACATTTTAGAAATTTGGACTCGGTTCATTAGAGCAGGATAATAAAAACATGACCAGGATCTGCATCCTTCTGCCATTTGGAGGAGGTGGATTTGCTGATTCTGCTAAAGAAATACTTGGCAAGGAATTTATTGTTTCCTGCTTTGAGACTTCGAAAAGATTTAGAAAATGCAGGATGTGAATCCTAAAAAATAATAGCAGAGGGTCGTATGCTAGCCACCATCTCCAAGGATTATCTGCAAACAGATTTGCCACTTTGAATAGACACTTTTATTTACGGAGTACAATCTATAAATAGGCTCTGCTTGGTTAAATATTCTAATACAATTAGCAAAGTAATGTAATTGGCTGGCCTCAATACACATCAGTTCTATGGGCAGCATCGCTAAAGTTAACAGTCGTGCTGGAGTTGGGACCAGGAGGCTGCAAATGAAGCCAGATGTACACACAGAGGGGCTATAGACCCGTCAGGGTTTCCTGGGGGAAATATTCATTAGACTGTGCATCTGGTAGAGTTCTTCAGAAATCACCTCCTAAAAGATCCTTTGGTAGATGTCTTTTAAAATCTCCCCCGCCACCTCCACCCATTTGAAAAGCAAACATATGTAGGATTATCTCAAATTAATACATTGCCCCTAAATGAATTCCTCAGACAAAATGAAAGCTTCCTAAAAGGTAGTGATGTCAAGTAATGGAAACCTCCCTCTCTCTTATTGCTATAGAAAAAATGTGTATATAGGGTGGTGGATTAAAGATGGTCTTAAATCTTTGACACTTTTTTCATCCATACTTAAGTATTTCTTTAACTTCAATGGCACGGCCATTTTCTTGTCTTTCTCCCAGTTCTGTGATTGTTCATTCTTAAGCCCTTCCTTCTTCACGTCAGATCCTTTTATCTTTTTAGATGATCCCCTTCATATCCATGGCAGAACAGTCCATAGAGTTCAAAATCCTTATATCCAACCACCTATTGGATATTTCTCCCTTTCCTATATTGAAACTGTCATCTTCCCCATGTCCACTTGTGACCAACCTGTCCCACACTTCATATTTTAGATGTCAGTGAGTGACCACACCCCCAGTCTCTAAGAAAAACCAGTATCCTAGTTTGGTTCTTCTCTTTGTCACATCTTCCAAGTTCAGTCAACCACCAAAGGTTGTTCTCGTGGGTTCATGAAACTCACTTCCGTCTCTCCACTTCTTTCCAGTTGTTCTCCTCCAGCCCTAGCATAGGCAGCCATCACCTGATGACTCCTCCTCTTTACTTCTGGCTCCTGTATTGACCAATCCATTTTCTATATACCAGTGGCAATAATCTTCCTAAAATGCAAATCTGAATATGGCATTCCCCTATGCAAAATATCTTCAATGGCACCCTGCCCTATTTGGACATAGGGTCTTTTACTCATGTTTTCTACTTTCCAGAGCTCTTCTCCCCCTGCCCACCTTTCAGTGGCTGTACTTCACATAGGTACCGTTCAGATTCCTTTTCTAAACCATCATGCGAAAACACCGGCTTTCACTTAAGGTTGTGATAAATGGCAGAGGGCTTGATCACCTTTCTTCACGGACTTCTTTTCTGTGACATACTGGGCCAACCTCAAATGAGCCCCAAATCATTTGAACTTTGACAAAACATCTCTTAAGAGTCCTGCTTGCTAACTTTACAGTACCATTTATTTTGATTAAATACCCCTTTTGAACCTACAACCTTCTGTTATTCTCTATGAGACAGCTCCTGACTATTTTTTGCAGAATGATAGCGGCATGTGTCGCATTAAATTTTTCTCTGCCTTGTTGCTCTTTCCAAACTAAACCCAGTCTGTTCTTGGAGTTTACCTGTCTGTTGACATACTAGGACCTGCTGGAACCCTGTGATGATCTGAATCCATTCTCTTTTGTCGTCTTCATTAACATTAGGCAGGAATACTGGGATTCTTATTTACAATGAGAATCACCAAATGGTAACTATTTTTGGGGCGTCATCTGATCTTTAAAAGACAAATTGTATGTTTATTTTTTTCTCAGATTGGTATGGTTCCAGTTCAGCATGTGAGGTGGCAAGCTAAAATGTATCTTTCAGGCCGATTTTTTGTTTACGCTTGAAACTCAGGGTCTTAAATCAATGTTTTTAAACAGTTCTAGTTACACTCCAGTGCAATAGCAAACCCCAAGGAAAAGCTCAAAACAACTCAGCATACACTTACTGATTTACAAATTGAGTAGCTGATCTTATAAACAATGCATAGAGCTGTAGTCTGACTCAGATATCTCTAAGCTCTAACTTTTCTTTTTCATAGCTACATATAGTAATACTTTGCTAGTTCGAAAAGTTAAAAAGAGCATGTTTTAGAAGTTACTCCTAACTACTGGAAATAGAAAATATAAAACTGAGAAAATTAAAAGTTTACATGTTCCTTGTATCATTTCCTTGGATACAATAATTTCCCTATCATTAGGCATCCACATAATTCCTTGCTGTAAATAAATGCAAATATGATGTACCTTGGGTGTGTATTTTGGCTGCATTTTCTTATGATAGTTTCCTTAGACAAATACATATTTCTTTAAAATTTTTGATAAATCCTGTCAAAGTGCTTTTCAGATAGATTGTTTTTAATTCTTGCTTCTACTGTAACTGGCTGAGAATATCTGTTGAACAATACATTTATTACACTAAGCCCTGTTTTTATTTTTTGTTTTTATTTATTCATTCGAGAGGGAGCACCAGCAGAGGGAGCAGCAGAGGGAGAGGGAGAAGCAGGCTCCCTGCTCGGAGCCCCATGTGGGACTCGATCCCAGGAATCTGGGATCATGACCTGAGCCAAAGGCAGACATTTAACTGACTGAGCCACCCAGGCCCTGTTATTTCAAAATGTGAGTTTTATGGGAAAGTCATTTTATATTAATTGAATTTAATTTTTTTTTAAAAATTTCTTTCTTTACTTAGTAGTAGCATGGCTTAGAGATTTTCATTTAGCAGCACTTCAACTTTCGTGGGTTTTCTGTGTGAATCTATTGACAAGTTTTTTTTTTTTTTCTAACACTTACTGAACACCAGGCACCATTCAGGGTGTTTTAAATTTATTGATTTGCTTGATCCTCATAACACCCCTCTAAGTAATGATATGATACTCCTATAATCCCCCATTTTACAGATGAAGGACATACAGAGCTGGAATGATTTCTGATGTTGTCTAATAATTCTTGTCTTAGTACATTTTATAAACACTTTACATATTAAAAACATTAGCCAGGTAGACAAAAGTGTGGCAAATGGTCCCATGTTATACGAATTATTTGTTGGGTTTGTCAATAAATTTTATCTTGAAGGCTCAGTCATTGTACTGTTCATGGAAAGGTTAAATGCGTAGGGTTACTCATTTATATATTATCCCTGTAATTTATGTTTTTGTTTATTTATTTGCCTTTATTGCTTATTTATAACTCCGATAGATTTGTAAATAATGTGTTATGTGAAATGAGAATCTCCCTTCATTTTCCCTCCATAATAAGTTTTCTACCAATTTGTAGTATCTCTATGAAGTATATATTGAGTACATGTACCTAGATATGCATTTATGTGTAAACATACAGAAGTCATTTTTTAGGTACTATTTTATTTAACCCTTTTGTCACATGACACTTCTAAATCTTATTGTTTTCCTTAGTTTAGTTTGAAAAAGCATTTTAGGGGCGCCCGGATGGCTCAGTGGGTTATAAAGTCTCTGCCTTCTGCTCAGGTCATGATCTCAGGGTCCTGGGATCGAGCCCTGCATCTGGCTCTCTACTCAGCAGGGAGCCTGCTTCCCCCTCCCCCCCCTCTCTCGGCCTGCCTCTGCCTACTTGTGATTTCTCTCTCTCTCTGTCACATAAAATAAAAAAATCTTTAAAAAAATAAAAAAGCATTTTATTATATGAGATGACAGATAATCCTTTGTTAATTTTCCTTTGAACTAGTTTGGTCTTTTGCACAATACCACACACACACACACAAACAAATCCTATTGGATTTTAATAAAATTTAACACATACATTAAAATGAATTAGACTCTATTTTTGTTTTACTTTATCATCATCTAATTTGTAATTAAAGTTTATGGTATGAAATTACTTTCCAGGAATGGTGAGAAGGAAACACAAACATGTTGATAAGGAAAAAACAGGTTCTAGTGTTGATACCTTGCCTTCTCACTTTTACTGAGTTGCCCCCAGTGATTTCAGAGACTTGGAGCAACACCCATGCATTGCTGAGCTTCTTGGGGGATGCTTTGTGGTTCTGCATGTAAATACTGCGGCAGGGCAAAGGAACATCCTATCTCTTGTAAGCGGATGGGTTTTCTTTTTTCTCAGTACCATATGCTGAGCCATGGTTAAGTTGGTCAACTTCACATGACATTTTCATCTTTTTCATTGTGTTCCTAGGTTGTAAGTGAGAAAGTAGAACCTCTGTTTGTAAATGAATATCTTCCTTGCTTCCATTAGGATGATGACTAATTTTATTTTAATGACCATGGATCAATGATCCCAGGACCCTGGGATCATGACCTGAGCTGAAGGCAGATGCCCAACCCACTGAGCCACCCAGGTGCCCCATGGTGATGAGAAATTTTAAAGCAGTACCCAGAACCATGTCCCACTAAACTCTGTGGGTATTTCCATTTAGGGCAAATGTATATACTACTTAAGTAAAAGTAAAAAGTTCATCTTGTAGGCTTCTACCTCTTCACTCTTTTTGTAGGAAGTTGATATAAAATATTTCCCTAAAATGAGTCTGGGCAAGACCCTTAGTCTCCATGTTCATTCTCAGGAAAATAGTAAAGGATCATTCAGAAGATGATGTTTTCTTCAGTGTTTTTTAAACGTCGTGTTACATGGGCAAAGAGTATTTCATAGACAATTCACAAGCCTTATAGATCAATGTATTCCTCCATCATCTCCATCTTCAGTTCAATAAAAAAATCCATTTTTTCTCCTCTATCTCATCCATTATATAGTTTCCAGACATATTATGCTTTCTTATATAATAGCATAAACCTATATCTCATGTTTGACATGTTTATTCTGTTTGAAACTTCTCTAGTTGGTGTCACGTGTAAGTAATTTGAAGTAAAATGGCCATATAGGATCTATGTCTTTTATTTACATGATTTATCCTTTAATTAGTTAGAACTCTGCCATGCCTCTGTTAGGACTGAGATGAGCCAAGTCAATGCTTGTTTCATGGGCAGCATCTAAGCATATGTGAGGTTTCATGGAGCCATGAAAGTTTCATATGGCAAATGTGATGTTGGTAAAGGTAGTATTCTTGGAAACAGCAAGTGGTGGATTTTATGAAATGTTTTTTTCAGATACTGTGCTTTAGCTATTGTCTAAGTAATCCAGTTTTTAAAATGTCTTTCACTGTAATTTAATAAGCTTTATTTGGTTAGTGTCCATTTGAAAGTTATTCTGAATTGTACCATTATTGTAACTGCTCCAAGAATATTTCTTAGTGACATTATTTAAATAATATACTCTTCTAGCCCAGTCAGGATAGACTATGATCCTACGTAATGTTTTTCATGCAAAAATAATGAAAATCTTTCATTATTTTTTTTATTTTTATTTTTTCCCCAAATATTTTTATTTTATTTTTTCAGTGTTACAAGATTCATTGTTCATGTACCATACCCAGTGCTCCATGCAGTACGTGCCCTCCTCAGTACCCACCACCAGGCTCGCCCAAACCTTCATTCATTGTTTGTCGGATTTGTGCTAGGTATTGGGCCAGCTTGTTGTATATATACACTTTACATCACTTTGACCTACTTCATATTTCATAACTACTGGGAACAGAGATGTGATTGTAGATACAGAAACTGAAAGTCCGAAAGTTAAGTCATTACTTGAAGGTCGTGAAAGTCATAAGCACTAGAACCAACACTGGAACATACCCATGTCTGAATCTTTTCTTATGCCTAATACAATACATAAATAAACTGTCAGTATCTTCTTAGGCTCCCTGAATTGTTTCATTAGTACATGTATATTACTAGATCACCCTCTAAGGAATTTGGTTAAAATTATGTGAAGCCAGAAGACTTTTCCACATGTATTTCTACCTCCTGTATTTAACCCAGTTTCCTTTTTTGCATTTTCTAACATACCTAATAAAATCATGGACACCATGAATGCAATGGGAGTTACATATGTTAACTTTGAGCAGTTTTTCTGAAACACCCTCCACAATGATAGAGACTGAACGTGATAGAGAGCTAGCAGAGCAAGCCACATTTTGGCATTGACTGATATGGTGGTTGTACAGCGAGGTGCTTCTGGTCTGAGACTACTAATAAAAGAAAACCTTTGGTCACAAAACTAGTAGAAGAGAATTTGAACTCATGCAATCTATATCATTGAGGTGGTTATTGTTTTTAATAATATTAGCGTAACCACGTAGAAATTAAATACCTGCGGTGAGTTATGATTGTTTGAGATATCACCAGTTATAAAGCTAGGGAAAACATGTTTTTTTTTTTTTAATTTTTTTAATTTTTTCAGTGTTCCAAGATTCATTGTTCATGCACCACACCCAGTGCTCCATGCAATACGTGCCCTCCTCAATACCCACCACCAGGCTCGCCCATCTCCCATCCCCCGCCCTTCCAAAATCCTCAGCTTGTTTCTCAGAGTCCACAGTCTTTCATGGTTCGTCTCCCCCTCCGATTTCCCCCAATTCACCCTTTCTCTCCTTCTCCCAATGTCCTCCATGTTTTTCCTTATACTCCACACATAAGTGAAACCATATGATAATTGACTCTGTCTGCTTGACTTATTTCACTCAGCATAATCTCTTCCAGTCCCGTCCATGTTGATAAAAAAGTTGGGTATTCATCCTTTCTGATGGAGGCATAATATTCCATTGTATATATGGACCATATCTTCTTTATCCATTCCTCTGTTGAAGGGCATGTTGGCTCTTTCCACAGTTTGGCAATTGTGGCCATTGCCGCTATGAACATTGGGGTGCATGTGGCCCTTCTTTTCAGTACATCTGTATCTTTGGGGTAAATACCCAGTAGTGCACTTGCAGGGTCATAGGGTAGCTCTATTTTTAATTTCTTCAGGAATCTCCACACTGTTTTCCAAAGTGGCTTCACCAACTTGCACTCCCACCAACAGTGGAAGAGGGTTCCCCTTTCTCCACATCCTCTCCAACATTTGTTGTTTACTGTCTCATTAATTTTGGCCATTCTAACTGGTGTAAGGTGGTATCTCAATGTGGTTTTGATTTGAATCTCCCTGATGGCTAATGACGATGAACATTTTTTCATGTGTCTGTTAGCCATTTGTATGTCTTCTTTGGAGAAGTGTCTGTTCGTGTCATCTGCCCATTTTTTGATGCGATTATCTGTTTTTTGGGTGTTGAGTTTGACGAGTTCTTTATAGATCCTAGATATCAGACCATTCATTCTCTGTAGTGTCATTTGAAAATATCTTTTCCCATTCAGTGGGTTGCCTGTTTGTTTTGTGGACTGTTTCCTTTGCTGTGCAGAAGCTTTTTATCTTGATGAAGTCCCAAAAGTTCATTTTCACTTTTGTTTCCTTTGCCTTTGGAGACATGTCCTGAAAGAAGTTGCTGTGGCCGATGTCAAAGAGGTTACTGCCTATGTTCTCCTCTAGGATTTTGATAGATTCCTGCCTCACGTTGAGGCCTTTTATCCATTTCAAGTTCATCTTTGTGTATGGTGTAAGAGAGTGGTCATGTTTCATTCTTCTATA
>CM052895.1:7728119-7765847 GCA_028534135.1 Potos flavus | reverse complement strand
AGGCCTTTTATCCATTTCAAGTTCATCTTTGTGTATGGTGTAAGAGAGTGGTCATGTTTCATTCTTCTATACATAGCTGTCCAATTTTCCCAGCACCATTTATTGAAGAGACTGTCTTTTTTCCACTAGATATTTTTTCCTGCTTTGTCGAAGATTATTTTACCATAGAGTTGTGGGTCCATATCTGGGCTCTCTACTCTGTTCCACTGGTCTGTGTGTCTGTTTTTGTGCCAGTACCATGCTGTCTTGGTGATCACAGCTTTGTACTAAAGCTTGAAATCAAGCAACATGATGCCCCCAGCTTTGTCTTTCTCTTTCAACATTTCATTAGCAATTCGGGGTCTTTTCTGGTTCCACACAAAGTTTAAGATTGTTTGTTCCAGCACTTTGAAACATGTTTTGAATGGTTTACTGTTTTCGTTTGTTTGTTTTATGAAATAGAGTAGAATGTGGGGTACTCGGATACCACTTATTCTTCCTTTCATTTGATAAACAGTCTGGAATGACAGAGAAGGTATAGGTAAAATGCAAGAAAGATAACTACTGTGAATATAGATACTGTGTGTGATTTTATGTATATGTACATGTAGATGTTTGGTGGTAGTGATAAAAGTTACATTAGTCTAAATTTCTTGTACTCTTTGGCATAAGAGCAGAGAAATTGACTTTAGGTTCGTTAAGTCATGTATGCATGTCCTAATTTAAAGCTAGCCACAAAAAAATGATATCATACAGAACTTCTAAACAAGTAGAGGGGAAAAAGATAATAAAGAAAGTTCAGTCGATAGAACAGAGTGCAGGAAATTAGAGAAGAGCATCAAAGAACAAGGAGAGTAAGAAGAAAGCACAAGAAGTTGGTAGAAATAAAGCCAAATATATTAGTAATCAACATCATCCATCATGAGTGCTAGGATAGAAAACAAGTTGAAAATTGCTGATAGAGATGATATTCAGCATCCAAGGTCTTGGTAGAAAACCTGAAATTCTGGAAACCCACAGAATCCTCTGATCACAGTGTAATGGCTAATCAAGTGTTTGACCTCAGAGAACTCTGGGTAAAATTTCAGGTATATTGAGCATTGGTAAGATTTTCATATTACCTATTCTAAAATGACTTGCACCTCAGTAATGAGTTTTTCCAAATCATTTCCTCTTGCAGTGCCCTGTTATTTTCCTGCTGTAATTTGTAACTATATAGCACAATTTTCTATATTAGCTTAATAGCTGTCTTTATAACTAGTCAGTATCCCTGCCAAAGCAGAGTCTACTTCTCTTTTGTTCTCTAGTATTTTCACAGTGTCTGGCCACCTGACACAAATGGAACATTGATACATACTGAATGAGTAAATAAATGCCATTGACTTGTTGAGATCATTTTTACCCTGCAAAATACAGAAAAGCAAGCCATCCATATACATTGTCATACTAACATGCCTGAAGAATGCCATTATTTTTTTTAAAAGATTTTATTTATTTATGAGAGAGCATAAGAGCATGAGCAGGGGGAGGGGAAGAGGAAGAGGGAGAAGCAGACTCCCCACTGAGCGGGGAACCTGACACAGGACTTGATCCCAGAGTCCTGGGATCATGACCTGAGCCAAAGGCAGATGCTTAACTGACTGAGCCACCCAGGCACCCCTGAAGAATGCCATTATAAAAGCTGTATAGCTCTTTGTAACTGAAGTGTAGATGTTCTGAAAATATATATGGACAATTATGATGAGGGATTTTTAGCAGATTTATAGTCATTCTGATTTTTCAAGTATCAATGTGGCATTTTAAAACATTAATTTATTTTATATTTATTGTTAAAGAATAATGACATACAACATTTTATTAGTTTCAGGTGTACAGTATACTGATTTAACAAGTCTATACATTACTCAGTGCTCACTATTATAAGTGTAGTCATCAGTTGTCACCATACAATGTTACTACAGAATTATTGACTACATTTCCTATACTATATTTTTCATCTCTAACTGGAAGTCTGAATCCCATCAATCTATTTTGCCCATCCCCCCAGCCACCTCCTCTCTAGCCACCATCAGTTCCCTGAATTCATGAGACTGTTTTTTTTTTGTTTTGTTTTGTTTTTGTGGATTCTACCTGTAAGTAATATAGTATTTGTATTTTTCTTATTTATTTTACTTATGCTCTCCTAACGTGTTCTAGGTCCATATGGCAAGATTTCATTTTTTTTATAGCTGAGTAATGTTTCATCGTGTGTGTGTGTCTGTGTGTATAATATAATACTATTTTATATCTAGTTGCGGCCCTGATGTGTCCATGAAGGATGTGAGCTTAGAACCTCCTTCTCTGCTGTCTTCTCTGAGACTTTTCCATGCGTGGCATATTTAACACAGTTTATCAAATCAGATAGACTTTGTATATATTTTGAGAGCCATACACAGCAAGGACTTGTTTTGCTGACATATAATTCTCAGTTAATGTACAAGAGCAGTGGAAGTTAAAATTCCTCAGTGTTCTCATTTGGCTGTGAGTTAGCCTCATAGCAATTAACAATTTGTAATTACTTATTTATAGTGTTTATATTTGTTTAACATCTGTACTTCCTTAAGGCAAGGATGATTATCCTCATAGATGCATATATTTTCTTGTACCCTATCAGGATTATTAATTGTTTTTATATAATCTCTTAAAAATGGAGTCTTAGATACTGTGTCCATTTGTAGTGATCTTACCATTATTTGAAAATGTTTTAGGGTAGCATTAAATTTTATTGTACATTCCAGGAGTATTTTTATTCTCCCTAAAGGTCTTGGTATGGGTTTACATGAAAAATTCTGTTTAGTTCAGAGTGGAAAAATGCTAGAAAAGCTAAAGTATCTTTGAATCCAACTGAAAGAAAGTTTTCCAAAAATAAACACTATCGTAAAATTAGAATTTCAGAATTCACAGCTATTCTTTTGTTCCACATTGTTTTTCACTGATTCTATAGTGCTTTTATGCAACAATAAATATGACTACATGGTAAAATGACTAAATCAAATTTTATTTATGTATAGAATTTATTCTAAAAGACACATTGTACCAAAATTAAACAGGGAGAGATTGAATCACAAGTTTTTTAAACCTTGAACACAATGGGTCATACATAAAGCAAATGTTACCTCTTCCTTCTTTTTGAAAAAATATTTCAATTCCAGTGCAGTTAACAAATAGTGTTGTATTAGTTTCAGGTGTACAGTATAATTCAAAAATTGCATGTTATTACTGAGGGCTCATCAAGATAGGTGTACTCTTAATCCCCTTCACCAATTTCACACATCTCCCTACTGTCAGCTTGCCTCTGGTAACCATCATTTTGTTCTCGATAATGAAGAGTCTGTTTCTTGATTTGTCTCTCTCTTTTTTTCCCTTGGATTGTTTGTTTTCTTTCTTAAATTCCACATATTAATGAAATGGTATTTGTGTTTCTCTGACCGATTTATTTCACTTAACATTATGTTCTCCAGATCCAGCCACATAGTTGCAAATAGCAAGACTTCATTCTTTTTTCTAGCTGAATAATATTCCATTGTAGATAGATACCACATCTTCTTCATCCATTCATCTATTAATGGACTTTTAGGCTGCTTCCATAACTTGCCTGTTGTAAATAAAGCTGCAGTAAAAATAGGGGTGGCTATATCCTTTTGAATTAGGGTTTGCATTCTTTGGATAAATAGCCACTGGTGGGGTGACTGGAGCACAGTGTAGATATATTTTTAATTTTTTGAAGAACCTCCATGCCATATTCCAGAGTGGCTGCACCAGTTTGCATTTTCACCAACAGTGCATGTGGGTTCCTTTTTCTCCACATCTTCACCAATACTTCTTTCTTGAGCTTTTGATTTTAGCTATTTTGACCACTGGGATGTGATACCTCATTGTGAATTTGGTTTGCATTTCCCTGATGATTAGTGATGTTGAGTAACTTTCCATGTGTCTGTTGGTCATCCTTAGAGAAATGTCTGTTCATGTCTGTCCATTCTTTTAAATTTATCAGCAGGTAAATGGATACATAAATTGTGGTATGGCCGTACAATAAGAAAAACAATTAATGCACACTACAGCATGCATGAATCTCAAAAATAATACATATGGTATGATTCTATTTATACAAAATCTAAACTAATAAACTACTCTATAGTAAACTAATCTATAGTTAGAGTAAGCAGGGGGATGGGAGAGGGGCTGAGGTTACATTTACAAAGGTACAAGAGGAAATTTTCAGGGATGATGGCTCATTATTTTGATTGTAGTGATAGTTTCAAAGTCATATTCAGATGTCAAAACATACTAATTTCTATCCTTTCAAATATGTGCAGTTTATTGCATTTCAGTTTTATCTAAACTATGTTTCTTAATATGTTTCTTAATAAAATACTTTCCTTGACATCCTTTAATTAAATATTTAATCAGGAAGCTTTATTTTAATCCACTCACTTTCAGAGTTGACATAATATAGGATTTTAGATCCAGTTTATTGCTGTTGAACCATTAGTTTGCCTTCAATTTTTAATGCTATTTCAACAAATATTTAGGCTGAATATTTTAACTTCTTCAAATACTTCGGATTAAATCTTTATTCCATAAATTCTCAGTTTTAGAGCATGATTATTATTCACTTGTTATCTTCCTGGATTATAACTTTAAAATATTCAAACACACTGATGAAGTATTTCCTGAAACATTCCAGAATCGTACATGTGTCTTAGATGAAACATTCTTGAGTAAAATTTTGGGGCACACGCTTTTGCTTTCAGAAGTCTATGATATATCCCCATTGTTTCCTGGTATGGAAAAAGAAAAAACTTTAAGGATAATCAGAGTATTGAACCCTTGTAGGTAATATTTTCTTCATGTAGATTCATGAAATTATTTTTTCCTTCATGAAAAATATTAATCATGAGGGGTAACTGGGTTGTTCAGTTGATTGAATGTCTGACTCTTGGTTTCAGCTCAGGTCATGATGTCAGGGTTGTGAGATTGAGCCCTGTGTCTAGCTCCACACACAGTGTAGAGTCTGCTTGAGATTGTCTCTCTCCCTCTACCTCTCCGCCTACTCATGCACGTGTGCTTCTTCTTTCTCTTTGTCTCTGAAATACATAAATAAAATCTTTTTAAAAATATTTATCATGAAATGTCTAGGTAAGGGCTTTCTTTGAGTTAATTGTGGTATTAAGTGGGTATTTTTGATTTTAAGATGTTCCATAGTTTAAGTGCTATTATTATTTTTTTTGTTTTATTGTTGATGTCTACTCTGTTATTTTCTCAGGAACTGCAGTTATCTATTAATTATATCTCTATTTTCTGTCCTTTACTCTGTCATCTTCTCAATTAATACTTTCTTGTATTAATCTTCCTTTGTGCTCAACACCTTGATTTTATTTTTTATAGTATCAGTTCGCCTTTTACCACTTCTAAAGCAAAATTAAAATCTGTATCAAGCATAGGAAATATTCCTTGTGTTACCCATTTTTTCACCTCTTCCTGCACTTTAGTTAGCTCCTTTTTACCTCTTTTTTTATTTTTTTTTTTAGTTTTTATTTAAATTCCAATTAGTTAGGGTATAAAGTAAGTAGTTTTAGGTATACAATATAGTGATTCAACACTTCCATACATCACCCTGTGCTCATCATGACAAGTGCACTCCTTAGTCCCAATCACCTGTTTCATCCATTCTCCCCACCCACCTCCCTTCTTGTGACCATCAGTTTGTTCTCTATAGTTAAAAGTCTGTTTCTAGGTTTGCCTCTCTCTTTTTTTTTCTCCTCGCTTGTTTGTTTTGTTTCTTAAATTCCACATATGAATGAATTCATATGATATTTGTTTTTCTTTGACTAACCTATTACTCTCCGCATAATATTCTAAAGCTCCATCCATGTTGTTGTAAATGGCAAGATTTCATCATTTTTTATGGTTGAGTAATATTCCTTTGTGTATATGTACCACTACTTCCTAATCCATTCTTCAACTGATAGACACTTAGGCTATTTCCATAATTTGGCTATTGTAGATAATACTGCTATAAACAGTGGGTGCATGTATCCCTTTGCATTAATATTTTTGTATTCTTTGGGTAAATTCATAGTAGTGTGATTGCTGGATCATGTGGGGTAGTCCTACTTTTAATTTTTTCTTAAAAAAAAGATTTTATTTATTTATTTGAAAGAGAGAGAGTGTGAGAGCTGCACAGGAGGAAGGGTAGAGGGAGAAGCAGACTCCCTGCTGAGCAAGGAGCTCGAAGCAGGCCTTGATTCCAAGACCCCAGGATTGTGATCTGAGATGAAGGCAAAGGCTTAACTGACTGAGCCACCCAGGTATCCTATTTTAAACTTTTTGTACTGTGTTTTTTGTTTTTTTGGTTTTTTTTGAACCTCTGTACTGTTTTCCAGAGTGGCTGAATCAGTTTGCACTCCCACCAGTAGTGCAAGATGTTCCCCCTTTCCCTGCAACCTCACCAGTACCTGTTATTTTCTTGTGTTACTGACTTTAGCCATTCTTAAAGCTGTGAGGTGATATCTCATTGTAGTTTTGATTTGTATTTCCCTGGTAATAAGTAATGCTAAGCATCTTTTCATGTGTGTGTTGACCATGTGTATATCTT
Source organism: Potos flavus (assembly GCA_028534135.1). NCBI lineage: Eukaryota > Metazoa > Chordata > Mammalia > Carnivora > Procyonidae > Potos > Potos flavus. Next base: position 7,759,231 of record CM052895.1, on the reverse strand, counting down.
CTTCGGAAAAATGTCTATTCATGTCTTATGCCCACTTTTAATTAGATTATTCATGTATGAGGTATTGAGTTTTATAAGTTCTTTATATATTTTGGATACTAACCCTTTATCAGCTAGGTTATTTGCAAATATATTCTATTCACTAGGCTGTCTTTTAGTTTTTTGTGGTTTTTTTTGTTTGTTTTTTTAGTTTTGTCGATTGTTTCCTTTGCTATGTAGAAGCTACCTCCTCCTCCTTGATGAGAAAACAAAACAAAAAAAAAACAAAACAAAAAACAAAAAAGGCCTCAGGTTTATGTTCATAAACATGGATCCCCATTCAAAGTTGTTGGTATTGAAATACATAACAGCTAATTAGATCGAATAACATCAACAGAATGGCAAAGTAGTTAGCCCCCAGGCCATCCTTACACCCCCAAACACTAATTAAGCAACAAATCACAGACAAAAATCCCTTTGAGAAATCCAGAAACTAAATGAAAGAGTCTTGCACTCTGGAAATACACAAAACCAGACTTACTGAAGCTAGTAAGGAGCTGTGGGCACTCTTTCAACAGTCCCTTACTGAGGTAAATGCCATTGGATCAGAAAGTGACCTCGTGGCTCCTAGTTTCTCCCAGAGGAGGGTTAGCATTGCTTTGCATCTCTAGCTCCCCAACTTTTCCAAGGGTGCTCTGCAGAGGACTGATGTCATTTCTGCCAGTGTTGGCATTTGATGGGTCCATTACAATCTAGCATCTTAGGGGAGAACACAGACAGTAGGTTGGGCTGGAAGATTCCATAACTTCCCTTCATGGCTCACCATAGAGTGAGCTAACAAAAATGGCACTAAAGACATAAAAAGAACATTTCAACCCAAAGCAGCAGAATACGCATTCTTCTGAAGTGCACATGATTCTTCCTCTGGGGGAAGGTCACCTGTTACTTTACAAAACCAATCTCAATGAATTTAAGAGTAAAGTTGTAACATCTGTCTTTTTTTGACCACAATGGGATAAAAACAAAGGGCAGAAAGAAATCTGGAAAATTCACAAAAATGTGGAAATGAAACAATATATTCTTGAACAGTTATTGGGTCAAAGAAAAAAATTATAAAAAAGGAAATTGCAGAATACTTCAATACAATTGAAAATAAATAAAAAGACCAAAACTTACTGGAGGCCACAAATCAGTATACAGAGGGACATTCAAAGTGACAAATGAGTATTTTAAGAAGAATGACCTCAAATAAACAACCTCACTTTACACTTGAAGGAGGTAGAAAAAGATTAATAAACAAGCCCAAAGTTAGTGGAAGGAAGAAAATAACAATAAGGGCAGAAATAAATGAAATAGAAAAACCATAGAAAAAATCAAACTAAGTTATTTTTTTTTTTGAAAAGATAAAATTGACAAACCCTAGGCTAAACTAAGTGACATAAAGAGAAGACTTAAATAAATCAGAAATTAAAGAACATTAGAACTGATAACACAGAAATCAGAAGGATTATAAGAGATTATAGGCTAAGGAACCATTTTGGCTAAACCAGAAAAAATGGATAAATTTTGAGAATTATACAATGTACCAACACTAAGTCATGAAGAAAGGGAATACCTAAATGGATCCATAACTGGTATGGAGATTGAATCACTATTCAAAAATCTTCCGTCAAAGAAAAACCTAGGACCACGTGGCTTCACTACTGAATTCTATTAAGCATTCAAAAACATAAAATCGTATGAATCTTGTCAATCCTTCTCAATGCTTGCAAAAAATTCACACTAAGTAATCAAGAGTTAATTATCTTTAAAATGCTAGTTCCTAAACTAGCTGGTTACCAAGATCACTGGGGTCCTTTAAACCGTAGAGATTACTGCATCTTTTCCCCAGAGGTTATGATTTATTAGTTTCAGGTTGAGGTCTTGCAATAGCATTTGAAAATCTGATTCAGACAGACTTTGGTTTTCACTGATAGGACAACTCCTTAAGAGTTGTTGTCGATTCCCAGGAGAATATGGGAGGTGCCAGCCCCATGTGAGACTTGAGGTGTCCTTCCCTTACCTTTCCTCTTGTGATCTGCACAACGCTCCCCACTTTTAAAGCTGTATTGAGATATGTCTGGATTTACTGAAGAGAGGTCTTCCTGAAACTTCCATCCGGAATTGCTTATGGGTTTAGGGGTGGCTTCCTGGGGTGCTTCTTAGTCCTCCTTGTTGACCACCCTGGAAATTGCTCCCACTGTAGAAAACTCCAGCTCTTTTTTGTCATGGCTGTCTTTCTCTCGAAGGGTCTAAAATCAAGTGATAAAAAATTTTCTTCCAAAACTAAGTAAGAACGAACATAATTATGTGGGGTTTTTTGTTTCCTTTTCGATGGTGTTCAGTGGTAGTAACAAATAGAGAACAGAAGGAATGAAACAAAGTTCACAAGGCTTTAAGGTCTAAAACTATGTCTTCTTTGAAGTGTAACTGCTAAAGCAATCTTTTTTCCTCCCTTTTAACTTCTCTTAAAAGTTAAGAGACAGCCAGGCAAGCCTTCTAGCTACATTTTTTGTTCCTTGGATTAATATATCAACACTTTCTCACCTTTTAAATACTCTTTTTCATATCACTTGTCTTTGATTTTACCCTCGTTCACCTAGACGGGGTCAGATACACCTGGCACTGTGGGCACTTGGCTACACCAAAGAAGCAAGATGGTTTATCTTAGCAGAAAATACAAAAATGGAAAATTTAATATCATTTTTCTTTCGTGGTCCCATAACATGGGTGGCCTCAGATTAAACGGGCAATCACTTCCAGATGATCATGGCTCTTGTACAGTGGAAGCATCTGGCTCAATGCTGTTGGAGTCCACCAGGCTAATGCAGGGTTCGTTGGAGGTGATTCCTAGATACTAGCTTTTCTCTCTCCTACCTGTTCCGATGATCACTGTCAAACTCACCTTCTCTACTGATGTTCCATTTTGGTTATGGATATGTAAGAAGCTTGATGAGGAAAGGCCAGAAACTACGCCCATAGATAACAGTGCTTTACACACAAAGACCTTTCAAGGTAAGCTGGTTTCCGATTTTTATTATACTTTAAACTTATTAATTTTTGTGTTTAAGTAAAGCAACCAATTTTATATATTTAGCCTCAAGAACTATCTTTTTTCATAAACAATGAATCTTGGAACACTGCATCAAAAACTAGTGATGTATTTTATGGTGACTAACATAACACAATAAAAATAAAAACTAAATAAATAACTAAATAAATTCTTATTTCTTAACTAGAAAAAAAAGGAAAAAGTATATTAAAAAACTTATCTTTTTTTAACTTTTTTTCTTTCTCTAAGACCTTTTGAAATTTGGAAGAGAAATTAAAGGAGAGTGGTAGGAAGATGCTCTAGAGAAAATGTCTACACGGCAATCTGGCCACTAGTTACAAAAATGGGGCATCCCCCAATGAGATGTTCCCTAGTAGGTACTATATATGTGTATGTGTATATATATACACATACACACACACACACACACACACACACACACATACATACATATATATGTATATATATGCTGACGAACTGAACATAATAAGAAAAGAAATAAAAAATAGAAAAAGAAAAAAAAAAGAATATGAAAGAATTTCCAAAGGAGCATGTGCTTCCCCAACACAAGAATTTTCCATGTCTTAAAATTTAAAAAAGAGGTTACAAGGGAAACATTTTAATTGTCCTTTTTTTTTTTTTGCATTTTATTTTAGTACATCTCAAATAGTGTGACTGATGAGACACAATATATTCCTACAAGAAAGTGATGTTCACACAATATTTTTATGAACTCCTGTTTTAATTGTCTGGCACACAATCCATCTCTATGCTCAGTAATTTTTGTGTGGTGTGAAAAATGGTAGGAGTATCACCCTTTAAAAGCGCAAAGGCTCACTGGTGCCTCTCACCTTTGTGCTTCATTTGCACCCTCTTAACGGGAGAGTGATTCCATATACAACAGCTCCCTTTTGGTTTTTTGTTCTTTGCTTCATTTTGTTTTAAATTTTGGAGCAACGAACATGTTGTTGCTGCTTACAGCAGTGTCCTGTCACATCCTCAAAGACTCATCAATACTGTGCAATATGGAATACCGTGGTGTTTTTTATTCTGCTTACATTTTGAGACATACTATTATTATTATTATTGTTATTATTATTTTTTTGGAGCGAGATTGCATTATTCCAGATCAAGCCCTCAAATACTTTTAAAACGCTACCACTGTTGATACTTGGGAGAAGTAAGAGGACAGCCATGAGCCTTCAAGAGAACCTCTTGCTGCCTTGCATCCTTTCTCTTTTGGGTGGAATGCATTTATGAATTTACTTTAAGTTTAGAATTCAGGAAGATAATCAGTAGTCTAAGACCTTAGGATTGGAAGTATTGTGAAGTCATTTGATGGTGAGAATAAAACAGATGTGATGGTGATTGACTTCTTCAAGAAATGAAGCATGACATCCGTGGGTCAAACTGGGCCACAGAGCCATATAGAAAATTGAATGGTTCACTTGTTCTGTATACTTCAATTTAGTTCTTGGAGTTGATACTTTTTGCTTGCTCTCTTGCTTGTCAGTTTTTTAAAGTAGGCATTGACTTTTTCAATTCAATTTGTTTTCTCTGTATTTATTACCGTCTTCTTTTGTTTTACTAAGGTGGCAAAATTTCATTACAATTTTTAACTGTCTCATCAGTAGAAAGTACTTTGGGATAGATAGTCACTTTGGCTGGGAGTTGAATCATCGGTAAAAATTGTTTTTGGACATAAACATAGTTTGGCTGTGATTTGGCTGAAGTATGAATTTTGCATTATTTTAAAAAAATTGTTCCATCGTGAGGTAGTAAACTTCTAAAACTCTCAATAAAACGTTCAGTTCTATCCAACTAAGTTGAACATATGATTGGCAATTAATATGTGCCCAACGTGTGTGAAAGTTCAAGTTTAGCATATGGGCAACAGGCTTGACTTATTTTGGAAAAGCCAAATATATTGTTGGTATGCCTAAGCTGACAGGTGCTTAATGATGAGAGAATTAAATATAGGGAATAGCATTCAAAATACCATATTTACTGAGTCTCATTTTTTTGTCAATTATCTAAAATTGGGTTGTGATGTTTATTCATTGTTGATGGGTAATGTCACAATGTTTTCCTCTCCTTCCGTATTCTTTTAACCACTGACCACTGACAAACTTTTAAAATTTAGAGTTTCTGTGTTTTTTGACTAGGGTTGTCTTGCAGTAGACTGCGTGAAAATGACAGTCCCTTCTATGGGAGGTCAAAAAGTGAAAACTGCATCATGGGGTGAAAGATATTTCCGTATCTTTCTGAAGGAGGGTTTGCAGAAGAACCCCAGGTATAAGGTATAAAGATGATTGTGCAAAGGAACAGAAGGGGAGAAGTTACTCCAGGAAGGAGGAGGTGCAGGAACACGTGGCTTCAGTGTTGGAATGGGCATAATATGGTCAGAAGGTTAAAGACAGGTGCGCCTGGGTGGCTCAGTGGGTTAAAGCCTCTGCCTTCTGCTCAGGTCATGATCTCAGGGTCCTGGGATCGAGCCCCGATTAGGGTTCTCTGCTCAGCAGGGAGCCTGCTTCCCCCTCTCTCTCTGCCTGCCTCTCTGCCTACTTGTGCTCTCTCTCTCTGTCAAATAAATGAATGGAATTTAAAAAAAAAAAAAAAGGGCCAGCCAGAGTGATGCCCTTTGAGACAGACTCAATGGACCATTGCTGGCTTTGAGAATGGAATGTCACTATGAGCTAAGGACTGTAGACAGTCTCTAGAAGCTAGAAAAGGCAGGGAAACAGGTTTTCCCTCAGAGTCTTGAGATGAACCCCTCCTCCTGACACCCTGGCGTTAGCCCAGTGAGACCTATTCCAGACTTCTGGTCTCCAGGATTATAAGCAAAGAGATTTACAGTTGATCCTTGACCAACATGGAGGTTAGAGGTTCTGACCCCCACACAGTCGAGGATCTGCATCCAACTTTTTTACTTCCCCCAAATTTAAAAACTAATAGTGAGAACTTCGAGAGATCACTTTTTACTGTGATGAGCAATTTTTTGGAGAGACACACTCCTCACAGGGAGATGATTAGCATCACACAGCATTTAAAGCAGATACCCCCAACACTTGAACTCACCACAACAGCAATGGGAGAGGCCACAAAATTATTACAATAGCACAGTATGTACTGGAGTTACTTTTACACAGTTCTAATTTAATACTGCAGGTTTACCTGTGTTTACATTTCTCTCAACTGCAAATGGCACTGTATACATTTGTGTTTGTGTGCCTAACTTGGGATACATTTTAGCTTTTTATAATTGATTTGTGCATATTTCATGGTAGTAAATGATAAAATAGACTGGTATCTACATATATTTAACTTTCTCTTTTTTTTTTTCATATTTTTGGGCTACATGGTTTGTCTGCCAGTTGTTGCAAATTGTCAGAAATATCCAGAAATGTTTCCAGTGTACTTACTGAAAAAAAAAATTCCACGTAGAAGTGAACCTATGTAATTCAAACCTGTGTTGTTCAAGGGTCAAATGTAATTTGTTAAAGTAGAAATGGGAAAGTAATTCAAGTTGGTTTTGGAAGAAGGTGTGTCTAGCATTTAGTAGTGGGAAGGCATTAGTTTTGATATTTGGAATATTGATTCTGCAAAATCTAGCTGAGGAGTCTTGGGGAAATGGATTAAATTCTTCAGGTATCTCTTTATTAATTATTTCCTTGGCATCCAGAGAGAGCTGTATTTGGTTCTGTTGCTTCGTCTCTGACTGGCCTTTGACTCTTAAATTGCTCAGAGTCTCCAGTATTCTCCCTTTCTTATTCCTGATTTCCTTTTTAATGATTTGACCCTTCTACTCTCACGGTTCTAATTGTCATATATTTGCCCGAATGAGAAGCACTTTGATCCATTCAACACCCAATATTATCTTCAAATTTCATCCATATTTTTTAAATGATTCCCCTAGAAGTCATTAGACGGGGACATCAAGCTCAACTTGTCTCTAAACAAATTTACCATGTTCTCCTTTTATACGGTTCCATTTAAACAGTTAAATACATGTAAGCTTCTAAAACATCAGTGTTTTCACCTCTCTACTTAGTTAAATCACATACATTCTTGTCTTATCATCTTCATTGAGGAGAAGAGGGCTGGATAGGAAATAAGAATTTACTGAACACTCTATATCAGATATCGAAATAGAGCTTATGCAAGAAATGGGGATTTTTTTTTAGAAAAAGTTACACTGATTTAGTTAAATTAAAGTACCAAGCTTCACTGAGTCTCTCCAAGCACTTCAGCAAAGGCATTTATCAATTCTGGAGGAGAGAAGATGCCATTCAGAACAGGGGTTGTCAAACCTTTTTCAGCAAAGTACCATAATGAATATTGTAAGTTCTATGAATCAAATACCATATCTGTCTCATATTCTTCCTTGTTGTGTTTTGTTTGTGTATTTGTTTCTTTGATCATTTTTTGTGTGTGTATTTTTTTTAACAGTACTTTCAAAATGTAAAATCTGGGGCTCCTGGGTGGCTGAATGGGTTTAGCATCTGCCTTCAGCTTAGGTCGTGATCTTGGGGTCCTGGGACTGAGTCCGGAATCGGAATGGGGCTCATTGCTCAGCACGGAGTCTGCTTCTCCCTCTGCCCCTCCCCCTGTTCCTTGCGTGCTTGAGAAAGAGATCTCTCAAGTAAATAAAAAACTTAAAAAAATATATAAAATCTCTTCTTAGCTCATGGACCATTCAAAAACTGATTCAGTTTGGTGCACAGACTGGATTTGGCTCGCATGCTATAGTTTGTGAAGTAGAACAAATAGGGCATTCCTGAATTGTATCATAGTGAAAAAATATCCTTGAAACCTAGACTTTGTTGGGAAAGAATTTTTTTCCCCTTCTAAATTATAAGTTTTTCCTATCACCTATGGAGAGCTAGTTGTGGTGAAATTGGATTGCAGAGGGGACTACACTGAAGGGATATTATTTTAAGACAAGAGGGAAGTAGAAAGACCTGTCATAGCTGAGAGGTAAAGTCAAAGAAAAGCAGAAATTCAGGTGGCTGGACATGAGTGCCCTTGCACTTCTCCAAACCCTCAGGTCAAATTACAAGGGTAGGGGTAATAGAAATATCTGGTGAGGCTTGCAGAGGAAAGTTCCAGGAGAGTGGGAGTTGTTTTGTTTTCCCCAATATATTGCCCCCCAAAAATATAACTCATTAAAGAAGAACCTTATCATAAACAGTGTAAATCTGTTAAAATTTATTTATTTATTTATTTATTTATTTATTTATTTAAAGATTTTATTTATTTATTTGACACACAGAGAGAGATCATAAGTAGGCAGAGAGGCAGGCAGAGAGAGAGGGGCAGAGCAGAGAGCCCGATGCAGGGCTCGATCCCAGGACCCTGAGATCATGACCTGAGCCGAAGGCAGAGGATTAACCCACTGAGCCACCCAGGCGCCCCGTGTTAAAATTTATCTGCTGTTAGGCCTGTAGGAGATTTAGAAGTATCCTAATATCCTGGAAGCAGGAAGATATGAAAGAATTGGTCATTAAGAAGAGACCTGATGTTTTAGACACGGGAGCTTCAAAGGTTCTTAATAGTGGAATCCGACAGGGACCATCAACTTCGAAAGCAGATGTTAAGTTGGATGCTCTGATGGCCAAGTTTAGCAATAGGGTAAACCAGGGACCAGGCCAGAGTGACTACCCCCAAGTGCGTGTACTCAGAACAGTGTGGTGGATCTTAGTATTTCTCAGGATTCAGCCAAGCACTAATGGGTTAAAGATGACCACAAATTTCCTGATTATATCTTTCTGCCCTTGAATCAGGTCAGATTCTGCGAGTGCTTTGGCCATCCTAATCTGGTGGAAGTAATGTTGTGTCAGTCTTATATCCAGGCTTCAAGGGGCAGGCAAATTTTTCTTACTGTCTCTTGAAACACTTATTCTTGGGACAGCCCTCTTGGAATCTCCAAACTAAACATCATGAGAAGCTTAGCCATAAGAGAAAGCTGTATATAAGCACTCAGAAGCCCCAGTCAAGCTCCCAAGAACCTTCATCTCGTGATATGAGGGAGCCATGTTGGTTGTCTAGCTCAGTTGATTGTTTAGAGATATCTGCAGCTTTGGCCAGATTCTTTCTGCTTCTGTGTGGGAATCCTCAAGTGAGAAGCCTCCAACAGAGCCCAGTTAGTCCAAAGAGCCTTAAGAAACAGAACAACAATCCAATAGATAATTCAAAGAGAGTCCAAGAACATTTCATCACTATATGGAAAAGAGCTCTCTCCGGGTGAATCAGCCATGCCAGGAGTGGAAATTTTATGAGTGATAAATAGCCTTTAATACATTAAGTTACTTAGATTTCAGGGTGAGTTTTTTTACCACGGCCAAACATACAGTTTGTCAAAAAAAAAAAAATAATAATAATAATGAGTTTTGGGGTTTAGTGGTTATCCAAGTGTGTTTTGCAGACCTGGGAGTCCCTGAGATTGTTTTAGGTAGTCTGCGAAGTCAAACTTATTTTTATGTAATTGTAAGATATTTTTTGATGTTTGCATAGATGGTGCACAAGCAATATTGGCCAAAACTGCTGGTGCATTAGCATGAATCAAAGCAGTGACACCAAGTTACAGAACTCGTTGTATGCTTTGCTGGCCATGTACTTGAATTTAAAAACTGGCAATGCTACTTAAGAATGTCCTTGATGAAGTAGTAAAAATTGCTAATTCTCTATATCTCAATCCTTGAGTATATATCTGTTTTATTATTCTGTGTGACAAAATGGAAAATATGCATAAAATACTATGTAATAAATTATGGTTGTGTCAAGGAAAACCACTTGGGTGCTTTTTGAGTTCTGAGCTAAACTAGCTGTTTTTGTTTTTTTTTTAATCCCCCGTGGATCACTGTTTTTATTTAAAAGAACAACTGACAGAGACACGGTGATTATTTAAACCTGTCTTGAATATGAACAAAGACTACTTGTCATTTCAAGAAAAAAAAAAGAAACATGATTGTCTTTGTTTCTGGTAGCAAAATAAGAGTTTTTAAGGAAAAACTAGAAATTTGACGAAGTAGGCTAAATAATACCCCTTCACCTTGCAAGGTCCACACCCTAGACTCCTGGATACTTGAAGTTACATTTCAAAATGAGCTTTGGAAATAAAATAAAGGTTACTCACCTTAAAATAGGGAGATTATCCTGAATTTTCCTGGTTGGGCAAATCACATAAGCCTTTTAAGCAGGGCACTTTCTCTACCTGAAAGCCAAAGAGATGTTACAGAGGAGGAGGTCAGAGAGCTTCAAGGTATGAGTGTGTAACATGTTATTGCATGTTCGTGGGCGGAGAGAGCATCATGGCTAGAAATGCAGGGGTCCTTAGGGAGCTGAGAGCCTTTCTGGCTGACACTATATGAGGAACCAGGAACCAGAGACCTATGGCCATGTGGAATCAAATTCTTCCGGCAACCTGAATGATCCAGGAAGCAGGTTCTCCCTCTAGCCTCCAGACAAGAGACCAGGCTGGACAGTATCTTGATTGTACCCTTGCAAGACTCAGAGTAGAAAACTAGCTAGGTCCATTAGGATTTCTGAAAACATACTCTGAGATCACAAGTCAGTGGTGATTTATGGCAACAGCAGAAAACGGATACGTGTGAAAAACTTTTAATTGCTGCCTTGACTGATATTTCTCATAAGATCAGTGGTGATATTAATGAACAGTTTTTTGATACTGTATAATGAAATGCGTCAATATAGGGCATATTTACATAACTTACTCAACCAGTATTTTCCAAGAGGTGTTACAAAACTATGCATGAATAGAAGACCTGTGCAAATTTCAAGGTAAACTTGAGTACAAAGGGAGTGCAAATGAATTCATTGATAGGCTTCCAGATTACTCAGGTACTATTTATTTTTAAGACGCTCTCACTCATTGTATTGGGTTTTGTCGTAGTATTAAAAAAGAATAACCATAATTTTGTGAAAATACTGTTAGAATATTCCTTCCTTTTCCAGCAACATAAGTGTACAAGGCTGGGTTTTCTTTAAATATTTCAACAAAAACGTATCACCAGGGGACGCCTGGGTGGCTCAGTTGGTTAAGCGGCTGCCTTCGGCTCAGGTCATGATCCCAAGGTCCTGGGATCGAGTGTCACATCGGGCTCCTTGCTCAGCAGGGAGCCTGTTTCTCCCTCTGCCTCTGCCTGCCACTCTGCTTGCTTGTGCTTTCTCTCTCTGACAAATAAATAAATAAAATCTTAAAAAAAAAAAAAAAGTATCACCAGATTGAATACAGAAGTATTTATGAGAATGCAGCTATAATCCATGAATCCAGATGTCTAGACATTAAAGAACTTTGCAGTGTGAGGCAGCTTCATTCTTATCACTCATTTTTTGGGGGGAGGGAGAGTACTTGTTTTTCATGAGAAAATGATTTGTGTTAAAATGCAGTGAATTTTTATTTTGAAAAAATAAAAAAATGGTTAACATTTAATAAAATTAATTTAAAAAGTGGTTAACATTTTTTTTCTGTTTTGACTTCTAATTTGGTAAATAATCAAGAGCCGATCCATATGAACATATAAGGAATATCACCCACATAAACAGTATATTCCCATACCCCAAAAACTTTTGGGGTTTCTCAGTAGTTTTTAATTTGAAAGGGATCCTGAGTTCCAAAGTTCAAAAACAAATGACTTCATTAGTCCCCACATAAACAGATTACATAGGAACCTGGGAGCCCCCTGCCTAGTTCTTTAAGAGAAGATAAGATCTCCTCTCTGTACCCAAAGCATCTTCAGAAAGAGAAAAGAGAGGGAAGATGCTCTGAGAGGGGGGCAAGCATTCCAGATGTTGGCTAATTTCCCTTTCATTGGCCAGGTCAAGTTTAACTACCTTATATCCTCATCCTTTTATTCATCAGCAAAACCAGGGAATCTAGGATATTAATATCAGTTTTTAAAAAATTGTATTTTACCTTTATTTTATAAAAGAGAAAACAGGTTCAGAGAGAGTTAATATCACGCTTTGCTTGAATAGCCCTCTATTACCTTCTGAGCAGTATATAAATCCCTGTGCAGACAGTGCCTAATGTGACCAGTTTCTTGGCAGTGTTACCTGTCACCCAAGTTGTGCACCTGATGTGCCTTATTTTTTTAAAAAGATTTATTTGAGAGAGAATGCGTGAATGCAGGGGAAGGGGCAGAGGGAGAAGGAGACACAGTCTCCAGCAGGAGCTCAATTTGGGGCTCCATCTCAAGACCCTAACATCATGACCTGAGCTGGAACCAAGAGTCAGATGCTTAATCAACTGTGCCAACCAGGTGCCCCATGATATGCTTTAGGTTTAGTTCAAATCTGTTGATTTTTATACTTCCTGAATACAATAGCTCTGTATTCTCCCAAGCCTGTGCATTTCACTTCTGTCTTTAGAATGTCCTTTTCCTTCTGGTACACCTGGGGATCTTATTCTTAAAAAGGGAGTTGTTATTGTCACTTCTTGTCTGAAGCCGCCATTGGCTAATTTCATGAAGACCTCCACCAAGCATGATTAAGTCTTTCCTTCTCTGCACCTTAAAATATTTCACTTATTTCTAAATGGTACTGTAAATTTTGAGTAGGATTGTTTTGTTGACAAAAAATGAGGTATGATAGTATTTTGTGATACATTGTTGAATTTGACTTTTCTACTGCTGACTTTCCATTGTACTTTTATCTCTTCTCTTCCCGTCTGGCTTCTCTACGTATGTTGGCAGCATAACTTTTAGTCCATCTGAATATGTCAGTTGAGAGGTGGTTGCATAGGAAACTGAGAATTGACTGTGAAACAGGGAAAACAGGTTATTTTTTCATCTTATCTGCTGCACTGTGAACCTTGGGAAGACAGATTTTGTCTTTGTGTTCCCAGCATAGTTCTTGGCACATTCAGATGCAGTGCTGAGTAAATATGTGCCTGATAAATGCATGAGTGATAACATGTTTAAATTGGATACTCTCTCACTCTTTCTGAAGGTCCTTCCAATTCATAAGCCCTTTCTTTTCTTTTGAACCTCTTTTTCATTTCTCCCTTAATTAATCTTTTCTTCCTGACTTTGTTTTCTTTCCTTTGTCTTTTTTTTTAATATCTAGAATTCTTTCTCTCCAAATTCTCATTTTTTTACTTTTAAAACAAAGAAATACAGACTTCTCATTTAAAACGACTATTTAGTTAGCAGCGTCTGATGAAGATTTTCCTATCTGCCATTTTCCTAACAATGTGCACTTGCAGATAAATAGGAAATTTCACCTTTTTTTTTTTTTTACCATAAGTGAAGACGAACATATTACCCTATTGTTCTTAGAGTGAAGGTGTATCAGTTAATTGAGAAAGATTCCTTAGTGACTCATTTGTGGGTTTAAATGATTTGATGTTGATGATGATGAGGATACCATAATGAAACACTGCCACCAACTAGCACATGATGTTCGCTAAGCCCTTAGGAAATCAGGAATATGGTGATTGCATTTACCACCTGGGGCCAATAAACCCCTTTTAGGCTTTTATACTTTTTAGTCATTGTATGAAAAATTTACAGAAGAATAAACACATAGAAAAAAAAACAACCCTAGACTTATTAATCTAAACATAGCAATACTTTTTGTATTGAGAGAACTGTGGTGTACAAACATGATAAAAGGTGCAAGAATACTATCATATACACTTTTAGCAAAATGTGATGATTTAGGGTCCTGCTTTGAAATGGTGTGTTGTTAGGTTCTTCCTGTTTTACGACTAACTGGTATATATTTTTCCTTTACAGTCTTAGAAATACATTGTTCCCTCAGAAGTTCTTAAGTTTTAAGAAAATCCGTAATGGATTTCAGTTACACAAATAATTTTACTCTCATTTTTATCTCTTGAATGCTGCTCTGACTTGTGAGACATTTTCATTTGTCAGTTTTCTTTGGTTGGTATTTTGGGGGGAAATTCAGAAAATCTGAATTCTCAATTGTGTTTGATAAAAATAAACACAATGCAGAGAATGTCCTCAGTCTTTTTTAAGTCTTTAGAAAGATGGTGTAATACTTGAGATGATACAATAAGAAAACTAAGGAAGGAAATTTTATTTTTCTAGGCTACTCCATGATGCTTTCTGTTTTCCTACTTTAATTATTTCATACATCACTGATGATAACTGATGAGTAATGAAGATTTAATGATAAAATAATCTTTAAGATGTTGAATACTAAAATATTTCAAGATCTGGAAAAATTAAGCTCTAAAGAAATTCCATAATGTAGCATAGAAAGAAAGGGCTCAGTGGATCCATATGGTAATGGCGAGATTGGATATGTTCTATTACATTTATCAAAATGAGTAAAATTTCTGTTTAATAGCAGGGAGACCTTAAGAATAAAAGTTATTAAAAATTCATCCTTACGTGGGGTGCCTCGGTGACTCAGTGGGTTAAAGCCTCTTGCCTTTGGCTCAAGTCATGATCTCAGGGTCCTGGGATCGAGCCCCGCATCGGGCTCTCTGCTCAGCCAGAAGCCTGCTTCCCTCTCTCTTTCTGCCTGCCTCTCTGCCTACTTGTGACCTCTCTCTCTCTCTCTGTCAAATAAATAAATAAAATCTTTAAGAAAAAATTCATCCTTACAAATAGTTGGAACTGCTCAAAAGAGAACCTCAAACACTGATCTGATGGAGTCGGATGATATACTGAGAGTTAATACATGCCAGCACTATTAGTGTCATTCAGAAGACATTACTCCTCTTTGTACTACACCTTTCCTATTCTATTCAGAGCAAATAATCAGGGCAGGAAGTTGAGCTTGTTGGAAAGGGGAGGAGCAGGGAAGCTTCCAGAAGCCCATTTTATCACATGGATTATGGGATGGCAATGCCTACATTTGTAGCACTACAGGCAGATTGTAGCCTGGAGGAATTTCAGTGCAGTGTGAGTGCTAGATTGCAAGTCATTCTCTCATGCTCTTCTCGCTGAGCACTACCACATTAGAGAATCCATACTAGGCACTGAACATTAGGCTGGGAACCTTACATATAATCCTGTTCTACTTCCAAAATCCAAGAGAAGGTTCTTGTCAGAATCAGAATATAGGTTTAAATTCTAAGTAAAGATCTAAGGTCCATCTCCTGGTGAGCATACATGGAATCAATAAAAGAATTTTTCTCATTCATGTAATATTAAAGAATTTTAAATGAAAAAAAAAAAAAAAACTAGCCAAAATGGGACCTGCAAACAAATATGACAATACAAGAGATAGGGGCTGTAATTCTGAATATTCTGAGAAAGAGGATTTCAAAACTGATTTGTAGTAAAATGCATGGTGATATAACTTCTAAGCAGAAAGAAAAAAAAGAAAATTAAATTAAAAGGGTTGGGTAACAAAGTGGAGTTGCAAGGACACTAAAATGGTACTGTAAATAAAGTTCTTATCATAGTGGTGAAGAAAGATCTGGCATTGTAGAAAGAGCATTCAGGATGTAGATGAGAAACTTGAAAACATAACTAAAATAAGAAAGGTAATGAAAATGCAAAGTGCGGGTAATGACATCCAAACCAAGATTTTTCGGAAGTTCAGAAAAGTACAATGGGGGAAAATTCATATCAGTAATATTTACTAATGGAGAACCTCCTTGATACCATGTTCCTAACTAATGATTAGCAAGCACATTATAGTCATTCAGTCAATATTCATTGACTGGGTGGATCATGGAAAAATAAATTAATTAACTAAGTGTTGTCAAACGATAGTCTCTAACCAAATGGGGCTGGCAGATATTTTATTTGGCCTATACGATGTCAGTTTAAGAAAAACCTGTTATGCTGATATTGAAATAGTGTGGTTTAGCAACTTCGCCTGAAAAATTTGACTACTTGGGCACATTTAGACCCTATTTCCAAATGGGACCTGTTTCTCTAATTTGAGTAGCAGCTACTCCCTTTATGTGGGGCTTGTAGTTTGACTCAGGACCTACTTCACTGTTTACATTACTTGTCTAGACACGAGTTACTGGAGTTTGTGACCCGTCCCCTTTTACAACAAAGAAAAAGAACCAGTAAGAGCACATTGAATGGCCTATCCCAATGCAGGTGTAAATATGAAGAGAGGTCAATGAGTCTAGACATATTCTGGCAAAACAATTAAATACAAGATCAGGAATAAATTTTTGCAACCATCTGTGCTAAAAATATGGTTTACCTGCCAAACAGAAGTCTCAGAATAAACTTAGTTTTACTCTTCAACAGCAAATATAAGACAATAATGGAGAAGTAATTACAAAGTTTAAGGAGAAAATTTTCACTTTGAACTTTATACTCCTTGTTTTTAACAACACAACATTTTGTAGGGGAAACAGGCCTTAAAAACACATTGCCAACAGGCTACTGAAAAATATATATGTATACATACATTTTACAGTCAGGTAGAGATCAAGAATAGTGAATGTTTAATAGGACAGTGGTGAGCTCTGAAGCCATTTAAACATAGAATTGCCAAAATAATTATTGCGTGTGTGGCCACGATACTAAGTTGTAATGGCAACCTCATTTCACAAGCAGAAAAATAGTAACACAAACACATATCCCAAACTCCATACCCCACACTAACAAAGGTTAAAAAACATAGACGTGTCATCCAAAGTCAGTAAAAACATGTGGAGTTATTCCTTGTGCATAAAAGGAGATTCAGTAGATGCCATTTAGTTCATAATGTTGGTAGTCAGATAAATCCAGGTCTAAGGATACTTTGGAAAAAACTTAAAGCTCAACAGCATATACAAAATAGTAGGAAACAAAACAACACCTAACAGTCTAACAGTGATGGTCTCACGTGACCCCTGAGAAGAGAAAATTCACCGAAAGGGAAATACAGTTATCGATAATGACAAATGATCCTGTTGAAGTAATCGTGACATCAGTTAACAATTACCAAGTTCATTATATAGTGTCGAATGCTGCTGGTCAGGTGCTTACTTTGTGTTCATTTGCCCACTTCCATTGCCTAACCAGTTTAATTTACAACGTAGTCATACAGAGTAGATAAAATGACGTCTGCTTTTAAAATGAAAATTCTTTTGAAACCTCCCTTTTTCCTTACCTCCCCCAACCTCATAGTATATCATCAGTCATCCCTCACAACCCCTGGGGCAGCAGTTCTTTCTGCCCACGGGTCCTGTCCCCGTGCTTTAATAAACCCCCATTTTGCACCAAAAAAAAAAAAAAAAGAGAAAAGAAACAAAATTTGGGTAGTTTGAAACAGTCCACCCATCTAGTACTGAATAGGGTGAGAATTTCATCCCCGCATCAGGCTACTCTTCCGACTAAATGACAATTTGTAGTTCACCAGGGGTGACTCAGTAGGCAGACTAGGACTGACCTCTGGCACCAGCAAATCAAGGACTCCACCCAAACTGAGGGGGTAAATATATTTGAGTGATATTTCAAAAAGAGATTTGAAATTGCTTTTGTAAAAAAAAAAAAAAAAAGGAGGGGAATTGTGTTCATTCTTTTTTGTTGTTGTTCATTCTTTTTAGCGCTTCTTTACATTAATATTTTATTTAAAAAATATTTTAATGAGTGTGTGTCTTGGGAGTAGAGACTACAATCATTTTATTGCTTAGGTCATAAAGAAAAATCAGTGTTCCCCTGAGGTTTTGTCAACAAACCTTTTGTGTTCTAATTTTTGAGGGGGTTGATAAAACTAGAAGTGCATCTAGCCCTACCTTAGTCTTCTCGAATTGAGATGTCTAAAGGTGAGGCCGTGGAAATTTGGGGTCTTAATAAGTTCCCCAAGTGACATTAATGTATAATGGAATGTGAAGACTATTACTTCTTTTTCTTTTTCTTTTTTTCCTTTCATGACTCTTCCATTCATGTCTTTTTTTTTTTTTAATGCAGTATAGTTGACAGACAATATTATATTAGTTTCAGGTATACAACATAGTAATTTGTTGCGTATATACGCTACAAAATGCTTACCATGATTGTATAGTTACCATCTGTCACCATACAAAGTTATTGCAATGGTATCAACTATATTTCCTATGCTGTACTTCTCATCCTTATGACTTAGAACTGGAAGTTTGTACCTCTTAAACTCCTTCACTTATTTCTCCCAACTCCCCACCCTACTTGCCTCTCTGGCAATACCACTCTGTTCCATTTATGAGTTGGCTTCTGATTTTTTTGTTCACTCATATTCCTTTTACATTCCACATATAAGCGTTTTTATCTTACAGTGTTTATCTTTTAATATCTGACTTATTTCACTTATCATAATACCATCTGGATATATCTATGTTGTCACGAATGGCAGCATTATTCCTTTCTCAGGCTAAGTAATAATCCATCATATATATGTATCTCACATCTTCTTTATCTTTTGATGAACACTGAGGTTTCTTCCATATCTTGGCAGTTGTAAATAATGCTGCAGTAAATGTAGGGGTACATATAACTTTTTGGATTAATGTTTTCATTTTCTGTGGATAAATATCCAGAATTGGAATTACTGAATAACATGATAATTCTCTTTATAATTTTTTGAGGAACGTCCATTCTGTTTTTCATAGTGGCTGCACACATTTACATTTCCACCAATAGTGCATGAGAGTTCCCATTTCTACACATCTGTGCCAATATTTTCTACATCTTGTCTTTTTTGGTACTAGCCACACTGACAGGTATAAGGTGACATCTCATGGTGTTGATTCGCATTTCCCTGATGATGAGTGATGTTGAAGCATCTTTTCATGTGTCTGTTAGCCGTCTGTATACCCTCTTTGGAAAAATGTCTGTTCGGGTTCCCTCATTTTTTGATCAGATTAGTAGTTTGCTTTGGTGTTGAGTTATATCACTTTTTTATTATTTTGGGCATTAACCCTCATTGGCTATATTATTTGCTAGTATCTTATCCTGTTTAATAAGTGACCCTTTTGTTCCGTTGATGTTTTCCTTTACTATGCAAAGTTTTTTAGTTGGGGGTTGTCCCAGTTGTTTATTTTTGCTCTTGTTTTCCTCACCTGAGGAGACAAATTCAGGAAAATACTGTTAAGGCTAGTGTCCAAGAGAATACTGCCTATATTTTCTTTAAGAAGTTTTATGGTTTCAGGTCTGACATTTACATTTTTAATCCATTTCTAGTTTATTTTTATGTATGGTGTAAAGAGGTGGTCCAGTTTAATTTTTTGCATGTGCTGTACAGTTTTCCCAATATGTTGTATTGAAGAGGCTGTTTTTCCCTCATTGTATATTGTTGCCACCTTTGTGATAAATTGACCATATACATGTGGGTCTATTTCTCGGCTTACTATTCTGTTCCACTGATGTATATGTCTATTTTTGTACTAGTACCATACTGTTTAGATTACTAGAGCTTTGAAGTATAATTTGCATCTGGAATTGTGATTCCTTCAGCTTTATTCTTCTTTCTCAAAATGACAATGGCTATTTTTTGTGTGTCTGGTTCTATACAAATTTTAGGATTATTTGTTCTAGTCCTGTGTAAAATACTATTGGCATTTTGATAGGGATTGCATCAAATCAGTAAATTGCTTTGTGTAGTGTAGACATTTTAATATTCAGTCTTTCAATCCATGAGCATGATATATCTTTGCATTTATTTGTGTTGTCTTCATCTTTTTTTTTCATAAAAGTCTTAGAGTTTTCACAGTCTAGATCTTTTAATTTGTTGGTTAAATTTATCCCTAGGTATTTTATTCTTTTTGATGAAGTTGTATATGGAATTGTTTTCTGAATTTCTCTTTCTCCTAGTTCAGTATTAATGTAGAGTAACAACAGATTTCTCTATATTGATTTTGTAACATACAACTTTACTGAATTGACTTACTACTTCTAATTGTTATTTGGTGGAGCCTTTGGGGTTTTCTATAACTATCATGTCCCCAGCAAATAGTCAAAATTTCACTTGTTTTTTTGCCAATTTATTTGCCTTTTATTTCTTACTTGATTGTAGTGTTTGTGACTTCTACTACTGTGTTGAATAAAAGTGATGAGAGTGGACAATTTTGTGTTATTGCTGCTCCTACAGGAAAACTTTCAGCTTTTTATCTTTGAGTATGATGTTAGCTATAGATTTGTCATTTATGGCTTTCATTGTGTTGAAGTATGTGCCCCTAAGCCCACTTTCTTACAAGTTTTTGTTTTTTTTCTTAAAGATTTTATTTATTTATTTGACAGAGAGAGAGAGATCACAAGTGTAGGCAGAGAGGCAGGCAGAGAGAGAGGGGGAAGCAGGCTCCCTGCTGAGCAGAGAGCCCAATGCAGGGCTCAGTCCCAGGACCCTGAGATCATGACCTGAGCCGAAGGCAGAGGCTTTAACCCACTGAGCCACCCAGGCGCCCCAAAAGTTTTTTTTTTTTTTTTTTTAATGAATGGATGTTGAATTTTGTCAAATGCTATTTCTGCATATCACGATGATCATGTGAGTTTTTTCATTTTGTTAATGTCGTATAGCACATTGAATGAATTATAGATACTGACCTTTTCTTGCATCCTTGAAATAAGTTCCACCTGATAATGGTGAATTATCTTACTTTAATTTGGTTTCCTAAGATTTTGTTGACAATTTTTACATCTATGTTTATCAGCGCTATTGGTCTATAATTGTTTTTTTTGTTTGTTTGTTTTTTTGGTAGTGTCTATCTGATTTAGTATCAAGATAATGCTGGCCTCATGGAATAAATTTGCAAGCATTCCTTCTTCTTCTGTTTTTTGAAATAGTTTGAGAAATACAGGTATTAGCTCTTCTTTAAATTTTTGATAGATTGACCTGCAAAGCCATCTGGTTCTGGACTCTTGTTTCTTGAGAGTGTTTTGATTTGTGGTTCGATTTTGCTAGTAGTAATCAGGCTTTCCAAATTTTTTTATTTCTTCCTGATGCAGTCTTAGAAGATTGGATGCTTCTGGGAATTTTTCTCTTTCTTAAATGGTGTGTAATTTGTTGGTATATAATTTTTCATAGCATTCTCTTATAATCCTTTGTATTCCTCTGGTATCAGTTGTAACTCTTCTTTGATTTCTTTTTTTTTTTTTTTTTTTTAAGATTTTATTTATTTATTTGAGAGAGAGAAAGTGAGAGAGAGCATGAGAGGAGAGAAGGTCAGAGGGAGAAGCAGACTCCCCACGGAGCTGGGAGCCCGATGTGGGACTTGATCCTGGGACTCCAGAATCATGACCTGAGCTGAAGGCAGTCGCTTAACCAACTGAGCCACCCAGGCGCCCTTCTTTTATTTCTGATTATTTTGAGTCCTTTTTTTGATCAGCTGTGCTAAAGGTTTATCAACTTTGTTTATCTTTTCAAAGTAGGAGCTTAGTTCCATTGATCTTTTTCTATTGTTTGTTTAGTCTCTGTTTCATTTACTTTCACTGTGATCTTTATTATTTTCTTCCCTCTCCTAACTTTTGGCTTTGTTCCTATTTTAATTCTGTTAGATGTAAGATTGGAGTTGAGGTTTTTCTTGTGTCTAGAGGTAGGGCTATAATGCTACAAACTCTTAGCACTGCTTTTTTGTTTCCCAAAGATTTTGAAACATCGTGTATCCATTTTCATTTGTCTGTTACTTTCATTTCTGTCATTTGATTTTCTTTTTGATTTCTCCATTGACTGTTTAGTAACATGTTGTTTAACCTTATGTGTTTAGCCTTTATATGTTTTCCAGTTTTTTCTTGTAATTGATTTCTGGTTTCACCCTGGTGTGGTCAGAAAAGTTGCTTGATATGATTACAAACTTCCTAAATTCCTTAAAAATTGTTTTGTGACCTAACATGTAATGTATCCTGAGGATTGTTCCATATGCACCTGAAAAGAATATTCTGCTATTTATAGATGGAATATTTTGTTTATATCTGTCCATCTGGTCTAATATGTTGTTCAAAGCCATTGTTTCCTCATTGATGTTCTGTCTGTATTATCTACCCATTGATGTAAGTGGGGGGTTCATGTCCCCCACTGTTAATTGTTTTACTGTCAATTTCACCCTTTATGCCTGTTAATTGAAGAGTACTTTTTATTTCTATTTTTATTTTTTTTTTTTTAAGATTTTGTTTATTTATTTGACAGAGAGAGATCACAAGTAGGCAGAGAGACAGGCAGAGAGAGAGAGGGGGAAGCAGGCTCCCCGCTGAGCAGAGAGCCCGATGTGGGGCTCGATCCCAGGACCCCGAGATCATGACCCGAGCCGAAGGCAGAGGCTTTAATTCACTGAGCCACCCAGGCGCCTCTGAAGAGCACTTTTTAGATAAAATGGAAATAAAGCTAGGATCTTCCTAACTCAGTAGCATTCCGGCTTTTCTATTACCCTTTCTGGTAGGCAGCTTCTAAACTAGCTCCTAAGTGATCTTGCCTCCTGGCATTCTCTCCCTTGTGTATTCTCCTTCGCTTCAGTAACAGCTGGATCTTCTGAATTATTCTTGGTGAACAGAATGTAATAAGGGTGTGGAATGTCTCTTCTGAGAGTAAGCTGCATAAGTACAATAGCTCAAGTCTTGGGTGCCCTCTCTCTTCCTTTGCCTGTGGGCACAGCCAGTTCCCCCTGCTGGAAGCTAACTGCAGTTTCATGAGGCAGACCTCAGGAGAGGCCCAGGAGAGTGAGCGTGGTATCAGATCCTTCAGACCCAGTTAATCCTTCAGATGATTGTAGCCTCTGCTGACAGCTTGAATGCCCCCCTCATCATGAGGACCCTGAGCCAGAGGCACTCAGCTCCACTGAGCCTGGATTCCTGACTCACAGAAACTGTGAGATAATAAATACGTGTTGCCTTAAAACTCCTAGTAATTTGCTACACGATGCACAGCTAATTCTTCCTTAAGGCATAAGACCCATAGGATTGTTCACTAGCATACTTACGATTCCAGCCATCTCTGTAGTTTTCTCTTTGGACTGTTATTTCCCTAGCTTCTCCTCTTATGTTCTCATCATGATCCCCATGACCTAGTTTCCTCACCATATAATGATCTTTGACTCAGATCTCTATTTACAGTCAAGACAGTTCCTAGATCAGGTCAGTTTAGGCATTAACCCCGGCCCTAACGTTGAGATCCAGGCAGACTGGCACAGTTGTTGCTATTTAACTTATTTCTGAACACCGTTAGTATTCAACATCAAATTTCCCCATTTAACTGTATCTCAAGGGATGTTTGAAATATGCTAACATACTGTTTTCCTTTCAAGAGGTTGAGTTACTTGGGCCAGCTGAGTATAATTGTAGGATTAGAAATTATTTGAGCGGTATTTACGCAGAAGTCATAGTTGAGTGGAAAAAAGAAGATAAGCCTTCTAAATGTGAGACTGTTGAGCCTAAAAATAGGTCAATTTAGGGTCTGTGGGGGCACAATAGTTTTTTATAAAGCTGGTCTATTTGTCACCTAAGCATCGTGCGATATTTTCTAGCCCTACCTAATTTGTCACAAACACGCAATGCAAACTCAAGGTAGAAAAGTATCATTACCACTAACCTATTTCCTTTCTGAGGGTATTGAGGGATTTCTTTGCATAGCCAAACTCCTAAAGTAATTGCCCAAGAGTAAATGTGTTGATATGGCAATAAGATGATGTAGAGGGCATAGTGCTATCCTCTAAATTTTCCTTAAACCCGCTGAGCTGTGAAGAGTCGATCTAATGTACTCTGCTGTGGCTTGAACCTCTGCTGGGAGTGCATGATTAACAGTGTTGTGAGACAATGCTGACAAGGACTCTGGCCAAGAACCTCCCTGTAGTATATGGTAGCTAGACAAAGACTTTGCCTGCCGATGGCAAATCAGCCGATGTGCTCTGTCAAAACTACTAGTCAAGCTGTTTATTTGCCATTGGGGAGAGAAAATGACCTGAAGATTGCCTGGATTTTGCAATTTATGAGTGGCTCTCCTGGCACCGTGAAGACAGACTTACTGCTGGAGCTCTGTATTTCCACTTCGGTTCCCTAGGCTAATTGTTTGTATTAACAGTGAAGTGATTAAAAACATAGGCTTAGAGGTCAGGCATCTGGCCCCAACACTTGGTTCTGTGTCCTTTCCTGGAGTATTTGAATTCTCAGTCTCTGTTTTCTCATCTGTAGATAGGTATCGTAATAGCACCTAACTCGGGGAGGAGAGGGTCATGAAGATAAAAGGGGAAAATATATGGAAAACTCTTAAAATATTGGCTGGCACATAGCACTTAATAGAAGTGCATGGTAGGGGCACCGGCATGGCTGAGTTGGTTAAGCATCCGATTCTTGATTTCGGCTCAGTTATGATCTCAGGGTCCTGGGATCGAGACCCACACCCAGCTCTGGGCTCAGTGGGGAGTCTGCTTTAGGTTCTCTCTCTCTCTTTCCTGCTACCTCTCCCTCTCTCTAAATATAAATAGATCTTTAAAGAAAAAGCAATAGTAATATTTTTACTATTAATATTACTAGTAGCTCTTAATTCTGTAAAATTACCCCTAAGCTTCAGTGAAAAATACTTCTGTGAGCAATCATGTTGTAATTCTGCTTCTCTTACTTACGTAGTTAGGATATTGAGCCTCCTTAAGAGGCTACAGCTCTGATGACAGTTGAGGCTTTAATTTCACAATTTAAAATTCATTTTTAAAGTTAAAGACAAAATTAAATGTATAATTCCGAATGTGCTCTTAGTACTTAACTCTAAAATTTGGGGGTCTTACATTGTGTTTCTACAAGCGGCTTTTAATTTAAAATGTACCCATTTTACATCTGTCATTATTAGTTTTCTGTTTATTGGAAACCCACACATTTGAGTTCTCTTTTAGCCTTGAAAAACTGTCCCAACTGTAACACTTTTTATATACTTTTTCTTCAAATAAATTATTCTTGGTGCTTTTTTCATTACTAATGAAAAAGTTTTCCATCTCCCCTCTAAATCTGCATAGATAAGGAATCACGTATTCATAATGCAGGTGCATACCCCAAGCTTAAGTGCTTGTCTGATGAAGAATAGAGAGAAGTAACGAGATGTTCATTTTTCTGCCAGTGTGATCAGCATTTAACTGGGAGTCCTGAATTTGTTTCTTCTTTTTTCTTTTCTTTACTTTTCCCCCTTAGAGACAGTTATAACTGAAACTCTCCCCCCCCCTCCCCCATGAGGGACAAGGTAGAATGCCCATCTGTTGTTAGGGTGTGCACATCCTAAATTTAGTTGAGTAAGCAGGTCTGGATCCTTAGCGGTCTTAACTGAGTCATTCCATCAGTCACAGAACCTGACTGATTAAATTTTACTTAGGATTCTTGATGGTGGCATTTACCCTAATGTGGGCAAAAAGGTCTTTGTTTGGTTACAAGAATATCTTTAAAACTATCTTGTATTTTGAGAAAACCTCATCACCGTCCATCTTTCTCGCAGATGAATATGTGTCAAAATCATTATTGTAGGGACTAAACCTCCTAATCTTTTCTTAAAATAGAATTCTGGGTTTGAAACGTCACTTTCATTTCCATGTATAACGACAGCACTCAGAACAGCCTTGGAATTTGCAAAGATTCCCAAACCAAGCGATGTTTGATACTTCTATCAATTACTGCAGCTTTAGAAAGGCATTTATCCAGGAGGGCTATTAAGTGAACAGTAGGTGGGTGTTACAAATTTGTTCCTTTCAGACCTGTACAACAATGCTGTGCATCTCTGGTATATATGGTTCACACCTGAGGTAACTCTGTTGTTATTCCCCAGAAAAAGTATTGTACTCGTTGAAGTGGATTAATTAAATCATTCATTCAATGATTGTTTATTCAGCTGATGAATTTATTGAATTATTTTGAGTTCTGTAATTATAGTAGTGAACAAAGAGGTTTCTTTTGTAATAGAACTTACTTTTTAGTGGGAGGAAAAGAACTAAAAAAGATGAACACGTGTGTCAGATAGCAAAGAACAATAGAATGGGGAAAAATAAGAATTACAAGAAATAGGAATATATGAAGACCAGAAAGGTATGCTGTAATTAATGTAGGTAGGATCTCTACACAAGAAGCATGTGCTGGAGCATAGAAGGAAATGAGGTGAGTTCACATTTAGGATATGCCACTAGACAGGAGTATGATTGGCTTGATTAAGGAACAATGATAAGGCTAAATGTGGCTGAAGCAAAGTGAGCAAGGGCGAAGTATTAGGAGATGGAGTCGAAGGGTAAGGGGTAAAGGAGTTGCCATATTGGACATTGGAGGAAATCTTAAGGTCTCTAGCTTCTGCTTTGATTGACCTGGCAAACATTGGAGACTCTTGAACAAAGGAAAGCAATGAATTGTCTTGTGTTTTAAAGGGATTATTTGATTGCTCTGGGAAAAGAGACTAAAAAAAAAAAAAATAGGGCATGAAGAGAGGCTCAGGGCCAATTAGGAGTCCAAGTAGGATGAGAACTGAAAATTGGCCATTGGATTTAGCAGTGTGAAGAGCATATTGTGACCTTGGTAAGAAGGTCGCCATCACAGGGCATTTTACATAAGCATACTCTGAGATGGATTTTCACATGCTGTATTAGGGATCAACTCCTGTGGAAGGAAAAGAAGAAAGCAGGATAGAGTAGAGGATGAATTTGAAATGTCATGTGTTGGAACTGTGCTGCAAGCTCAAAAAAAAAAAAAAAAAATCCTTGGGGCATTCTGTGGAGGGCCGTGAACATAAATGGAGTCTCAAGAGTATTTTGCATTAAATATCTGGGTTTTTCTAAGCTGGCAAAAATCAGTCATTGGATGTATGCTCACCAGGAGAGCCATGTGCTTGGGTAAGGCAGCTCTCTGCAACTAAGGCAAATCCTAAAGTAGGTGAGAGCTGGAAGCTAATTGTGCAGTGGTCCAGTGGTAAGGGAAAATGTCAGCACAAGAGAGGGGAAATCACTGGACTGATGTCGCTTCGAAGGTGAAGGAAAATGGCATCTAGTTGACCTTTGTGCAAAGTAGTGATTATCAAAGCATATGCGCATAATTATGTCAGTCTCTTCCAGTGTACTATCTTTAGTGACATAAAGTTTATGTTTATTAGAGGAAAACTCCGTAAAGGAAATCTTAAGACTACGTTTTTCATACTCATTTAAAAAAGTCCTCTCTTTTGCAGGTGAGCCCAGCATTGTTTTCTTTCACAGATTTCTCAATGCATTATTCACTTCATCAACATGTAAAAATATCATGCTGCCATCCTGGTTAAAATTGGATTGAAGTGCATCGTGATGAACAATATTTGTTTTTCTCTTTTGTGAAATTTGGTTCTTAAGGTTCCCTGAAATCTGTAGTAGCAGCATCATACTTTTTCCCACAATGGGGCCTGAAACGTAGGCTTTGGGAGTGGAGATGAAGTAACACTAACATCTGGAGTAGAGTAACACTGTGAGAATCATTGACTCCTACTGGGAAGTCATGTATTTTCCTCACCAACTCACCTGCTTTCCAGCATGGAACATGCCAGATACATGAACACAGTAAACTGAACAGAAACTAAGTAATAGAGCATGCAACACTTAAATTCAAATCCTGCGTTCATCTCTTCAGGTCTGAAAAAGAGATACTATTCTAACCTCCTGACTTTGTAGTGAACACGGATTTACATTTTACATTGGAAATCAATAAAATTAGCAGTACTGTGCCATTCTGGGCAGGCAAATGAAAGGACTAGCAAACTTACCTGTTTCAGAGGGCTGGTCAGGCAGGAGCAGTTTGAGGTAGAGTTAACTCATGTGGACTTGTAAACTTTTGAGAGATGAGTGAGAAAGGACATAGAAATTTCTCATCTGGAGGGCACTGAATAGTACAGTAAACTGACAAATGAGAGCAGCAGTCTGTGACCTCTGAATGTTTCTTCCAACCTTAGGATTCTCTTCAACTCTGTCCCAGAAGCACTCTTTGCTGATGGCTGAACCACTTTCTCTACGCCTCATTCCTCTTCCTAATAAATTTGTGAAAGTTCTGTAACACATCTGGTGAAGTGGTTGTAAGGAAACCTATCCCTAAAGATTATTTTCACCCACAGTTTTGATTCAGCAGAGGTCTATCAGCTGACCTTAAAACACCTCCATATTTTCCCAAGCCTCTTTCTCAAAAAGTGAAAGAGGATACTTACGTGTGAAGAGCTCCTCATTATGGGATAATAAGTTTCTGAAAGAAACCCAAAATATAGTTCACAATGGATTCCATTATCTTCTCCTTTTCATTTCAATCCATACTTAATTCCAGTAGCCAGCAACCACTCCGTTTAGGGCATTCCATTGCCAGGAATGTTGTTCTTGCCGTAAGTTATGCAAATCACTCTCTCTCATTCACTGTTCTTCAGTTATTATCGGGTCTCATTGATCTTTTTTAACTCACAAATCCAATAGGATTTATAGTTTGCAAAAGATTCTTCTAGATGTAATTACACAGGGTCAGGTATCTTTCACAAGTGTTTGAATTGTCTTAGTGTCTCACCCACACCTAGCTCAGTGTTCTGCCATTAAAAGACCCTCGGTAAATGCCCTCTAAATGCACTGATGCAGTCGTGAGTTTTCTAAAGGAATGCTCCGTGTATCTTTAAAGGGCACAATCCAGGTCTGGTTAAATATATGGCTTTTAAATCAAGAATACACCCTTTTAGACTTTTAATCAATTATATTTCTAAGGATTGACTGCAGTTTGCATTTTTCAAAGAGCTTTTGGCCTAGATAATTTGGATCAATTATCCTGAAAGTGAAATTGGCAGCCACTGTTTATTTATCTGTGAAGTCAGTGGAAAGGAATTAAAAAAAAAAAAAAAACCCCTCACAAAGGAATACAGTTTTTCTCTTTAACTTAATCTTAAAAGAGTTCAGAAACAAAATATAGCAGAAATAATTATCTGCTTGTTTAAGGAATATTCTTAGATGCTCTGGGGTTCTAAATAGGAAGCAAAGGCCATTTGTTTGAAACTAAAATCTTGAAGAGAATTAGCATAAATAATTATATATGCACATGGACAAACCACCTCTAAGAGAATTTCTGGAGTAATAGTGCATCTCAGAAACATGGTACTACCTACTGCAGTTGAAAAACACGATTGAGGGAACATAGCAGCTTCAGCATAGTAATTTCGTGAGGGGAAAGATAGGGGGAAATGAAATTGGGGAAGGTTGCAAAGGGTAGTCTGACTGGATCTGTATGGTTTTATTAAAAAAGAAAATATCTGGAACAAATAAGGCATCAGGAGAACATTTTTAAATGTTGGGTTAATTACCAGATATAGAAACTTACACTTTTCCTTGTATTCCTTGTATATTAATCTGTTTCAAGTTTTTATTAAGTAAAAAATTGACTTATATGTTATTTTTATGTAAGTTTCCTGTTTTGAAAGATAATGGCTACATTTCATTGTAGACTCACACTTTGGTAAATAGTCAATTAAATCGTGGAGCATCTGGGTGGCTCAGTCCATTAAGCAACCAACTCTTGATTTCGGTTCAGGTCGTGATTTCATGGTCCTGAGATCTTCCTCTCCCTCTGCCCCTCCTTCTCCTCTCTCTCTCTCTCAAAGAAAAAGTCAATTAAATCAACCTAATATATATTAGACACCTAATATATACTTAGTTCCATGAAAATAACATAGTCCAGTGACTTAAAAATTCCCACATTCAAGAAGCTTATGGAGTAGAAGGAGAATAAAGAAATGAATTATATACATAAAAATGGCTCAATGTGTATTAAGAATATTAAAATATGGAATAATATTAAAGTTTGAATGGGGTGAGGTGGTAATTGTGGCGAGGATACAAGCTGAAAAAAAGCAGATAGGCAAGAAACCCAGTAGAGGTTTGGGAAATAGTGTGTCACACAGTTTAGTTTAAGTATTGGCACAGGTGTGGAAACAGGAAGACCCTAAGCCAGGAAGGTTGTCTAGGGCATTAAGCACACTTTATTTGTACAAACGGTTGTGTAGAATTAAAAAAAAACTGGATTCTAACTTCCAAATCACAATAGGAAATAAAAGGAAATGAAACATTGCTGTCTAATTATTTTTGCTATAAAACATTGTTCTCAGTTAAGAGCGAGCATCATATTCATTTGGGATTTTTTTTTAAAGAGAAATAAGATACAAATGAGTTTTGGGATTAATGGAAACTACAAGTCAATCAGAAGATATCACAGCTTCCATCCTCTATGCATTAAATAAACTGGCAATATAACATTTAGAGAAAGTGTTAAAAATTCCAATGTAAATTAACAAGGAAGCCAATTAATAGCAAATGTTAATATATCACTTTCTGTTCCTGGCAAGAATAGAAGTATCAAGAAAGTAGTACTAGAAGGTTTCCAAATGGATAGAAATGAGTATCTTTTACCTTATAAGTATAGATTATGGCTCTGCTCAAACATTCACTTGCTATAGATAAAATTGGAATGAAAATTAGTCAACACATAACAGAGTCAGTTTAATAGAGAAGTTAGTGACTGCTTTAGCTCAGCACTGATAAGACAATCTGCAATGATGAATGTTCTGTATTTTCACTGTACAAATACTTTAGCGAGTAGACACATGTGGCCGAGTATTTCAGATGTTGCAACTGTGACTGAGGAACAGAACTTTTAATTTTATTTCATTTTCATTGATTAAAATTCAGTCACATGTAGGGGTGGCTTATATATTGGATCACCCACTTCTAGCATTTTCTGTGTGTATGTTTCCAAGTGGTTGAATTTTAAAATCTTCCCCATCTATCGTTAATTTCAGGCTTTGTTGAAAGGTCGATTCAGAAGTGATGTGTGTTGTTTCTGACTTAAAGAATAATGAATGCTTCATTTGTAGCCTCGATACCAGTTTCGTAGATGTTCTTTGGAAGCATACAGCTCTCTGTATGTAAGGATTTGTAACGTCAGTCAGCAATAGCCCAATTGCAGAAGACAGAATAGATGGGATTCCAGAAATGTGGCAGATTAATACTGTTGTGTTAGGATTTCTGGCTGGAGCCTACAACAGGCACTGTGCATTTGAGAATGTTTGATTAGAAGTAGTATTAGTAGGTTACCAAAAAGGAATCAAATGATGCCTTGCTAATAAGAAAAGGAGTAACTAAGAGGTTTTTCCTTTCTTTCTTTCCCTTTTTTTTCTTTCTTTCCTCTCTTCCTCGCTTCTT
>CM052895.1:7587580-7727619 GCA_028534135.1 Potos flavus | reverse complement strand
TTCCTTTCCTTTCCTTTCCTTTCCTTTCCTTTCCTTTCCTTTTCTTTTCTTTTCTTTCTAAAATGTTACTCTAATAGTAACATGAGCTAAAAGCTTACTAGTTTTCTGCGAGCTAGTGAAAAATAATTTAAGGATTTAAACATATTCTTTCTTTATTTATTAAATATATCTTATGGATGTTAATGCATTTTTTTATCACCTAAGAGAAAAGCAGTACATCATTTCAGATGCCCCGAAACTTGAAATTGCTCAATAGCTGATGAGCTTTGGAAGGCAGCAAGTGATTTCTTATGACAGTCATTTAAAAGAACTCATTCAAGATCAGTATCCTAACCTGAACCTGTAACACATTCCTCCTTATAACACTTTTGGAATCATGTATTTTTTTTCCAAGGAACATAAACATGGATCTCAGCTCTCAAGAAAATAAATGAATTGATTCATACCAACAACCCATATGCGAAGCTACTACTGAAACAAATGAGTTTATATCATTGAGGAAAAACATGTACATTCAAATGTGGTCAGGAAAACAGAACGTAGATGGAAATAATATGCGAAAACCAGGGCGAGGATAATATTTCAGAACCATCAAAAGCAATGTGATTTATTTTCATAAGTTTAAAAAAATTGTATAAAATTAACTAATTCCGCTACAGAGCATTTGAACTGCAAAAGCACCAGGTCTAGAGGTATTTTCAAAAGTGCAGACCAGGTATAAATTCTAATTTTATCCTTCTGGATAATGAATTGGAAAACAACCTCTTGGAACCTTCATACTCATGTTGAAGCATTACATATTACACTGCTGAATGAATATTCATAATATCAGATATTACTCTCAATTTCAGTTTGACTGTTTTACTTCTTTGACGAGACTAAGATTATATAGTATACCCAAAAAGTGGTAACTGACATTCATATCGGTGCATTTGCATATATGTGAGTATGTATGTAGTATATGTATATCATTTGAACCTTAAAAAATGCTTTTTACCCTATATTCATATATATGGGATTGATGGAGTGCTATTAAACTAGGTCATCTGATTTTCTAAGGGAATGTGACTTAATGGTCTTGCTATTTACTACTAATCAGGACCCGGACTCTGCAAAGTTAGAGATTAAGTTGAGGAAACTAGATAATAGGAAAGTTATTTTTATACGCTGTTGTTGTAATTGACTTCTGTCTTACAGAGAAGGTAAGCCCCAAGGTTATGATTTTAGTAATCGTTTTTAAAATCTAAGCTTTTTCCAAAACGTATTATTTTATATGTGGGTTTTGGGCTTTGGGTTTTGTTTTGTTTTGTTTTTGTCTTGAACCATTTTTGCATTCTGTTGGTCTTTTGTTATTGACTCAAACAAAACTTGGACACATGCTCACCATGAATTTATATGACAATTATGCTTTTAACATTTTGTTCCTGATCGCTATTATATTTTGTTGATAAGATTTTTAAAAGCTAGTAGCATGCAGTGGAATGCCTGGTGATATTTCTCATCTGAAAAAAAACATAAGGTTATGTGATATTTGAGGCTGAGGTAAGCTAAGAAAGAATATCATCTCTGTGTGAAATAGCTTCTGATTCTCCACACACCATCTGTTCATCACAATCAATGCAATGACCATCAGAAGTAAGAGGAGGCAAATCTGTAAACTTCCAATTTAGTAGTGTTTCTAAACCATCATTATCGTTAAGGCAAAATTCATTAAATTATCTGTTGTGCTGAGTCGTAGATGGATCAATTTAACAACATGGCTCTTGCCTCCAAGGAAAAGACCAATTTAAGTAGACACTGGTGATAAATTCAAGGGCAAAATGACATACACATAAATGTATCGCCATGAACAGATTAAATAAGTAAGATGAATGTTTATTTTAAAAATAAAAGAAAATGTGCTGATCTCATTCCGAAGTTAAGAAACACTATGGTTTCTATTCAGCCTTCTGACTGAGTTATAACTCCCAAATCTCGAGATTTGAATAAGACCTTTGACTCTGGGTATTTCTGTGATTTTTTTTTTTTTTTTTTTTTTTTTTTTTTTTGAAGTTCACAGTCAGTAGATCAATGGCTGTGGTTCGGAATCAACTATTAAGTACTGGGTGGGGGAAAGCCTAAAAACTGTGAGTTGATATTTGGACTTAAGGAACCCAAATCATGTGTTGTGTGGATCATTCTTGTCTCAGTTATTGTTTTTCTGCAACCTGCTTGTCAATAGTTGTAAAACTCAGTAACTGCCATTTAAACACTTCTTTTGAAACCAAGATCTAGATGCCAGGTGGGCTCATGGATACTGGGCTATCATTGCTTCTAGTACCTTCCAAGGGCCAGAGCTGAGAGATTTAGCTATGACTTCATATTCATACTTCCTATTTCAGTTCAGCCCCACAGGCTTCTCCCTTACTCTCCCCCAATGCATTGTTTCCTCTCCTTCGTCCATAGTGAGGACCCTGACCAGAAACTGTAAGGCTGTCACCTTTCAATCCTGATTCTGTTGATATGTGTCTTCTCTCTTCTTTCCTGGTTAATCTGGCTAGGGATTCATCAGTTTATTTGCTCTCGGGGAATCCACTTTTCCCGATATAAAGACTTGTGGCTGGCATGAGGTAGAGCAGGGACATATAAGATCATGCTCTGGGAGGTCATGTTTTTTCTCTTTGTAATTATTTTGATACTTAGGAATTCTCTACTTTCAAGTTACTCTGAAAGCATAATCTTCCTACGTTTTTGTTTTCTCTTGTATTGCAAGATTTGGAGGCCACTATTATCTTTCAGTATCTAGAAATCCAGAACTCCAGTTTTAACCTACTAATCCAGGGTTGGTATTTATTCGAAAGGGGGAGGGGCAGAGTCAGAAGGAGAGGGAGAGACGGAATCTTGAGCAGACTCCCTGCTGGGCATGGAGCTTGATGTGGGGCTCAATCTCATGACCCTGAGATCATGACCTGAACCAAAACCAAGAGTCAGACGCTTAACCGACTGAGCCACCAGTGCCCCTGTTTAAGGATATTTTGATGTAAATCGGTTATTAGTTACATTATTGATTTTACTAATAAATTTTTAAGAAACACTTGAGTTATTTCTGATTCTTTAAGAGTTTTAATAAGTTAGGAATAATGGGTATTTCTTTAACATAACAAATGATCTTTATGCCCAGTCACCATCACATACAGTGACCCCAAACTCAATATTTGCATCCATATCAGTAATAAGTCAAGTACACCTGCTATCAATATCATTATTTAATATTGTTTTAGAAGTTATACAGAAAACAGTAAGCCAGAAACATTAACAGAGATATAGAAATTGTAAAATATGAGGAAAAATAAATTATTTCAAATATTATTTCAATATCACCTGAGAATCAACAACTTAAAAATTCTAATTGTTTAATGTAGTAGAGGAATACGGACATTTCACAGGCTGGGTTAAAATTGTAACAACCCACTGAAAAACTGAGAAGAAAGATTTCATTCACAATAGCAAAACTAAATTACACATATTTAAAAAAAAGGAAAAATAAAGAGGATAGCAAAACAAATATAACAACTGAAAATTTACTAAGGACAAAAAAGAAAAATATCAAAGTTGAAAACTTAGTATTGTAACACTATAAATCCTTCCTCATTAAATTTGAAATAATTTTGGCAAGTTAAATATATATATGCATATATATTATATATAATATATATATATATGGCTCAATATTGCTTTCTTTTTTTTTTTTTAAGATTTTATTTATTTATTTGACAGAGAGAGAGAAATCACAAGTAGGCAGAGAGGCAGGCAGAGAGAGGGGGAAGCAGGCTCCCTGCTGAGCAGAGAGCCCGATGCGGGGCTCGATCCCAGGACCCTGAGATCATGACCTGAGCCGAAGGCAGAGGCTTTAACCCACTGAGCCACCCAGGCGCCCCATCAATATTGCTTTCTTTACATAGTTCACCTAGTAGAACAAATATTATTTTGAAAAAGGAAGCATTCTTATGAGAAATATAATACTAAGGTTTAAAACCTACCAGTTAAAACATTTGATGATTGGAGCAAAGCTAGTCTAATTATGTACATAGGAAAGGATAGTATTTGACAAAAATATTATTTTTGAAATATATTTAATAGATTATGAAATTACCAGTATTTCCCCATTTTTTGTATACATTGGTTAGAAATAAGTATGTATGGTATTCACTTAACTATCTTTAGAAATGCTATGTGCATTCAGGGAGCACATTAGGCACATTTAAAAATTTTAGTTATTTGTATATTACATACAATATAATACTGTAGTATTATAATTAGTCAAATGTTACATTTTATTATATTATAATTTTTAAAATTGAAATATATGACCTATAATTTTAAGTACTGAGGTCTTTTGTAGTTCCATAAACATTCTAGGATTTTTTAAATTTAATTCTGTGAAAAATACTATTGGTATTTTGATAGAGATTGCATTAAGTTTGTAGGTTGCTTTGGCTAATATGGATATTAAAACAGTATTCTTTTAATTCATGAGTATATCTTTGCATTTATTTGTGTCATCTTCACTTTCTTTCATCTAATTCTTACAGTTTTCAGAGTACAGGCCTTTCACCTCCTTGGTTATATTTATTCTTAGGTATTTTATTTGACAGTTGTAAATGGAAATTGTTTTTAAATTTGTCTTTGTGCATGTCTGTTATTAGTGTATAGTAACACAACAGGTTTCTGTATATTCATTTTGTATCCTGAAACTGTCCTGAATTCATTTATTAGTATAATAGTTTCCCAGTGAAATCTGGTGTTTTCTCTATATAATATCATGTTATCTGCAAATACTGACAGTTCACTTGTTTCTTACCAGTTTTATCTCTTTTTATGTCTTTTTCTTGTCCGACTGTTATGGCTAGGACTTCTCATATATAAATATACATTTATATAAATAAATACATATTTATTTATGTTAAATAAAAGTGCCATGAGTGAGCATCCTTGTCCTGTTCTGATCTCAGAGGAAAAACTTTCAGTTTTTTAACACCAGGGATGCTGTTAGATTTGGGTTTGTCATATATGGCCCTCATTATGTTGAGGTATGTTCCCTCTATACCCACTTGGTTGATGGTATTTACCATGAATGGATGTTGAGTTTTCTTAAACTCTCATGCAGCTACTGAGATGATCATTAAATTTTTTCATCATTTTGTTAATGTGATGTATCAGATTGACTGATTTTTTGAATAAGGAACCATTCTTGCATCCTTGAAGTAATCCCACCTAAAAGACCCTCCTAGGTATTTTTGAACTTTGCTAATATTTTGTTGAGGATATTTGCATGTGTGTTCATCATGGATATATTTTTGTAATTTTTTTTTTTTTTTTTTGGTAATGTTGTCTGGTTTTGGTACCAGGGTAATACTGGCCTTATATAATTAATTTGGAAGCTTTCTTCCTCCTCTGTTTTTTGGAATACTTCAAATTGGTTAGGTATTAACTCTTGTTTAAATGTTTGGTAGAATTTACCTTTAAAGCCATCTGGTCTAGGACTTTTGTTTGGAATTTTTAAAATTAATGATTCAGTTTAATTACTAGTAATTTGTTTAGATTTTCTATTTCTTCCTGATTGTTTTAGAAGATTGTATATCTCTATAAATTGACTGATTTCCTCTAGGTTATCCAATTTGTTGGCATATAATTTTCATAGTTGTCTAGTATAATCTTTTGTATTTCAATACTGTTGGTTGTTACTTCTTCATCTCCATGATTTCTTTATTTTATAACTAGAAGTTTGTACCTCTTAACTCCCTTTATATATTTTATTCCCTTTCTCCTGGGAACCACAAGTTTCTTCTATTTGAGTCTGGATTTTTTGTTTATTTGTTTGTTTTTTTAGATTCCACGTATAAGTGAAATCATATGTTATTTGTCTTTTTATTTCTGACATATCTCACTTAGAATAATAACTTCTTGGTTCATCAGTGTTGTTGGAAATGGCAAGCTTTCATTCTTTTTTATAGCTGACTTATATTCCATTATAGATGGATACCACATCTTATTTACCTATTCATCTTTCCCTGGATACAAGCTGCTTCCACATCTTGGCTATTGTAAATAACGCTGCAGTAACATTCAGTCAGTGTATGTCTTTTGATTGGAACACTTAGTCCTTTTACATTTAAAATAATTACTGATAGGTGTGTCCTTATTGCCGTTTCATTAATTGTTTTATTGTTGTATTCACAGTCCCTCTTATCTCTTACTTCTTTTCTTCATCTGTCCTTTCTGACTTGATAACTTTCTTTAGTATTATGCTTGGATTCTTTTTTTCTCTGTTTCTGTATACTATAATTTTTTAGTATGTTTACCATGAGTTTCATATATAGCATCATAATTACATAACAACCTACATTAAGTTGATGATTGCTTAAGTTTGAACACATTCTAAAAATACTACATTTTTATTCTGCCCTCCACATTCTGTATATGTGATGTCATACTTTATATCTTTTTATTTTGTGTATCCCTTGACCAATGTTATAGGTGTGATTTTATACTTTTGTCTTTTAACCTTTGTACTAGCTTTATAAGCAAATGTTCAACTACCATTATTGTACGTTTGCTTTTACCAGTGAAGATTTTTCATTTCATGGTTTTTTTAGTTCTAATTATTGCCTTTTCTTTTTGCCATTTAGATTATTGTGTCCAGGTGTGGACCTCTTTGGGTTCATCTTTTTGAGGGCTCTCTGTACTTCCAGACTCAGATGTCTGTTTCCCTTTCCAGGTTAGGGGGATCTCATTTATTAGTGTTTTTTGTTTTTTGTTTTGTTTTTTGTTTTTTCAAATAAG
This sequence comes from Potos flavus, assembly GCA_028534135.1. Taxonomy (NCBI): domain Eukaryota; kingdom Metazoa; phylum Chordata; class Mammalia; order Carnivora; family Procyonidae; genus Potos; species Potos flavus. Next base: position 7,720,797 of record CM052895.1, on the reverse strand, counting down.
TTTTTGCCCCATTAACTCTTTTTTGGGGGCCCCTTTAATGTGAATGGTATTATTCTTGATGTTATTGGAGAGGCCATTTAACCTATCTTCATTTTTTAAATCTTTTTTCTTTTTGCTTTTTACCTGGGTTGCTTTCCACTACTCTGTGTTCAAGATTGCTGAATCATTATTTGGCATCTTCTAATCTGCTGTTGATTGTATCTGCTATATTTTTCATTTAAGTTATTGGACTATTCTGCTCTGAGTAATTATTTTTTCTATATCTGATATTCTCACAGATTTCATCCACTCTTCTCTCAAGTCTGGTGAATTTCTTTCTGATCGTTAGTTTGAACTCTGTATTAGGTAGGTTGTTTATCTCCATTTAATTTAGCACATTTTTCTGGGGTTTTGTCCTGTTGTTTCATTTAGAACATATTCCTTTATCTCACTGTTGAGTCTGACTCACTGCGTTTGTTACTATGTATAGATAGGTCACCTCTGTCTCTTTGTTTGGAAGTAATGGCCTTATAAAAGGGTTCTTGCGGTGGCCAATAGCACAAATTCCCCTGGTCACCAGAATCAGGTGCTCCAGGGGTGTCCCTTTCATGGGCTCCGTGCACCCACCTGTTATCCCTAGACTCTAACTGCTGCAGGCATGCTGGTGGGCAGTGCTTGCTCCTGGTTCTGCTTGCTGACAGGTTCTCCTGTAGCAACAGCTGGTGTATTCATGCGTGGGGTTAACTCCTCCTCTCCACAGGGTAGCAGTTGCTTTCAAGGCCACTGGCCCCTGCTAGGTCTCTACTGGGAGTGGCAATAAGGTAGTCACTTTTGGCACATGCCAATCCCAACTGAGGTTGCCCTCTGTGTGTGACAGAGCAGGAGAACTTTTCAGGGGCACCTGCTAGTACAAAGAGTTTGGGTGGCACCTGTCTAGGGGGAATGCCAGGGATGGACAAGCACTACGTAGCAAAGTAGGTGGAGAGTGTCAGAATGAACTCCTCTTAGCATCCGGCCAGTGAGGCAGAAGGAGGACAAGACAAAATGGTAACCACCAATACTTCTGTTCCTGGAGAAAGATCCTTTAGATCCCTGCTGCTCTGGCGCATGTTCTAAAACTAGTCAATAAATCTTCATGTGTACCCAAGGCAGCTTTCAAACTGCCTTTTCTGGTCTGGGTCTCAGACCTGATGATGTACTGTTTGCCCTATAAGAGGTAAACTTGGTTTCTCATTGCCCCTTGGCTGTCCAAGAGTTAAACCCCAGCAATGGTCAAAGCTCCTGGAGCAAAGACCTACCAAAGCCAGAAAATGTGAGGTCTGGGTCTCCTGGTGCGGGTCCCCATGGCCGGTAGTGCTCGATGTGGGGCTTAATCTCTTTGCTCATTGTTGAGCTCAGTATCTTCCTATTCTACCAGCTTCCTCTGCTCTCAGTAATGTTACCTTTTAAAGTAAAATTTCAAAGTCTTCTTAATGGCAATTTCGACATACCGAGCGTAAATAAAGGTAGTGTACATCGATGTATGTATAAATAACCATAGTAATAATATAACTGAAAGCCAAAAAAAAAAAAAATTAAATGTATTTGTCCCACATGGTTGTATTATAAGGTGATTAAAAATAACTTTGTGCGTTAACATTCTAGAATAAATTGTATACTATGTTAACAGAAACACACTCCATAACTGGAATTTTATTTCAAGGAGCCATATATCAACGAAGGCAAATACTTTCAACATTTCACTAGGATAGGGGCTGAAGTGCATCACCAGAATGTGACAAAGAGAGACCTGGTGACAAGCTCTGTGCTGGAGGCTGGTGGCAGGCATCCCCTATAAGTAGGCTATGTAGTGAGTGAGTGTTAAAGAGGCAGTCTACTCTTAAGTACCTCAGCAATCAAGTTCAAGTGTCTGAGGGCAGTGGTGGAAGACATGGGGTAATAATCAAGAAGAGGTTTGTTTGTTTGTTTTCCCAGGAACAGTATTGAGGCTAGATGAAATGCTAACGGAAAAACTCACAAACGAGAAGGGAAAAGATACAAGGGAAAGAAAGGCAAATGTGACTGACAAAAGGAAGTTCTTGAGGAAAAAGGAGATCACTGGGATGTCGATTATCTATGAAGGAATTAAATAAGAAGTTGGATATCTTTGTCGAAATACCTAAGGGGATGAAATATTTTTTAAAAATCTCATATAAATATTTAGGTTGGGGCCAAGATATGGAGGGATATTTTTCTGATATTTGCAATTTATGAAATAAGAGAACAGCAGTCTAGCTCAAAAGATAGTCCGTTTTCTCCCCACTGGTCTGTAATAGTACAAGTAAATTGGCCATCATAAATATTCATATTCTAAAAATAAATATTCATACTCATTAGTATTTCCAGAGCACTTAAAGTAGTGTGCTGTGCATAAATACAGAAACAGGAACCCTCTGCACTATTAGAACCATTGGCCTAATAATCCCACTTTTTCCTTCTTTTTTTACCTAAACCACAGTTTTGGAAGTTTAAGCCATGTAGAAGTTCCCCTTGCTACCTTCCCCCTATTTTTTTTTTTTTTGGTACCTACAACAAGTTGTATGACAACCTGTAGTTCAACGCTATGGAAATACACTATTCCTCAGTCATCAAACAACACAGTATTTTACAATGCAAAATATTGACAAGGTTTTGAGAAAGGAGAACTCTTGCATATTGTTATTGTAAGTAAAATTAATGTAACTGTTGTGGAAGATAATTTGAAATTCTTACTAAGTTAGATTGTACTTTTGAGTTTTATCCTGAATAAACTTCTATGTATATAAGGAAACAGGAATAATAATGTGCATTATACCACCGTTATACCAGCCAAGAAATGCAAACAACTTAATTTTCTACTAATAGGGGAATGGATAATGGATAATGGTGGTTTATTCACTTGATGAAATGTTAGATATAAAAATGATTTTCTTACACAAAAATAACTGCCAAAATGCAAAATAAAAAATCAAGTTGTAAAAGGATGTAGTATTATATGATAAATATGTATGAGGATAAACATTAATTCAAAAAATATTAAAATATACATGGACACTTTAGAGAACAATTTGTGGGGAGTGAGTACCAACTGGCCGAAAGGGAGAAATGGTAAAGAGTGGGGCTTTTAGCTACAACTGTAACTTTTTTCACTTAGAAAATTCATAAAGTTAAAAAAAATAATAGGAAAGTTACTTGCATAAATCAAGCACAGCTATTAATCAAACACACAAACACATTTAATTGGGTAACTGCTTATGTTATTAACAGCTTAAACTAAAATAGCTACTTATGAGTTGGGGACTTAAGAAATGAATGGGCAACATAAAATATTTTCATAAGTAAGGTTAAATATTCATTAAGTAAAGCATTCATAAATACTTAGGGGGAGGGATACTTGGAGGATGAATGAGGCAGCACAGTGGTCAGATGTAAAGAAGCCCACCCAGGATCTGTCACAGAACTCAGGAATTGACCCTAATATAAGAGTTAGGGTTTTGGAATTCACAGTGGATGCAAAAGTTCAAAAATTTGCTGTTGAAATGCAAACTACATATTTTTGTGTTGCTATAAAATATTGGGATTATTTATTGTAAATTATGGACAATTACAAGCTGTAGGAAAACCTGCCTAACAATTAGGAATACATCTATGTGAACACATCTGGAGATGGAGAATTTTCTAATTCCTAAAAAAATCAGTTCATTTGCCTAATACTTGAAGCCACAGGTTAGGATTTTATAGAAAATGTAAATAAATAGTACTTCTCAACCCAAAGATCTCAGGATGCTTTTCTCTGACGTTTACGAGTATCTAGTCAGATGCAATAAATATAAAGATTGTAGCTCACTTTAGGTTAAAAATAATGGTATGAAGAAAAGGCAGGAAGGGAGGGAAGAAGAAAGCATTCTTTTTTCTGTTAAAATAGGTGATGTTCTGAGGTGCTGCTATATTCTATTTATTGAATTGGGTGGGCTTTCACACATGTGCTCAATTTGCCATCATATATTGAGGTATCTCTTTATGATTTGTGCTTTTTTTTTTTTTTTTTTGGTATTCATACCATACTTGAACAAAAAAGGACCTCTGTGGAATTTAAATTATTGAAGTTCAGAGATCACATTGCCAGTCAAAGTCAAGTCGATGAGGTAGATCTTCTGTATAATTCTGTAGATGTGAAAAGTACCATGACCTCAAAAGTTATTAAATCTCATTTTTACTCTTTGAGATTCATAGATGAAAAGTCCAACATGAATAAGATAATGAGTCTATAAAGCTTCTCTGGTGGCTTAATGAATTCAAGGAGAGAAAGGACATTTCACAGTTACTATTACTAAAATATTAATGCTAATATTTAAATAAGAATCGCAGCTTTTCCCCCCATATTTTCCAATTTCTATTGATTATATTGATGAGACGCTGACTTTCCATCATTACTGGATGCAACTTGTCGTTATTGTTGCCCAAAGGGATTCACTTCATGACTCTGAATAAACGTGGAAGGATATTGAAATGAGGACTACAATATGGGAAGGAAGGCTACTGTACTTAGAGATATGCAGATAGAATAGAGCTACAAAAGTCCACATAGAAAATTTGGATATGAAGTAATAACTATAATTACGAACTTGATGCCTCTTGTGAAAGGCTTTATGAATTTTCATTTTATCTCCTTTCAGAACCCCTTAGCTTAACTATAATTTAGATTACAGCCAGCTAAGTTGTATCGTAGCCATTTTCAGGGGCACATCTCTAGCACACTTTTAATGGAGGGCAGGGGAGAAATTATTTTCTTCATAATTTACAGTGACTTGTACCAAGAATCTGCTTGGATAATCCAACAGGCTACTTGTGCTGTGAACTTCAGTAACTAATAGCCGAGTGTCATAATCTTACTAAGGCAGTTAGGATCATTTAACCTCTTTTACAGAGTTGTAAATCGAGAGTTCTGTTAGATAAGTAACATTCCATCTCCCAAAACAAAGCTGCCTCTACTACGGGCTACTCCTTGGTACCTCTTTCCACACATTTTCTGTTAGGTAATGGCATATTTAGCTTCTTAATCTGTAGGTTTAAATCCCAGAGAGAGCTTTGAGTCTTTCTTCCTCAAACTGCATATTCTAGTTGTATAAAAATTATGAATAAAAAATAAAGCCACAGAAAAATAAAAACAAAGAAATCACAGATATACAAAAAAAACAAAAACAAAACACAGATCTTAGAATGGGAAAAGCTTTTTTAAGTATAACATGAAATATTATAAATAAAAAGACTAAAAATTTTGACTATAAAAATTAAAATGTAAGGTTGCCTGGTTGGCTCAGTCACTTAAGCCCTCTGTTAGGTTCTGGGATCAGCGCAGAGTCTTGTTCCTCTCTCCCTCCCCACTCAAATAAATAAACAAATAAAGAAATAAAGTCTAAAAAAATTGTAAAAAAAAAGAAAATATTTTTTGTATAGCAAAAATATCATATGAAAGTCAAGGTAGAGATAAACCAGGAAAATATTACTAAAAAGTAAAGAACTAATTGTACTAATAAAAAAAACCTTTCAAAATCAATTAAAGATAAAAATTCTGATAAAAAATAGTCAAAAGACATGTACTAGACTGTTAAGGGAAGAGGAGATATATATTGACAATTTATATATTATATAGACAATATAGTCAACAGAAGTGCTTGGTATCACAAGTAAAGAAAGACAATGAGACCTCAGATTTCATCTGTCATATGGAATTAACTGGCAATACAGAGTTTTGGGGAAAGTGAGGGGGAAGAAGCCTTACTACTTAAAGTATAATTTGTTAATATTTTATTTTATTTATTTATTTTTATTTTTTAAAGATTTTATTTATTTGACAGAGAGATCACAAGTAGGCAGAGAGGCAGCAGAGAGAGAGGGGGAAGCAGGCTCCCCGCTGAGCAGAGAGCGTGATGCAGGGCTCGATCCCAGGACCCTGAGATCATGACCTGAGCCGAAGGCAGAGGCTTTAACCCAGTGAGCCACCCAGGTGCCCCTAATTTGCTAATCTTTTCAAATTAGATTAAAATATTGATGTTGTGGGGCGCCTGGGTGGTTCCATCTGTTAAGCCTCCGACTCTTGATTTCAGCTCAGGTCATGAGATTGACCCCCGTGTCGGGCTCCACACTGGGCATGGAGCCTACTTAATATTCTCTCTCTCCCTGTCCCTCTGCCTCTCCCCCACCCCCAAAAAATAAATAAAATGTTGATGTTGTTTTCTTCCCAATAAACAATTCTACAGAGAATATCCAAAGGAAAAGATTTATCTGAGAGACAGTCATTATCATAAACAACAAACATGTTATGGTAATAGAGAAAAGGTGACAACTACCCAAGTGTCTAATAGTTGGAAAAAGAAAAGACACAAAAATGAAACACCTCTTACCAAGATTTACCGAGCTGTGTATTCTGCACCTGCTCATTGCTTCTGCTTTATGCCACTGTCCACTCAGTATCCACTGTCCTTTCAAACTTTATGTCCTTTTATTTCCCCAGAAGTGCTGTTTATTTTCTCATTCAATCCAACCCTCTTATCTCTGCCTAGTAAATTCAATTTCATTCACCTCTCACCACCCTCTATCCTATGCCCACCTCTCCTGAGCATCTGTAATAATTTAGGAATGCTCATTCTCATTCTTCTTCCATATATTTCTGTGTTGTATTACCAGTTGAATCAAATCAAAATCTGTATCTGAATTCCTGGGTTGTATCCCTAGTAGCTGTTGTGACTAGCACCTTTTAGGCATTTAATAAATGCTGAGTTAACTTTGTGAATTCTTTTGTGTCTATACGATAGAATACAATTCATCCATTATAATTATGTCATAAAGTATTTGATGACTCAAATGCTAGTTCAGGACTTAGAGATAACCAAAAGCAATTATCCTTTTAGCTACTACACTTAATTTTTTCATTGAATTGTAGTGCACAACAATGTTACATCGGTTTCAGGTGTCCAACATAGTGATTCCACAATTCTACATGTTAGGCAATACTCACCAGTGTAGCCACCATCTGTCACCATACAATACGTTACAATACCATTGACTATATTCCCTATGTTGTACCTTTCATCCCCTTGACATACATTTCATAACAATAAGCCTGTAATTCCCACTCCCCTTCGCCCATTTAGCTCATACCTCCACCGTCTTCTCATCTGGTGAACACCAAGTTGTTCTCTTTATTTATAGGTTTGGTTTGACCTTATTTGTTTGTTTTATATTTTAGACTGCAAATAGAAGTGAAATCATAAGGTATTTGTGTTTCTCTGCATGAGTTCCTTCACTTAGCATAATACCCTCTAGATCCATCCATGTTGTTGTAAATTGCAAGATCTTTCTTTTATTATGGCTGAATAATAGTTCATGGTGCGTGTGTGTGTATTACATCTTCTTTATCCATTCATCCATTGATAGACTTAGGTGACTTCCATATCTTGGCTATTGTAAATAAACAAAGTAAACAAAGAGATGCATATATCTATTTCAAATTACTGTTTTTGTTTTTTCTCCACATTCTTGCCGATGCTGGTTGTTTCTCTTTTCATTATTAGCCATTCCGTCAGATATAAGGTTATGTCTCATTGTGGTTTTGATATGTATTTCCCTGATGATTAGTTATATTGAGCATCTTTTCATGTGTTCGTTGCCCACCTTTATGTCTTCTTTGGAAAATTGTCTATTCAGGTTTTCTGCTCATTTTCCAATTGGATTATTTATGGATTTTTGTGTGTGCATGTGTGTCCGGTCACAGGAGTTGCTTTTATATTTTGGTTCAGGAGGTTGCCTTTTTGTTTATTGATGGTTTCCTTCACTGTGCAAAAGCTTTTTTTTATTTTTGTATAGTCCCAGTAGTTTATTTTTGCTTCTGTTTCCTTTCCCTGAGGAGAAATATCTAGAAAGATGTTTCTGAGACCACTGTCAAAGTGATTGCTGCTCCCATTACCCTTAATTCTTACCTCTCAAGACCACTCTCTGCTTTGAGACCGGAAGGCCTAACAGTAACTGTAACATTAGGGGACCGCTATGTCAATGATTCCCCGAAGCTGAAGACTTCCAGATATTTCGTGATACTTTGGGTTCCAATATGTTTAAGGCTTTTAATACTACTCTTTTTTTTTTTTTTAATCCCATCTTCTTCCATTCTGTAAGTTCTTTAATCCTTACACTGTGCTCTTTAAAAGCCAAAATCAATAATTAGTGAACTCCTCTATAATTTTACTGTTTTCCTCTCTTCTTGCTCTAATAAAAATCTGCCTTTTCCTCAATTAACTGTTTTCTTGAAACCTTCTCAAGTTTCTTTTGTTCCTCCCACATCTCTCCTACTATTGGACCCAAAGTAAAAGAGATACACTGCTCATTAGCATTTCAAGATTATCCTTCCTCTCTTCTCCCAAAAATCTTCAGCCCTGAATGTCATGTCACCAGATCCTACAATCTAATATTTTTCAGTCATATACAAACCTGTAGCCATACCCCACCAGACATTGAGAATTTTATCTCCTGGCTTTCTCCAATGTTAATTTTTTTCCTGTAGTCATAATCTAGACATCATAAAGCCTGTGATACAATTTTTAAACAATTTTTACTTTAAGCATAGTTGACATTATTTGCAGGTTTACAACATAGTGATTCAACAATTAATACCTTACAAAATGCTCACCAACAGTAAGTATAGTGACAAACTGTTACAACTAAAGTTACTACAATATTATAGACTCTATTCCCTACTATGTACTTTCATCCCCATGACTTATAATAAAACTGGAAGTTTGTACCTCCGAATTCCCTTTGCCTATTTCACCTCTCCCCTCTTCCCAGAAGGCAGCCACCTGTTTTTGTTCTCTGTATTTAGAAGTTTGTTTCTGTGTGATTTTTGTTGAATTTTGATAGTTTGTTCATTTATTTTATTTTTTTAGATACAACATATAAATAAAATTGTGTGGTATTTGTCTTTCTCTGATTTACTTCAGTTAGCACAATAACCTCTTGTGTCTATCCATGTTGTCACAAATGACAAATCTCATCATTTTTTATGGCTGAGTAATATTCCAGTGTGTATATGCTACCTCTTCTTTATTCATCTGTTAATGAATACTTAGGTTGCTCTGTAGCTTGGCTATTGTAAATAATGCTGCAATAAACATACGAGGTGCTTATATTTTTTTCAAATTATTTCATTGTCTTTGGGTAAATACTCAGAAATAAAACTATTAGATTATATAGTATTTTTACTTCTTGAGGTACTTCCTTACTATTGTTTTATAGTGGCTTCTCCAATTTAAATTTTTATCAACAGTGCATGAAGATCCTCTATTCTCCACATCCTTGGCAACTTTTATTATTTCATATCTTTTTTGATACCAGACAGTGTGACTGGTATGAAGTGTTATCTCACTGTGATTTGAATTTGTGTTTCTCTGGTGATTGGTGATGTTGACCAAATTTTCATGTATCTGTAGGTCGTCTTTAGACAAATGTCCATTCAGGTTCTTTGAGCATTTTTTAAGCAGGTTATTTGTTTTGTTCCCTGTTGAATTGGATGGATTTTTTATATTTATTTTATATTAACTTTTTATCAGATTTACCATCTTCAAATATATTCCATTCAGCTGGCTGCCTTATCATTTTGATGATTTGGTAACTGTGCAAAAGCTTTTTAGTTTGATATAATCCCTGTCTGTTTATACTTTTGTTTTCCTTACTGAAGGAGACAGATCTGGAAAAATATTGCTAAGGGCGATGTCTGCAAGTACACTATGCTTTCTTTTAGGAGTTTTATGGTTTCGTGTCCTACATTTAGGTCTATAACCATTTTATTTTTGGATCTGGTAGTAAGAAAGTGGTCCACATTCTTTCTTTGAATATATTAGTGCAGTGTTCCCAACACCTTTTATTGAAGAGACTGTCTTTTTTCCATTGTGTATTTTTGTCTTCTCTGTCATATAGGAGTAATTGCTTATATATGCATGGGTTTATGATGAGTCTGGCCTAAGGTTTATCAATTTTGTTTATGTCTTTAAAGCAGGGCTCTTGGTTTTATTGATTCTTTCCATTGCTTTTCCTTTTTTTTTTTTTTTGTCTCTGTATATTTCCACTCATATCTTTATTACTGCTCCTTCTAATAACTTTGAGCTTTGTGTCCGATTAGATTGTTTATTTGGGATTTTTCGTGTGTGTTAAAGGAGGACTGAATTAGTATAAACTTCTCTCTCCGAACTACATTTGCTGCATCACAAAGATGTTGAACCACTGCTTTCCATTCTTACTTTTCTCCAGGGATTTTTTTTTTTTTTCTTCTTCTTGATCTCTTGATTGACCCATTGGTTGTTTAGCAGCACATTGTTCAGCCTCCCCATATTTCTGTGGGGTTCCCCCCCCTTTTTTTTTCCTGTAATTGATTTTTTAGTTCATACTTTTGTGGTTGGAAAAGATGCTTTGTACGACTTCAGTCTTCTTAAATCTGTTGAGACTTGTTGATGACCTAATACATGATGCATCCTAGAAAATATTCCATGTGCTTGAAAAAAAGTTTATTGAAAAAAAGTTTATTCAGTTGTTTTTGGATGGAATGTCCTGTATCTGTTAAGTCTAACTGGTCTAATGTGTCATTCTAACCCTACCTTCTCATACTGCTTTTCTGTCTAGATGAAATAACTGTTAACATAAGTGGAGTGTCAAAGTCCCCTTTTGCTATTATATTAATGTCAACTTTTCCCTTTATACGTGTTAATATTTGTTTATTATATTTCAGTGCTCTTCTGTTGTGTGCATAGATATTTACAGTTGTTATACTCTTGTTGAATTGATCCTGTTGTCATTATATAATACTCTTCTTTATCTTTTTTCAGTCCTTGTTTTAAAATGTACTTTGTCTGATAGTAACATTGCTACCCCAGATTATTTTTCCCTTCATTTGCGTGGAATATCTTTTTCCATCTCTTCACTTTTAGTCTATGTTTCTTTAGTTCTGAGGTAAGTCTGTTGTAGACAGCATATAGATTTTTTTAAATCCCTTTAGTCACCTTATGTCTTTTTGCATGGAGCATTTATTCCATTTACATTTAAAGTAATTTCTGATGTACCTACTGCCATTTTTTCAATTGTTTTCTAGTTGTGTTTGTAGTTCTCCATTTGCTTTTTCTTTAGCTCTCATCCCTTATGATTTGATGACTTTGTTTAGTGTTATACTTGGATTCCTTTTTCTCAACTTTTTGTGTACTATTATAGGTTTTTGGTTTGTGGTTACCATGAAGTTCATATATAGCATCCTATGTATATAGCTGTCTATAATAAGTCATTAGTAGCTTAAGTTCAAACACATTCTAAAACTACTACATTTTTACTCCTCCCTCCACATCTTATATATGTGATGTCATATTTTCCATCTTTTTATTTTGTGTATCCCTTGACTGGTTTCTGTAGATAAAGTTGATTTTACTACCGTTGTCTTTTAACCTTCTTACTAGCTTCATTAGTGATGCATCTACTACCTTTAGGGTATGTTTGCTTTTGCTAGTGAATTTTTTTTCCTTTTGTAATTTTCTTTCTTTGGGTTATTCTAGGCTTTTTCACTTAAAAAAGTAGTCAGAATTTCCTGTAAGCCTGGCTTAGTGGTGACAAACCCCTTTAACTTTTGTTTCTCTGAGTAACTTTTGAGCTCTCCTTTGTTTCTGAATGATAACATTGCTGGATAAGGTGTTCTTGGATGTATCTTTTTTTCTTTTCAGCGCTTTCAGTATATCACACCCTCCTTTACAGCCTGCAAAGTTTTTGCAGAAAAATGGAGTTATGTTTACCTACTACCCAGCTGTTCCTTTTCTCATATTGCTTCTAAGATTCTCTCTTTAGTTTTTGCCATTTTGGTTATTTCATGTCTTAATGTGGGCCTCCTTCAGTTCAACTTTCTTGAAGCCCTTCCTGGACCTGCATATCTTTTTCATTCCTCAGCTTAGGGAACATATCAGCTATTCTTTTTTCAAATAAGTTTTTTGCCCCTTTCTCTCTCCTCCTGGGATTCCTCTTTTGAAAATGTTAGTATGTTTGATGTATCATTCTCTAATGATAGAGAAGTTGCTTAACATATGCTTGTTTTTAAAAAATCCTTTTTTCTTTCTGCAGTTCAGCTTAGTTGCTCTCTGCTAGACTTATTCCAGATCACTGATCCATTTTACTGAATTCTCTAATCTGCTGTTGCTTTCCCTCTGAGGTATTTTTCATCTTAGGTACTGTATTTTTTTTTTTTTTAAGATTTTATTTATTTGAGAGAGGGAGAGTGAGCGTGAACAGAAGGGAAGGGTAGAGGGAGAAGCAGGCTCCCTGCTGAGCCCGAGTTCCCATGTGGGAATCAATCCCAGGACCCTGGGATCATGACCTGAGAAGAAGGCACATGTTTATAACCAACTGAGCCACCCAGGGGTCCCTCGTTTTAGGAATTATATTCTTGATGTTCGAGTGATTCCTTTTAATATTTTCTCTTTGTTGAAGTTCTCACCGAGTCGATCTACTCTTCCCTCAAGTGTGATGAGCACCTTTACGACCATTAACTTCAACTCTTTATCAAGTAGATTGCCTATCTCATTTGTTTATCTCTTTCTCTGGGAAATTGTCTTATTTTTTCATTTGGAACATAGTTTTTGGTCTCTTCCTTTTGTCTGACTCATGGTGTCTCTTTGGAGTAGGTAGGTCGACTACATGTTCTATTCTCAAAGAAGTGGCCTTACATAGAAAGTATCTTCTGTTCCACAAGTAAGTGAAACGATATGATAATTGACTTTTTCTGCTTGACTTATTTCACTCACGTAAACAATGAATCTTGGAACACTACATCAAAGACTAATGACATACTCTATGGTGACTAACATAATAAAAATAGTAATAATAAAAAAAGAATCTTGCGGTACTCAATAGCACAATCTCCTCCTCTCAGCAGAACCACGTGCTCCAGGCATGCCCTCTGTGTTACTTGTGTGTACCCTCCGGTTGTGGCTGGACTGCATCTGATACGCATATACTAGTGACCACAACATGTCCCTAGAATGGCCGGCTGAGAGGCTCAACTGGAGCTTGCAGTGAGCTGGTGGGTGAGGTACCTCCCTTTCCCCGGGGCTGAACCTGTGCTGGAGAGTGCAGATCTCAGCGGGGGCTGCCTGCCAGAGGTGACAAGGTGTAGTTACTCTGGGGGAAGGCAGGTCCTGACTGGGCTGGGAGCCGTTTTGTAGGCACACCTGCGAGGGCAGATCCATAGGTGAATGCTAGAGCAGGGTATGCAGAGCTAGCACGATAGATGGAAAAAGCCACAACTGGCTCTTGCAAGCATCTGACCAGGTAGGTTGAAGGGGGGCAAGAAAAAATGGCACTGTCAGCATTTGCATTCCAGGCAAAAGCTTACACGGATCCCAGCCCTCTGGTACACATCCTCAAATTAGGTAGTGGATCTTCATGCATAACCCTGGAACTTTTCAAACTTCACTTACTTTCTTCTATATATTTTGCTTCTCTTGTTAGTATGGATGGATTTTTTGGGTTCCTGTCTGAGGTCATGCATCCCACTCGTGGAGCAGGTACAGCCCCTCTCAACTGTGTACTTCAGCATTTCTCCTTTCTCTCTTGTGTCCTGTTTTTTTTTTTTCTCTCATCAGATCATTCCAATTAGCTTAGTAAAAACTATCATTTCTTCTACCTAAAAAAAGCCTTCTATTGATCCCATAATCATCTCCAGCTACCAGACTGTTTCTCTGCTCTACTTAACGGCAAAATCCTTTCCTAAAGACGTCTGTTTCACTTCTCTAATTCTACCTTCCATTATCATCTGATCTCGTTTTAATTAGGTTTCCTGTCACATCACTTCATGAAACAGTTCTTATAAGGGGATCGATTGCTTGGTTGAAAATAAAACATCTTTCCAAGCCTGGGCATCTTTGAAAGGAAAAGGGAGCACAAATGATGATGACACGGAGGAACTGGGCACAGAGCAGGACTGTCTCGGGTCACTTGCACATGTGGTCACCTACCAATGAGTACAAGGTTGCTAAACAGTTGTCTAACCTCAAGTCTTTCTCATTTGACCCTTTTGTAGCATTGAAAACAGTTTTTTAGTACTTCATGCATGAAATACTTTATTCTCTTGGCTTCTAGTTCACCACACATGTTGCTTTCCCTCTTCATTTACTGATGTTTTCAGGCTCTTTAACAGGTTTTTTCCTCATCTGCACAGCTTCTAAATTGTGGAGTTTGCTAGTGCTTAACCCTTAATTCTCATTTGTTCTCTTTTTTTTTTCTCTGCTATATTCGCCCACTTGATTGTCAACTAATTACTGTCGATGATACAGTTTCTACTCCGAAGGTTCCGCTGAACTCCAAACTCATCTCTCCAACTGCCTACTCACGACCAACATTTGGATGTATAATAGACCTCTTAAACTTAACATAAATGGTAACTTTTTCCTCCCAAAGCCTTGGAGCCATTCTTGATTGCATTTTCTCTTACATGTGCCCGGAGGCACTTCTGTCCTCTACCGCCCCCGCCCTGGCTCAAGCCTTCATTTTCTCTCACCCAGATTATTGTAACAGCTTCTGTACTGATTTCCTCATTCCCTCAAGCCGTCTCACCATCCTCTCCATGTATAATCCGTTCTCACTGCAGCGTACAAGACAAACATTGAACTTTACCAATCAGGATGTTCTAATCCCCTGTTCAGAAACTCCTCAGTGGCAAACTGTTAAATTCAGTCGAAAAAGTGCAAGTCCTCTAGTAGCCTGCCTATAAATCCCTGCATTATTATGCTCAACTTCATCTCTTACTCTTTCCTTTCTTCCTTCTTCTGCTTCTGCCACACTGGCTTTCCTGCTCTTCTTAGACATACTTGGCATTCACCTCCTTCCTGGAATGTTCCTCTCCAAAACTTACCTATGATGATCTCCCTTACCTTTTTATTTTTCTCTGTATTACTACTGAATTTATTTTTCATTAAAAATATTTTCGGCAAAAACATGCATAGCTATTAATTTTCAGTATAGTTTGTGGAGTTACTGTCGACCTCCTTGAGGGTACAGTATTTACATAAATCATTTGGACCTCTTCTGTTAAAGAGACTTGCTTACTCTCTTCACTCAATATTTATTGATAGCAGTATGAACTCTTGGAGATTTATTGTATGCTTTGGGTTATAATCCAGTACTGTTTTATGTTGTTGCTCAAATTGTCCCTGCTCTGCCCGGCCGTGTGTGTGTGTGTGCACGCGTGTGCGCGCGCACGCGCGCACGTGTGTGTGTGTGTGTGTGTGTGTTTAACTTTTTTAAAGCCTTTTCAAATATTCCCTTGATAGTAATGCTTCCCTGACTGACTTATTTTAAATTATAACCTCTCCCCACCACCTACTGTTGCTTCTCTGTTCTCGTACATTGCTTTAGATTCTTCATAGCACTTATCACTTCATGGCAGTTACTGGAGTACTTATCTGTTTATTTATCATACACACACATGCACACACACACTGGCATGTCAGCTTCCACTGGATGTGAACTCCAGAAGGATAAGGATTAGTACCTGCTTTTTCTATTACTTTTTCGTCATCTCAAAGAATAGTGCCTAAAACATAATAGATATTCAAATATGTGTTGAATGAATATATGAATTGTTGATCTAACCCACAATGGAGTGGATTAAACGTAACCGTAACAAGGACGAGTACTACCACTGCTGGGCACTGTTCAAGTGCTTTTTTTTTTTTTTTTTTAAGATTTTATTTATTTATTATAGAGAGATCACAAGTAGGCAGAGAGAGAGGGGGAAGCAGGTTCCCCGCTGAGCAGAGAGCCGGATGCGGGGCTCGATCCCAGGACCCTGAGATCATGACCTGAGCCGAAGGCAGAGGCTTTAACCCACTGAGCCACCCAGGCGCCCCTGTTCAAGTGCTACTTATATTTTTAATCTCATATGCCTAGAGAGGAGTCAGTAAGGGTCAGTATAAAATTGTTAATAAAAGTTACCTTTGAGTGTGGATGTTATAGAAGATGGTTTTATGTTTTCGCTGATCTCTCTTTTCTAAAAGTTTATCTGTAAAACCTATCTTATTACTATAATAAAAAAAGATAAATAGGAGAGAGGCCCTCTTTTTGCTCTTTTATGTATTTTTCTTATAGTCAGGCTCTTAGACAAAGTGTGATTTAGGAAGAAGACATTTCAAAAATAACTTTTCACAAACAATGGATATCACTTATCCTGGCTTTTAGTATATATGAAGTTTGCTTACTATATTCTAAACACTTGTGAGTCTTTAAGAGAAAAAAGTAAATGAAAAAACTCTCTCCATAGAATTTTTAGCCAGATAGTAAGTAAAACCTACTTAACAAGGCATTTCTAGCTTACACAAGGTAAGAAAAACTGAATCATTGTTTCTCTGATTTCAGTACTAAAATGAAGTTATTAAAAAGTGCAAAAACTGAAAAGGATCAAACAAAAGCCTCCAGTCCCCCAAATACCCAGTAAAGCAATACTCATGATTAAAAAAAAGAACTATTCCCTGAAATGAAGTAACAATTTAAAAAATAAAGCAAAAATATAATCTCACACACTAAAATATACTAAGGCTATTTTAAAATAGGCTTATAGACTCAAGTTTTGCTTATAATGTGACTTTGCAAGAATCGAAGCTAATTGAATTTGGGAAGTGTCAAGCACTATTTATAAGCAAAACCAAATGCTATGAGCTTTTGAAGCTCAAATCCAGTTTAAGCCTGAGTGAACTCAATTTATAAATTCAGATGTTTTACTTGCTGAATAAAATGCATATGGGGGTAACATGCTTTCTTCAGCAACTAATTGGGAGTTTACGTCTATACATTCTATTCTGTCTTCTGTTTTTTTTTTCTTTTTTTGTTTGTTTTGAAAATTAAATACTTTTGTAAGCTTGAAATACAGATTTTAAGGTGAAGGCATTCAGAATATCACCCCAAAATATGCCACTTTGCCATGTGGACTGTTTTGAACTGGAGGAAATCAAGACCCAGCAGACTCAAGAAAAAACTTTTACCCTTAAAATATCTAAAATAATTTAGATAGGGGGCCTCACGCAGAAAGAGAGCTAGTGCTAAGAGATAACTTTTAACCTGAATGACCTATCTCTATGGAATGAGAACACCTAATGGCCAAACATCTGCTTTTGTGATGGTATGTGAATTACCCTCTTCCCTTTTGAAGGCTGTGTCCTATCCTATTCCTTCGCTCAAGACGGCATACAATCCTCAATTGCTTAGCTTCTCATTGAGTCATATTTTCATAGAGTCCCCGTGTATGTCAGTAAATTTGTTTTTTCCCTGTGAATCTGTCTTAGGTTAGTCTGATTATTAGACCACTCAAAGAACCTAGAAGGGTAGAAGGAAATTTTTTCCTACCCAATAGAGGTAAGGGATGGAAAAAAGGCAATGAAGATGGATCAGTTTGTCTCCTATCAGTAAAAAAAAACAAAAAACAAAACTAGGAATGTAAATGGGAGACTAAAACGTTTTAACACATTTCTCTTAAGAATTACTTTAGGAAAAAAAAAAATTACTTTAGGCTGGGACTTTCAGAATAGAAAATGCAACTTGATTTTTAATCGATCAAAATTGTACTATAGAGTGTCACTATCAGGAATCAAAATGGTTTAAGCACATTTAAAGGTGTCTTATTTCCAGTTCCAAAAGGTTCACCTTCATATAATGAATAGCCCAGACCCTGGACATGTGGCTGCAAAGAGCTTAGTAATAGTACACAAACCATGACAAGAGAACAAGATAATAATACTAGCAGAAACCTGTAGGCTGATAGTATGAAACCAGATGAGTGGCTAGTGTATCTGAAATCTTAGATGCTAATATTAATAATACAGAATGATTGCACAAATCAGCTAGGAATGAGATGACCTAGTCATTTGATGACAGTGTATTAAAAAAAATATATTATGTCAGTGAATCTAGTAGAACTGCTGCTCTAAACTCCGTGGACACCAGTTCATGTAACTGTCAGCAAAGATTGCATGGTTTTATAGAGGCCTTGCTGCCTTGGTGCCACAGGAGTAGGATACTCAGAATGCCAGTCCTTTATTAGAAGGCTGAGGCACAACACAGATACCCCAACAAGGACAAGAAGTGGTGAGAATGCCACAGCTCAGGGCTGACTTTCTTGTCTTTCCAGATTTCATGGATTCAGTCCCCTGGTCCTGTATATTCACCTGTCCTCAAACACACTTCATCCTACATGCTAATGGTTTACGTGATGCATTTCTTCTAATATATGCCCCCCTTCCTTCACATTCTGCTCTTTGGCACAGAAAGATGTCTCACTCCTTCTCTTCTGCTTATGGTCTCTTCTCTGTTGTTCCATCAGTGATCTCAGTACCCAGCCTCAGTATCCATTTCTGTCACCCCCTGAACTGTGGTATGTCCTGACCTCTGCCCCATATCTTTGGGACCAACATCTTGCCAAAACTATATGTTGCAGAGCATTCACACAGACCTAGGCATCCATTCTCACTCAGGCATGAGCTTGTAAGTATGGAGGAGTTAACAACTGATCAGACAGTCCTTTGTTAATTGGGAACTACAGTCTCCTAGTGGGTCAGTTAAAAATTTTGTCTCCATGGTTCATTAAAGAATGCCAAGAAGCATAAATTCCAAGTTGCCTATGACAGCGAGCAAATCACTGCATCCTTGGATTGATTACTTCTGCCGTACCAGTTTCATAAGAACTAGTTTTTCATTCATACTCCCTGGGATGAGTTCCTACAATGTATTTATCTATATAATGAAGGTTGTCTCAGGCTCTGGTTTACAGAGGGACTCGGATTATGATAGTTTTCATTTTATGCTCCCTGAGCTGGAATAAAAATTGGAAGTGGCTTTTGTCAGAATGTTACATAGAGTACAACTTTCTCAAGATAATCTTTTTTTTTTCAAGTTTTAGTCCAAAATAAATTTGGAAAGCACCACATCTTATATTTAAGGTTCAGAAGGTTTTACACTTAAATTTGCCTCTTTGGTTTAATCCATCATTTCCCCAGCTTTTTTGATGAATAGAAAGTTTTAAAAGGCAATAACCATTAATGACAAACAGCAACCACATTGACAGCCACAAGAAAACAAACCAACCCCGAAAAACAGAATTCTATGAAGTCTATCAAAAGAAATGCTGTGATGAATTTCTTAATACTGAGATACCACTGGGACATCTCTGAAATCATAGATTATGCTCAGAAAACGCATGCCCTTCACAGGAGACTTAGGCCTTTTGGAGTCCATTTCTATGTTTTCCCGTAACCCCTCAAGCAAGGACCTTGAAGGAAACTTTAACTGATGGGAAAGTTTAATTGCATCCAAGCAAGTATAATCCAGTTTTGCCTCCCTGTCTGCGTGCCTTCTTTATTTCATTATCTCCTTCCTTCTGTCATTTACTCTCCCCTCCCCATTTCTCCCTTTCCTTCTTCCCTTTCTTTTTTCTTAGAAGACTTTCTTCAAGAGGAAGGTAATGAATGCGTAAAATACATAAAAGTGCTATCGGGGAATGTATCATATCAAAACTGAAATTTATGTATCAAGGTGATAGGATTTTTAGGAAGTGTTTACTGTTCCCGAGATTAGGAATTTTGAGACTTCTATTAAACCATGTCAATTCATAAGTTGATGTCGATTGAGGACAAAAATCTTTCTTACTCCACCATAATTTTTTTTCTCTTATAACTTTATTTTTTATAGTAACATTTTCAAACATTCAAAAAGAATTATATAATGAACAATAATATATCCCAAACTGGATTTAACGGTTGTTAACATTTGGCATGTTTTCTTCATCTACTGTTTGCTAAAGTAATTTTATAGTGTGTTAAAAAATCATAGCATTCAACCTATGTACGTCAGCATGGGATCATAAGAAATAGTTAAGTACCACTTACTACCTTTATCATACAGACCAATATCCTGATATCATCTAACATGTATACCATATTCAATTTCATGCAAAACCTCTTTATCATATTGTTGTTGTAAGTTTTGTTTCTTTTAATGTAAAAATACCTTCTTAGGACTATTCTTGAGTTTTGAAGAGACCCAACCAGTTGTCTAATAAAATGTCTGACATTCTGGTTTTTTTACATTGTTTGTTCTTGATGCCATGGAAGGTGTTCTTCTAACCGTTGGATTGTGCATAAGTCAGAAATTCAATGTAAAGGATATTTAAGGGTCTGGTTAAGTATTTTCAAAAGGGAAGTTGCATAGTGGATCTAACATTATAATATTATACTTGAAATAAATTTATTGAGAGTTGATTCTACAGTAAACACTGTACCAGAAGTGCAAATATATTGGGAATGAAAACTCATTTAAAAAAAAAGAAAAGAAAAACTCATTAAATCTTTGCTCATGCAGACTTCAAGCTCTTCTAAGTATCAAGTTCTCTCAGGAGACATAGCACTTTTTCCAGCTGAAAAGACAAGTTTTAGGGTTATGCTTTCTCTTTAATATAGGCAGTTGTTCTCCATTTCTATTGGTATTTTTCAATTTTTAATTGAAATATAGTTGATAAACAGTATTAGTTTCAGGTGTACAATATAGTGATTCAACATTTGTATCCAATATGAAATGATCTCTGTAAGTCTAGTTACTATCTGTCACCATACATAATTATTACAATATTATTGACTATTTCCTATGCTGTACTTTATACGCCCATCAATTATTTATTTTATAACTGCAAGTTTGTACGTTTTAATCTCCTTTATCTATTTCACCAATCCTCTTACATTCTTCCCTTCTGGCAACCACTACTTTATTCTCTACAGTTAAGAGTCTGTTTCTGTGTTTGTTGTGTGTTTTGCTTTTTAAATCATACATATAAGTGAGATGATATAGTATTTGACTTTTCCTGTCTGATTTATTCCACTTAGCATAATACTCTCTAGGTCCATCCGTGATGCTGGAAATGGCAAGGTTTTATCTATTCCTCTAAGTAATAGTTCATTAGTAATATTCCATTCCATTCCATGCTACATCTACTTTATCCATTCATCTATCAATGGACACTTGGGTTCCTTTCATTTGTGGCTATTATAAATAATACTGCAGTAAACATAGAGGTGTGTATATCTTTCTGAACTGGCATGCTCACTTTCTTTTGCCAAATACCCAGAAGTGGAAGTACTGCATCGTGTGGTATTTCTATTTTTAATTTTTGGAGGAACCTCCATAATGTTTTCCACAGTGGCTGTACCAGTTTTACATTTCCACCAACAGTGCATGAGGGTTCCCTTTTCTCCACATCCTCACCAACACTTGTTACTTACTGTCTTTTGGTACTAGCCGCACTGACAGGTGTGAGGTGATATCACATCATAGTTTTGAGTTGCATTTTTCTAATGATGAGTGATGTTGAGCATCTTTTCGTGTGTCTGTTGGCCATCTCTAAGTCTTCGTTGGAAAAACAATCTATTTGGATCCGCCCTCTTCCCATTTTTAAATCTTTTTTTTCTTTTGAGTTGTAGGAGTTTCTTACATATTTTGGACACTGACGTCCTATTAGATATATCATTGTCAGTTATTTTCTTCCATTCAGTAGGTTGTCTTTTCATTTTGTTGATGGTTACCCTTGCTTTGAAAAACTCTTTAGTTTGATGCAGTTCCAACAGTTCATTTCTGCTTTATGTTTCTTTGGCATGAAAATGAAAATTTAGAAATATAGTGCCAAGGCTGGTGATCAGAAGATTACTGCTTATGTTTTCTTCTAGTTCTGTGTCTTAGAATTAGGTCTTTAATCCATCTGAGTTTATTTTTGTCTACAGTGTAGAAAGTGGTCCAGTTTCATTCTTCTCTATGTAGCTGTCCAGTTTTCACATCAGTATTTATTAAATACTGCCTTTTTGTGTAGTTTATTCCTGCCTCCTATTTTGTAAATTGTTACGCTATAAGCATGGGTTTATTTCTGGGTTCTCTATTCTGTTGCATTGATCTACATACCTACTTTGTATAGTGCCATACTGTTTTGATTACTATGACTTTATAATATAGTTTGAAATTTGGGAATGGGATACCTCTAGTTTTCTTCTTTTACCTCAAGATTGCTTTGGCTATTGAGATTCTTTTGTCTTTCCCTATAAATTTTAGGATTTTTTTGTTCTAGGTCTGTGCAAAATATTATTGGTATTGTGTTAGGGACTGCATTGAATCTGTAGATTGTTTTGGGTATAATAGGTATTTTAACAAAATTAATCCTTCCTATAGATGAGCATAGAATGTTTTTCCATTTATTTGTGTAATCTTTGACTTGTTTCTTCCAGGTCTTATCATTTTCAGGGTACAGGTCTTTGACCTCTTTGGTTAAATTTATTCCTAGGTATTTTATTTTTTATGATGCAATTGTAAATAGGATGTTTTCTTAATTCCTTTTTTTGTTACTTTGTTTTGAGTATATAAAAATGTATCAGAGGCTGTATATTGATTTGTTTCCTGCAACCTTACTGAGTTTATTTATTCCTTTTTTTTGATGGAGTCTTTAGGGTTTTCTGTATATAATATGTCATATATGAAGAGTCACAGTATAACTTCTTTATCAGTTAGGACACTTTTTGTTTCTGGTCTGGTTGCTGCATCTAGGACTTCTAGCACTATGTTGAATAAAATTAGTAAGAATTGACACCCTTCCTTGTTCCTGAACTTAAAAAGCTTCTAGATTTTCACCAATGAACACAATGTTAGATGTGGGTTTTTCACATAAGGCCTTTGTTATGTTGAACTATATTCCCTCTAATCCCACTTTGTTGAGATTTTTTTTTATCATGAATGGATGTTTATTTTATCAAATGCTCATTTTGCATCTATTGAGATAATCATATGATTTTTGTTAATGTGATGTATATGTTGATTTATTTGTAGATACTGAAGCATCCTTGCATCCCTGGAATAAATCCCAGTTGATGATGGTGGATGATCGTCTTAAGGTATTGTTGGATTTGGTTTGCTAAATTTTGTAGAGGATTTTTGTATCTATGTTCATCAGGGATATTGGTCTGTCATTTTCACTTTTTTGCTGTGTCTTTTTGTCTGGTTTTGATTTCAGGATAATGGTGGCTCATAATAGAAAATTGGAAAACTTTCTCAAATTTTTGGGATAATTTGGCAAGGATAGGTTTTGTACTTTGTTGATCTATAATTTTTTGCAGGAGTCTCTTAAAAATTTGTATTTCTTTGTGTCAATTTTAACTTTTTTATTTCTAATTTTATTTGAGTTCTTTTTATTTGGATAGCTCTGGATGGACATTTATCAATTTATATTTATATTTTCAATTTATATTGTCAATGTTTATATTTTCAAAGAACCAGGTCGTAGTTTTATTGATTTTTCCCACTGTTTCCTTAATAGATGTTATGATCTTTATTATTTCTCTCCTCCTAACTTTGGATTTTGTTCTTTTTTTACTAGTTTCTTTAGGCGAAGGTGATATTGTATTTTTTTTTTTGAGATTTTTTTCCTTATTTTTGAGGTAGGTTTACATCACTATAAATTTTCCATTTAGAATTGCTTTCCCCACATTCCAAAGACTTTGAAACTTTGTGTTTCCATTTTCACTGGTCTCTGGAGATTTTTTAAATTCCTCTTTGATTTTTTTCCTTGGCCCATTTGTTTTGGGCCAAGGAAAACAAAGAAACATTTGTTTGTCTATTTTGCCTACATTTGTTTGTGTTTTGCTCATTTTTTTCCTTAAAATTGATTTCTAGTTTCATACCCTTGTGGCAAGAGAATATGCTTTATGATTTCAATAATTTAATATGTGATCTATCTTGGAGAATAGTCCAAGGGAACTTGAAAAGGATGTGTATTAGGGTCATTTGGGGTGGAATGTTTTGTATATACCTTTTTAGTCTATCTGGTCTAACGTGTCATTCAATGCCATTGTTTACGTATTGATTTTCTATTTATATGATTTATCCATTGATATAAGTGGGGTGTTAAAGTCCCTAATATTATTGCATTACTGTCAGTTTCTTCCTTTATTAACTGTTAGTATTTGCTTTATATATTTAGATCCTCCTGTGTTGAGTGCACAGATATTTACAATTGTTATATCATCTCGTTGGATTCATTATTTTATCATTAGCTAATACTCTTTGTCTCTTGTTACAGTTTTGGTTTTAAAGTCTATTGATAACTCAGCCTTTTTTTCTTCTTCCTTTGAGATGGAATATATTTTTGCATACCTTCAGTTTCAGACTGTGTGTGTCTTTAGTTCTGAGGTTCGTCTCTTGGGGAAAGTATATAGTTAGTTCTTGATTTTTGTTTTGATCTATTATCTACTCTATGTCTTTTGATTGGAGCACTTATTCCATTTACATTAAAGTGATTATTGACACATATGTACCTATTACCATTTTCTTAATTGTTTTTCTGGTTGTTCCTGTAGTTCTCTGTTCTTTCCTTCTTTTCTCACTTCCCTTGTGATATGATGACTTTCTTGGAATCCTTTATCTTTACCTTTTGTGAAGGTGTCATAGATTTTTGATTTGTGGTTACCATGAGGTTCATATATAAAATGCTATGTGTATCACTATATATATATATTAATGGTCACTTAACTATGAACGCATTTTAAAAGTACTATACTTTTAATATCCCCCTCCATATTTATATATTTAATGTCATATTTTATATCATTTTATTGTGTGTATGCCTTAATGATTTTTTTCTAGATATACTTGGTTTTACTATTATTGTCTTTTAACCTTTATACTACTTTAATAGTGTTTGCTTTTATCAGCGAAATTTTTTCTTTTCATAATTTTCCTCTACTTATAACCTTTTATTTTCTACAAAGTTTCTTTAATGTTTGTTGCAAGGCTGGTTTGGTGATGACAAACTCCTTTAAGTTATGTTTTTCTGTGAAATTACTACTCTCCTGTCTTGAAGGAGTGGCTTTGTGTAGGAATGTTCCCCATATAGACTGCCTGGTTAGAACAGGTGCAGCATCCGGGTCCTGGGGAGCTCTGTGCTGCAGCCCCCCCTGGCAGGATACTGGGGCTGTAGGGGACTCCGATGAGGCGTCTCCATGATACGTTCCACCGGTGCCATGCTGGCAGGAAGTCTGGAGCTGAAGTGGACAATGGCTGTGGCGTTGCTCACATGGCATTCCCGTCCAGCTATGGCTCGAGCCAGCCTGGGCTGAAAGTCCTGGGACACTCCACGTCGGGGCCACCCTAGAGGGATAGCTGGAGCACATGCCTGATGGATGTACCAAGCAAGGGGCACCTTGGCAGGATGCCTGAAGCAAGTATCGGTCAGGGCACCCCATGCCTGGACCACTCTGGCAAGATAGTTGGAGCTGGAGTGGACATGGGCTGGGTTACTCCATTCAGTGGGTGCTGCAGTGAGACAGTTGGCCCTGGAGTGGGCAGTGGCCACCCGTCTCCCAGGGAGCTGTGTTTGCAGGCTACCTGGTAAGGTGGTGGCTGGAGTTAGATTGGGCACCAATTGGGGGTGTGGGCCACACTAGGGTTCCCTTGGTGGGACAGCTGGAGCTAGAGATGACTAGGGGCCCAGGGCTCACTCTGGCTGCCCTAGGAGGCTGGGTAGAGCGCATAGATTTTGCTTTGTCTGTGCTATCATGTTGGAGGGAGAACATCAATTAGGACACTTGCCAGTGCCTGCGACCATGGGGAGCAATGCAGCAATTCCCCCACATGTGGGAATGTAGGGTAAGTAGGTGGATTCCCTTCATTTTAAGTGTGGCTGTCCCTCAAATCATTGTTTTTCTGTGCCCCATCACAAGAAATCGGCACATGGCCCCTCACTGATCTCCCTCCCTACTGCACCTTGCAGCATCAAGAGCAGGATTCTGTTTCTCTATCTCCCTGACCTTCTTTGTCTTTTCCTTCTACCTTCCCTTGTACAGAAGCTGTTCACCTCAGCCCCCAGTTCTTCCTCAGGAGGCATTCCTCTATATGTAAGCGTAGGTTCTATGTGGCTGTGAGACAAGGTGAGTTCAGGTTTTTCCCCCACTGCCATCTCGGACCTCTAAGGCCCACTGGAATTTTTTATATAGGGCTTTTTTGTACCTTTTGTGTCATGAAGTTTCATAACTAATAGAGCTTTGCTTGTGTTTCTTAAAAGCATTTACAAGGATGTTACCTTTACGTATCTTCTTGATGAAGGAGCAAGTACATGGGGTTTGGCATTTGGGAACCTAAAGTGTATGGGTATAGTCGGGTTTAACAGTGTATGGCTTCATCATTTACTTATACTCCGCCTGAGGCCCTCGGGCTTGTTGCTGGTCTGATTACCAGGCAAGGCATTTGTTATTGTGTTGACCTTAAAATAATACAACATGCTCTGCATTCTTGTGAGAGTATTCATGTAGTTTAATCCTTTCTCACTGTCACTATTTTCCTTCTTGGAACAGTGCCACTTATGTGTAACTATCAATCAACTTTATCTTGGAATAACGTGCTCTTACTCTGTAGGCGTCTACTCTGTTTGTGGAAGGTAGTATACTTGCCTCACAGATGTGCAATAAGAAAATAGGGCCTGGTCTTACGGATTTAGCACGTGCTTGCTACCTCCTATACCATCACCTACTTCCAACGCATCATGTCCCAGCAACATGTAGACTCTGTCTTCCTACTTTCACTTACTGATGTAAATCTGTGATTTGTTTTCCATCTGAGGTTGACTTTTAAATTGTGACACAGGTTATCAATACTATAACGTTCAGAGTGGGAGAAAACGTACTGACTTTATTCTCAAAAATCCTTGGAAATCCTAGCCTCTTAGTCAACATTAAGAAATGTTTTTAAGTGAACATTTTTTCTTCAGAATAATATCCAATGTATTACACTTCCCTAAACAAGATTATTTCCTCCAGTCTACTTTCTGGTGTTGAGCCTGATTTATTCACCTGGTTAACATATTTGTATTTATATAAAGCAGGTTGTAGACCCACCTAGAATTTGTCTATTTTCATTATATTTGGGTTGGAAGTATCCTATTCTGAAACCTTTTAAGCACTTTATCTGATGTGGTTAGAAGGCTGTCAGAATCCTCATTCGTGGCTTTATTCAGTCCCCGCCCCAGTACTCTTCTCAAAGCAAGTTTCTGAGGCTAGTCTTCATAGATTGCTCACTATTTTACATCTGTATACCTTAAGCAAAAAATGGAAGTAGAGGGGTTGAATAGAATATAAAAATATTGCAGAGTATTGGTAGTACTGAGCTAGAACAAACTAAAGCAGAACCAAACAAAATTCAGGTTTTAATGGGATTAAACAGAACCTTGAGTTACTCTGAAGAATGGTAGGTAGATGGTAAGTACTATGAATGACTGTCTTCTAATACTGGGTAACACATTTGCAGTTCAGTGGTACATGCATCAGACTTTCTGTCACGATCCATTTATTTCATACATTTACTGAGTAAACTACATGTAACAAAGGGCTTTACTTAGAGGTGTTTACATTTATATGGTATTTAACATTAGTATACTGCAGGTTCCTCTTCTGTAAAATAGCAATTGCATAGAACTACTGAGAGAAGGAGATGATATGCTGCCTGTGAAAATACTTAAAACGGCTTCAGCGCATGGTAAGTAAGAAGTAAATATTAGCAGCCTGACCATCATCTCTATGAAACAGTGGGACAGAAAATGTAATAAACCTCGAGAATATCATTGTTTAATGAGGATGATGGTATTCCTAATTAAGATCTAATGTGTAACTCCAACTTGGAGTGTCTTCTAAAATACATAAACACTAAATGGGAAGTATGCAGATGTTTGTGTGCGCATATGCATGAACGCTGGATGGTGTGTTTTGAGAAGAGGCCGAATGTCTCGCTGATAAACAGAGCTCCAGGGAATATCTTATTGAAGCTAGTTTAGTGGCCAATCATGCATTTCTAAAAGCCTTGCAAATGGTGGACTCACTGTGCAAAGAAGACCTGCACGTCTCATCAGAGGTCATCTGTTTGTTTAGAAAGTCGGGCCTGCAATTTAAATAATACGCAAGAAGAAGTTAAAAAAATATTTTCCTATAATACCCTGTGTTTTACAAATAGCTGTTAGAAGTGGACACTTCTATATATGATGTCATCACACTTGCTTTGAGGTTTAGTTTTTCTTATGGAATGTAGTGGATCATCCATATGACCCTAGTATAAATCTTGTCTCGTATTTTTTAAAATTAAAAATATTATAACATTTTTGAAAGAAGTATAGAATGTTTGCTTCTAGTACTCTCTATGAAAGACCGTATCTAAGTATTCCATTTATGATTACTAATTTCATTTGGGGCATCAGTGCTCCTTGCCATAGAAATTATAATGTGATCAGACTTGGAAACAGAATGACCCAGTTACTTAGAAGAGTAACACAAAGCCCCCACTTTGAGGAGTTTTCAAATAATCCTTGATCTGGGGAAGCTGGATGATCAATTACTGCTAGAGTAACAACAACAAAGGTTATAGCACCTTTTTTTTTTGGCCATTATTCTTGACCACTCCACTCCAGTTTCACCCAATTTAATTCTTTTTTTAAATTGTATTTTTCACTGAAGTATAGTTGATAAATATTAATATCAATGCACAACAGAGTGATTCTACAATTATATAGATTACAAAATGCTCACAACAATAAATGTAGTCACTCTCAACAAAGTTACTATAATATTATTGACTACATCTCCCGTGCTGTACTTTTCGTCCCCATGACTGACAACTCTTAATTCCCTTCATCTATTTCCCCACACATCTCCCCTCTGGCAAGTTTGTTCTCTGTATTTATGAACTTACTCATTTTTGTTGTTCATTGTTATGTGTATATATACATATATATGTAGTATATGTATGTATACATATATATTTTTCATTAATGTGTATATATACAAAATATATGTTATATATACATGTGTATATATAACATATATTAATGAGGAAAAATATATATTTATATTCCACAAATAAATGAAATCATAAAATATTTGTGTTTTTCCATTTGACTTCTGTTAGCAAAATGCCCTCTTAGTCCAACTATGTTGCTTTCTTATGGCTCAACATTATTATATATACCATATTTTCTTGATATAGTTACCGGTCAGTACACAGGTTTTTTCATTATTTTGACTGTTATAAATAATGCTACAAAAAATAGGGGTACATATATTGGTGTTTTTGTTTTCTTTGTGCAAGTACCCACAAGTAGAATCACGGGGTCATAGGGTATGTTTTTCATAGTGGCTACACCAATTTACATTCCCACCATCAGTGCATGAGGGTCACTTTTCTCCCAGTCATTGCCAATATTTGTTATTTCTTAGCTTCTAGCTATTCTGGCTGATGTGAAGTGACTTCTCATTATGGTTTTGAATTGCATTACCTCGATGGTTAGTAAGAGGATCTTTTCAGATGTCTGGTGGCCATCTGTAAGTCTTCTTTGGAAAAATGTCTGAGTCCTCTGTGCAGTTTTTTTTCAGCCAGATTATGTGGGTGTTGAGTTGTAGAAGTTCCTTATATAGTTTGGGTATTAACCCCTTATTGGATATATCATTTGCAATTACCTCATCCCATTCAATAGGTTGTCTTTTTGTTTGGTTGATGGTTTCCTTTCCTGTGTAAAAGCTTTTTAATGTGATATAGTCCCAGTGGCTTATTTTTATTTTAATTTTCTTGCCTACAGAGACATGCCAGAAAAATACTGCAAAAGCCAATGCCTAAGACTTTGCTCTTTATACTTTCTTCTCAGGGCCGTACATTTCCATTAATTTTTGTGTATGGTGCAAAAAAGTGGTCCACTTTTTTTCCCAGCACCATTTATTGAAGGGACTATTTATTTCCCATTGTATATTCTTGCCTCATCATAGATTAATTAATTTACCATACAAACATGGGTTTATTTCTGCGCTCTCCCTTCTCTTCCATTATTCTCTATGTTTATTTGGGTGTCAGTATCATACTGTTTTAATTACTGTAGCCTTTTTGAATTTGAAATCTTGGATCACGGTATCTCCAGGTTTGTTCTTTCTCAAGACTGCATTGGCTACCTGAGGTCTCTAGTAGTTCCCTACAAATTGTAGAATTCTACTTAGTATTTTGATAGGGACGACACTAAACCTGTCAATTGCTTTTGGTAGTATGGACATTGTAGCTTTATTAATTCTTCAAATCCATGAGCATTGTTTATCTTTCCACTTATTTGTATTGCCTTCAGTTTTTTTCATCAACGTCTTATAAGTTTCAGAGTACAAGTTTTTTACCTCCTTGATTAAATTTATTCCTAGGAATTTCCTCCTTTTCGATGGAACCGTGAATGGTTTTGTAATTTCTCTTTCTGCCACTTTGCTGTTAGTGTATAAAAACTAAAAATTTCTTCCTTTTAATTCTGTTACTGTTGGCCTTATGTGCTTCAGTGCTGGATGCATAAATATTTACCATTGTTATATCTTCTCGTTGGGTTGATCCCTTTATCATTATGTCCTCTTTGTCTTGACAGTCTTTGTTTTAAAGTCTGTTTTGTCTGGAACAAGTATTGCTACCCCGACTTTTTTTTCCACACCATGGGCATGAGACAGGTTGTTCCATACCTTCCCTTTCAGTCTATATGTGTCTTTAGGTCTTCATTAAGTCTCTTGTAGGCATCATCATTTTTTTAAATACATTCAGTCCTTCTTTGTCTTTTTGAGCATGTAATCTAAGTACTTTTAAAGTAAATGTTACTAGGTATGTACTTACCACCATTGTTTCTTTTATTATTTGTGTGGATCTTCTCTCTTTTTCTTTTCTTGTTCTTTTCCTTTGTGATATGTTACATATCTATTATAGGTGTTTGGTTTGTGGTTACCATGAGTTTCAAATAAAATCCTATGTATGTAGCAGTCTATATTTGATGGTTGCCGAAGTTCAAATATATTCTAAAATACATTTTATGTACATTGTCATATTTTATGTCTTTTATGTATTACTGGACTAATTTTGTACATACAATTTGACTACTATTGTCTTTTACCCTTCCTACTTGCCTTATAAGTGACTGACACAATCACTCTATGTTCACTTTTACCAGTGAAATTTACTTGTAGTTATTTTCTTCGCCGCTTAAAGTCCCTTTAACAGTTCTTGTATGGTTTAATAGTAATGAACTCCTTTAACTTTCATCTGGGAAACTTTATTTCTCCTTCAGTTGTGAATGAAAACCTTGCCCTTTAGAGTACTCTTGGTTGTAGGGTTTTTTTCCTTTAGCACTTTGAATATATCACGCTATTCCCTGTGGCCTGTAAAGTTTCTACTGGAAATCAACTGATAGACTCATTTGGTTTCCATTGACTATAACTGTTTCCTTTTCTCCTGCTGCTTTTAAGATTTTGTGTTTATCTTTGTGTGCCACAAAGGTTCATCTTGTTTTCGGCTCTTTGTACTTCTTGGACCTGGATGCCTGTTTTCTCCCCAGATAGGCAAGTTTTCATCTACTCTTTCTTCACTTAGGTTTTCTGCCCCTTTCTCTGCTCCTCCTGGGACCCCCTAAAAGGTGAATCTTAGTATGCTTGAATTTGGCCCTTAGCCCATTTCATTTCTTAAATTTAGTCCTCTTTTTGTTTTTCAGTGTGGTTGCTTTCTA
Organism: Potos flavus; assembly: GCA_028534135.1. NCBI lineage: Eukaryota > Metazoa > Chordata > Mammalia > Carnivora > Procyonidae > Potos > Potos flavus. The sequence goes on along the minus strand of CM052895.1, from coordinate 7,689,164 downwards.
CTACCCTTTCAGCTTCCTGATGTATCCTTCTGCATCTTCGTGTCTGCTGTTGATTCCCTCTCGTAGACGACTGTATATTTCAGTAACTGTGTTCTTCAGCTCTGACTGATTGTTTTTATATTTCCTCTTTGACGAAGTTCTCCATTCAGTCTTCTCTCCATCTGATGTATATGTTTATGACCTTTACTTTGAACATAGGTAAATTGCTTCTGTTTCATTTAGCTCTTGCTCTAGAGTTTCGTTCTTTCATTTTCAACACATTCCTCTTTCCCCTCATTTTTGTCTCTGTGTGGCCCTATGTGGAAGGTGTCCTCTGATGCCTTGTTAGCAAGGCCCTCCAATCCCCGGAACCAAATGCTCTAGATGTCCCCAGTGGCTGCATGCATGCTGGTAGGCAGCCTCGTCCCTCAACCTGGCTGTCATCAGTGACTTGCCAGACTCCTCTGTGTAGGGTAGGCAGGGCGTGCACCTGGTATAGCTGCCTGGGAGGCATGATTTTCAATACTAGGCTCATATTGGCAGATGGGACCATCCCTGGGGCAGGCAGGATTGGTTCTCTAGGGGCACTGGTGCTGGTCCCTGGGTGAGACATTGTGCTCGTTATCCCGAGGCAATAACAGTCCTGACTGGGGCACCCAGGGTGTGTGCTAAGTTGGGAGTTGTGTTGCAGGGGCCCCTGCCTGGGTAGGACAGAGTGCTAGCAAGGTAAATGGAGAGTGTCAGAACAGGCTCTAGCAAGTGTGCAGGTAGATAGGTTGATGAAGGGTAATAACAATGGTACCTGCCAGCTTTTCCATCCTCTGGGCAAATCCTATAGCCACAGGTCTCTCCAGCACACATTCTAAAATTTGTCAGTAGCTGTCTGTCTTGTGTAAACCCTAGTGCTTTTCAAACGGATGCTTCTGAGCAGGGTCTTGGATTGAGTACTAAAGCACTGGATCTTTTCGAGCAGATACTCAGTTTTTGATACCCCACCCCACTGACTCTCCTGGAGCTAAGCCCAGCTGATTTTGAAAGCCGGTCCCCCGCATGCCAGATGTGGGGCTTGATCCCTTTTATTCCTCCACACCTATTTATGCATTCCTGCTCCAGGAATCTAGTTCCCGTATGTGTCGCTGCCCACCCAACCCTTCTGTGGCCTTTGCTTTAAGTCTTTAGCTGTGGAAGATCTGTTCTTCCAGTCTTCCATTCATATGGTGTTTCTGTGGGAGGAGGTGAGCTCTGAATCCTCCTGCCATCTTTTCCCACTCTCCTCATCCAATTTAATTCCTAATGAAACAGTGGACATTGAGTCACGCTATCACCAGCTGGTCTGAGATCTCACCTTCCTATCCAAGTTTCTCCTTGCCTTTGCTTTTTCCTCTCTAGGAAATTAAAGATTTCCCTCCAGTACTGCTAACTAGGTTTGAGGAGCATGTGAATACAGTTTTTCGTGTGTGGCTCAGTGATACTAAGAATTAGAGAAGGATGTGAAAATAAATAGCTGGATGAAGAGGAGTAGTATTCATACATGAACTTAACAAAAGATTGCTGAGCTAAACAATCTTTTACAATTGGAATAATTGCTTCTCAATGTATTTGCAGAAGGAGAATACATTTTCAGTAATACCAATCATGGTCCCCAAACTGAAGACACTGCACTACAGAATTGTATGACCCATTTTATGTCCTTTGCTTGGACTCTATCTTATATATTAACACTATTAATTAGTTCTAACATGGACAAGAGAAAAAAAAAACCCACAATTATATCCTGAAGGAATCTCCATCAATAATATACTCCCCATTATACAATCTTAATCTCCATTATGCCTTATTTTCAAACTGATAACCAAATCTTGTAATTCAAAAGGATAATTAATAAAGAGAATAAGGAAGATGGCAGGGTAGGAGGCTCCTGAGTTCATCTCCTCCTAGGACCCAACAAGGCTAGAACTATATGTAATGAACTCACTTTCAAAATGACCGGAAGGGGAGACACGTGGTTGGGAATCAGACAATGAGCCTAGTGTGGCAGTCCAAAAGCGGGAGGGATATCCCTGAGAAGCAAACAAACAGGCCAAACCCCATATGGAGCACACCCAGCTGCAGGGACCTGCACAATGAAGACCCCTAAAATGTCTGATTTTGAGATTTGACAGGTCTTATCCTCCAGGAGAGCTAAGAGGTTATAGTAAAAGGATTCTTTACTCCTAAAGAACCAGAATGCTCTATAACTTGTCCTGTGACCCAGCACCAAAGCAGAGGTTTGAGAAAGCACCTGGTTTATATATTAGGAAGATGTATTGATGTTAGGACATGCGTTTGAGGGTCAGGGATCTCTTGGCTGGAAGAGAAATGCTGTGAGTACCAGCCTAGCTCGTTGGCCACTTACTGGAACCAGTTGTGCTGCTCTCCATTTATTTTGCTAACGGGCTTGCCCTGACCTAGCTATCCCTTGGGAACCCGCCCCACCTAACATACCTGCTCAGTCAGGTGCTCCCCTCCCCACAGCAGCTCCCACCCTATCGGGAGGGCAGACTCAGTTGGGACTTCAGATTGCTGCCCTGCCACATTGGGCAGGCAGCCTCACCCAGAAGAGTGTACCCTTGCAGAGTAATTCCTGCTTTGAAAAGGTGAGGAAAGCCAGTGCCAGCAGCACACCTGAAATAGTTGTGATGGTCCTTGCAAGCAATGACCAGGGCTTGACCTGCTGGGCACTAAATGATGCCTTCTACAGTAGGCCATACTTTCAAGACTAGGAGACGTAGCTGATCTACTTAAAACACATAAACAACTGCAGGAAGAAGAGAAAACTCTAGGAAAAGAACTAAAACATATAACCAATCTATCCGATAAAAAGTTCAAAAACATACTCACCAGACTTGACTTGAGAAAAGACTGGATCAACTCCGAGGGAATCGACAGAGTAAGATGACGCTGAAGAATGGATCAGCAGTCTGACAGACTACTGGAGAGTAACCAGGCTGCACAGGAGAAAGAACAAATCATTTTAAAAACGAGGATAGGTTAATAGACCTCTGCAAACAACATCAGGCATACTAATATTTGCATTATAGGACTTCCCAAAAGAAAAGAGAGAGAAAGGAACGTAAAACTTATTTGAACAAGTAATAGCTAAAAAAAAAAAACTCTCCCTACTCTGGACAAAGGAACATCTCCAGGTCCGAAAAATCGGAGAGATCCAAATAAGAACAACTTAAGGAATTCTGTACTACAGCACACAATAACTATAATAGCAAACATTAAAGAGATGAGATAATGTTAAAAGTAGAAAGAGGAAAGGAAAGAATTATGTAGAGGGAAAATGCATAAGGCTATCAGCTGATTTCTTTAGAAGAGAGTGTGAATATATCATATCTCCTTTCTGGCCTGCAAATTGTAGGGTACTTCCTCCCACCCCTAGCAATCTAGAATATCTCATGCAGCAAAGTTATCCTTCAGGATTAAAGGAGAAATAAAGACTCTCGGTTGATCACCACCAAACTGGTCTTACAAAAAATGTTGAAGGGACTTCTTTAAGTGGAAAAGGGCGGGCCAGAATTAGAAGAAAAAAAACTACGAGGAAAAAATTTCACTTGTAAAACATACAGTCAAGGTAGTAGATCATTTTTAAAGCTACTATGAAGTTGAAAAGATAATAGTAAAATCAATTACATCTATAAAAGTCAAGGGATACACAATTTAAAAGATGTAAAATATGACATCACATCATGAAACAAGTTATGAAAAGGCTGTGCTTTTAAAATGTGTTCATACTTAAGCTAGCATCAACTTAATATAGATTACAGACAAGATGTTAGTATGAACCACGTGGTAACAACAAACCAAAAATCTGTAATAGATATGCAAAAAATAATCTATACATAATGCCAAAGAGCATATATTAAGGGAAATAGAGCAAGAGAAGAAGGAAGGAAAAGAACTACAAAAACGATCAATTAAAAAAAGGCCATAAGTAATACCTATCAATAATTTCGAATTACTTTAAATGTAAGTAGACTAAATACTCCAGTCAAAAGGTGACTGAATGGTTGAAAGAACAAGGCCCATCTCTGTGCTGGGTACAGATTTGTTTCAGACGTAAAGGTACACAGATTAGATGGAAAAGTAGTTCATGCAAATGGAAGCAAAAAGAAAAGCTGGGGTAGCAATATTTATATCATATTTATATCAGATTAGATAAACTTAATTATTTAAACGGATTTATTTTAGAAAGCAAGAACACGCAAGCAGGGGAGGGGCAAGGGCAAAGACGAGGGAGAGAATCCTCAGGTAGACTCCCCATTGAGCATGTAGCCTATAGCCTGAGGCAGGGCTCAATCTCAGGACCCCGAGATAATGACCTGAACCAAAATCAAGAGTTGGACAATTAACCAACTAAGCTACCCAGGCACCCCACAGACTAGATAGATTTTAAATAAAGACTAACATGATACAAAGAAGGGCTTACATAATGATCAATGCAACCAGAGGATGTAATTGTAAATACCTCTGAACCCAACATAATAGTTCCTAAATATATAAATCACATATTAACAGTCATAAAGAGACTTACTTATAGTAATACAATACTACCAGAGGACTTTACCACCTCACTTACATCAATGCATAGACCATCCAGAGAGAAAATCAATAAGGAAATCATGGTTTTGAACCACACATTGGGCCAGATATACAGAATACTCAATCCCCAAACAGCAGAAACACATTATTTTCAAGTCACATTAAACATTTCTCAGGATACACACATTCTAAGCCACAAAAGAAGTATCAATCCACTGTAAGAAAAAAGTAGAAGAAAATACTAATACATGGAGGCTAAACAACATACACTAAGAAAAGCAGTAGATCAAGGAAGAAATCAAAGAAGAAATAAATAAAAAATATCCTGAGACAATGAGAGCAGAAATACATCAGTTCAAATTCTAAGACACAATCAGCCTTCTAAGAAGGAAGTTGATAGGAATATGGGCTTACCCCAGGAAACAATAAAAAAAATTCACATATACAGTCTAACGTTATACCTAAAAGAATTAGGAAATAAAGAACAAATAATGTCCAAAAATAGCAGAAAAAGGGAAGTAAGGCAGATCCTAGTAGAAATAAATGAAATAAAGACTAAAAAATAGAAAAGTTTAATGAAATTAATAGCTGGTTCTTTAAAATATATACAAAACCCACTCGTGAAAAAAACACAGATTCACATAAAATCAGAAACGACATTACTCTCAGGAGCAGGAAATGTAACAGGCTTTTCTAACACAAGAGAAGAAGACAGAGACATTCATCCCAAATGAAACAACAAGATTAGGTCCCAGCCAGAGATCTCGTCAAAACAGATATGAGTAATATGCCTGAGGGAGAATTTAAAGCAACAATTATAAGGATTCTCTCTGGGCTTGAGAAAAGCATGTAATACTTCAGGGAAGCCCTTATAGCTTAGATAAAAGTTAAACAGTGAGAAATGTAAATTGCAATAAGTGAGATTTGAAACAGACTGAATGTAATGAACACAAGGATGGAACTAGCAGAGTAATGAATAAATGATCAGCTAAAATAAAGGAATATAGAGAAGCTGAAAAAAAAGACAGAAGAATTAGGGAACATGAGAACAGACTTCGGAAATTCAGGTACTCCATCAAACATAATAACATTTATATATTAGGAGGCCCAGAAGAAAGAGAGAAAATGGGGTAGAAAATCTGAGGAAATCATAGGTAAAAACTTACCGAATCTGGGAAAGGAAACATCCAAATTCAGGAGAGACAGAGAACTCCCATCAAAACGAACAAAAGCAGGTGAACACCAAGACATATTATAATTCAGTTTGTGAAATATAGTGATTAAAAAAATCCTAAAAGCAGACAGACAGAAGAAGTCCCTGACTTACAAGGGAAGATCCAGAAGTCTCTGTACAGATCTCTCCACAGAAACTTGGCAAACCAGAAGACAGTGGTATGATATATTCAATGTGCTAAATGGGGGAAATCTGCAGCCAAGAATACTGTATCCAGTAAGGCTATCATTTGGAACAGAAAGAGAGAGAGAATTTCCCTGACAAAAACTAAAGGAGTTCATGACCACTAAACCAGCCCTGCAGGAAATATTAGAGGAGACCTGCTGAGTGAAAAGGAAGCACCGAAAGTGACAAAGACAAGAAAGACCAGAGAAGATCTCCATAAACAATGATAAAACAAATAATATAATGGCACTGGATATATTTCTAAATAATTACTAAATAATTACTCTGAATGTAAATGGACTAACTCCTCCAATCCAAAGGCATAGGGTGTCAGAATGGATAGAAAACAAGACTCATTGATGTGCAGCCTATGAGACATGTTTTGGACCTAAAGACACCCACAGACTGAAGTGAGGGGATGGAGAATCATTTTTCAGGCAAATGGACATCAAAAAAAAAAAAAAAAAGCCAGAGGAGCAATTCTTATATCAGACAAACTAGCATGAGTGTAGCGGGGAGCCAAGAGGGGGAAAGAGAAAATCCTAAGCAGGTTCCATGCTCAGTGCAGAGTCTGACACAGGGCCTGATCCCAGGACTCTGAGATCATGACCTGAGTCAAAACCAAGAGTCAGATGCCCAACTGACTGAGTCACCCAAGTGCCCCCAGATAACATTTTAAACCAAAGACTATAACAAGGGATGAAGACGTGCACCATATCATAATAAAGGGAACAAGCAACAAGATTTAACAATTGAAAATATTTATACCCCCAAGATAGAAGCATCCAAATATATAAAACCGTAACAAACAGAAAGGAACTCATTGACAATAACACAATAATAGGGGACTTTAACGCCCCACGTACATCAATGGACAGGTCATCTAAGCAAGAAATCAACAAGGACATAATGGCTTTGAATGACAAAGTGGACCAGGTGGACTTCACAGATATATTCGGAACATTTCATCCTAATGTGGCAGAAAACACATTCTTCTTGAGTGCACGTGGAACACTGTCCAGCATATATTGCATACTGAGTCACAAACCAGCCCTCAACAAGTACAGAAAGACTGAGATCATACTATGCCTGTTCTCTCATCACAATGCTATGAAACTTGAAGTCAACCACAAGAAAAAATTTGGAAGGACCACAAATACATGGAGGTTAAACAACATGTTACTAAAGAACGAATAGGTCAACCACATGGAAACAAATGAAAATGACAACACGATGGTCCCAGTCCTTCGGGTAGCAGCAAAAGCAGTCTTAAGAGGGATATATAGAGCAATACAGACCTCCATCAAGAAGCAAGAAAAATCTCAAAAAACCTAACATTATACCTAAAGGAGTTAGAACAGCAAATAAAGACTGGGGCCAAAAAAAGAAGGGAAATAATAAAGATTAGAGCAGAAATAAATGACATAGAAACAAACAAACATAAAAGGAACCTATAAATGAAACCAGAAGCTAATTCTTAAAAAAATTGATAAAATTAATAAACCATCACCAGACTTATGAAAAAGCAAAGAGACCTAAATAAATAAAATCACAAACAAGAGAGGAGAAATAACAACCAACACTATAGAAATACAAACAAAAGAAAATATTAAGAAAATCTATATGCCAACAAATTGGACAACCTGGAAGAAATGTATAAATTCCCAGAAATATATAAACTACCCAAACTGAAACAGGAAGAAATAGAAAACCTCAACAGACTGAAAATCAGCAAAGAAATGGAATCAGTAATTTAATATCTCCCAACCAACAATAGGTGAATTTTACCAAACATTTAAAAAAGAATCAATACCTATTCTTCTCAAAAACTAGGAATGCAAGGAAAATTTCCAAATTCATTCTATGAGTTCAGCATTACCCTGATACCAAAACAAGACAAAAACTCCCCTAACAAAGAGAACTACAGGCTAATATCCCTAATGGACATGTATGCAAAAATTCTCAATAAGTACGAGCAAACCAAATCCAACAGTACATTAAAAGAATTCACCATGATCATGTGGAATTTATTCCTGGGCTGGAAGTGAATAGTGGGTCACTATTTGCAAATCAATCAACGTGATCTACCACATTAATAAAAGAAAGGATGAGAACCATATGATCCTCTCAAGAGATACAGAAAAAGCATTTGACAAAATAGAGCATCCATTCTTGATAAAATCTTTCATCAAAATAGGGATAGAAGGGATATGATAAAGGCCATATACAAAAGACTCGCAGCTAATATCACCCTCAATGGGGAAAACCTAAGAGATTTCCCTTTACAATCAGGAAAAAGACAGGGATGTCTACTCTCACCACTGTTATTTAACATAGCACTGGTAGTACTAGACACAGTAATCAGAAAATGAAAAGAAAATAAAAGGGATCCAAATTGGCAAGGAAGCAGTCAAACTTTAACCATTTGCAGATGACAAGATACTCTATATAGAAAACCCAAAAGACTCACCGTAAAATTGCTAGAACTGATACATGGATTCAGTAAAGTCACGCATTACAAAATCAAGGTACAGAAATGTGTTGCATTCTTATACAGCAATAATGAAACAGCAAAGAGAGAAATCAAGGAATTGATCCCATTTACAACTGCACCAAAAACTGTAAAATACTTGGGAATAAACCTACCCAAAGAGGTAAAGATCTCTTATCTCAAAACTATAGAACACTCATGGAAGGAAATGAAGAGGACATAAAGAAATGGAAAAACAGTCCAAGCTCATTGGTTGGAATAACAAATATTGTTAAAATCTCTGTATTACTCAAAGCAAGCTACACATGTAGTACAATCCCTATCAAAATACCAACAGCATTTTTCACAGAGCAGGAACAAAAAACCCTAATATTTGCATGGAACCAGAAAAGACCCTGAAGAGTCAAAGTGATCTTGAAAAAGAAAGGCAAATCTGGAGGCCTCACAATTCCAGACTTCAAGTTATATTACAAAACTGTAGTGAACAAGACGGTATGGTACTGGCACAAAAACAGACACATAGATCCATTGACCAGAATAGAAAACCTAGACATGAACCCCCAGCTATATGGTCAATTACTCTTTGACAAAGCAGGAAAGAATATCCAATGGAAAAAAGACAGTCTCTTCAACAAAAGCTGTTGGGATAACTGGACAGCCACAAGCAAAAGAATGAAACTGGAACACTTTCTTGGACCATTCATAAAAATAAATACAAAAGGGATGAAAGACCTAAATATGAGACAGGAAACCATCAAAATCCTGGAGGAGAACCCAGGCATTAACCTCTTTGACATTGGCCTGAGCAACTTCTTACTAGGTATGTCTCATGAGGGAAGGGAAACAAAAGCAAAAATAAACTATTGAGACTTTATCAAAAGAAAAAGATTTTTCATAGCAAAGAAAACAATACACAAAACTAGAAGGCAGCCTACAGGATGGGAGAAGATACTTACAAATGACATATCTGCTATAGGGTCAGTATCTAAAATCTATAAAGAACTTCTCCAACTCGACACCCAAAAAAACAAATAATCCAGTTAAAAAATGGGCAGAAGACATGAATAGACAGTTTTCAAAAGAATAAATTAAGATGGCTAACAGACACATGAAAAGATGCTCAACATCATTCATCATCAGGGAAATACAAATCAAAACCACAATAAGATATCACCTCACACCAGCCAGAATGGCTAAAATTAACAAGACAGGAAACAACAGGTATTGGCCAGGATGCAGAGAAAGGGGAACCCTCTTATACAGTTGGTGGAAATGCAAACTGGTGTAGCCGCTCTGGGGAACAGTATAGAGGTTCCTCGAAAAGTTAAAAATATAACTGCCCTATAATCCAGCAACTGCACTACTAGGTATTTACTGAAAGGATACTTAAGGGATGCATGTACCCCAATGTTTATAGCAGCATATCAACAATAACCAAGCTATGGAAAGAGCCCAAACTTACATCAATTGATAAATGGATAAAGATACAATGGAATATTACTCAGCCATCAAAAAGAATGAAATGATTCCTTTTGCAATGACCTTGATGGAGCTACAGGGTAGTAAGAAGAATAAGTCAGAGAAAGACAATACCATATGATTTCACTTATATGTGGCATTTAAGGAACAAAACAGACAGACATGGGGGTAAAAAGCAAAAGAGGAAAACCCAGAAATAGACTTTTAGCTATAGAGAACAAACTGATGGTAACAGAGGGGAGGTGGGCAGGGGGAATGGGTGAAATTGGTGGTGGGTTGTAAGGAGGGCAGTTGTTTTGATGAGTACGGGGTATTGTATATAAGTGATGAATCACTAAATTTTACACCCGAAACTAATATCCCACTGTATGTTAACTAGAATTTAAATAAAAACTTGGATAGGGGAAAAAAAAAGGATCAGAAATGAAAGAGAAAAGTGACAGCACAGAAATCAATGTATTCGAGTACTATGAAAAAATATGCAAACAAGTTGGACAACTGAGAAGAAATGGATATATTTCAAGAAAAACACAATGTTCTAAAAAAGAAGAAGAAATAGAAAATTTGAACAAATTGGTGGCTAGTTACAAAATTGGACGCGTAATCAAAATAGTTCCAACAGACAATGTCTAGCCTCAAATGGTTTCACAGGTGAATTTACCAAATATTTACTGAATAGTTAACACTTAAACTTCTCAGACTAAAAGTAATGCTTCCAAATTCATTCTATAAGACCACCATTACCCTAACACCAAAACCAGACAACTATACCACCGAAAGACTCTGGACTAATATCCTTGATGATTAAGATGCTAAAGTTCTCAACAACATATGAACACACCAAGTTTAATGATACATTAAAAGGATCATTTACCACAGTCAAGTGCAATTTATTCCAAGGATGCAAGAATGTTTCATTATTTGCAAATCAATGTGATACACCACATTAACAAAATCAATAATAAAGATAATATGAAAATATCAATAGATACAGAAAAAAACATTTGACAAAATTCAATGTCTGTTCATGATAAAAACTCTCAACAAAGACCACATATGACAAACCCACAGGTGACATCACAAGTCAATGATGAAATGCTAAAAGCATTCCCTTCAAGATCAAGAACAAAACAAGGTTATCTACTCTCACCACCTTTATACGTTATAAGTCCTAGAAGTCCTAGCCACAGCAATGAGACAAGGAAAAAGAAATAAAATGTTTTACATTAGCAAGGAACAAGTCAAACTGTCCCTATTTGCAGATGAAGCGATGTGTCTAGAAAACCATTAAGACTGCAAAGAAATAATCAGAACAAGTCAAAGAATTCAGAAAAGTTGTAAAACACAAATCATGTACAGAAAACAATCCCATTTACAATTGTGTCAAAAAGAATAAAATACCTAAGAATAAATTTAACCAAGGACGTCAAAGAACTGTACTCTGAAAACTATAAAACAGTGATGAAAGAAATTGAAGATGACACAAATAAATGGAAAGATCTATCTGGCTCGTGGAATGGAAGAATTAATAACATTAAACTGTCCATGTTCCCCAAAGCAATCTACCTAGCCGAAGTAATCCTGAGAAAGAAGAACAAAGAAGAACAAAGAATAAGATGTATCACTCTTGAAACTATACCACTAGACTCTAGTAATAAAAATAGTATGGTACTGGCACAAAAATACACATTAATCATTGGCTAATAGAATGCCCCAAAATACTCTTACATCTTTATGGTCAATTTATCTATGAAAAGGGGGCAAAAATATAGAACAAGGAAAAGATATTCTCTTCAATAAATGGTGCTGGGAAAACTGGACCATTTTCTTACATCATACAGACAAATTCAAACTTGATTAAAGACCAAAATGTTATAGACAGTAAACTACTGGACATCATTCTTAGCAGTATTTTTCTGGATTTGTCTCAGTAGGCAAGAGAAACAAAAGCAAAAATAAACAACTGGGACTACATCAAACCGGAAAGCTTTTGCACGGGGAAGTAAACTATGAAGAAAATGAAAAGCTAATATAGTGAATGAATGGGAGAGATATATAAAAGACTCATACAATGCAACAGGAAAAAAAAAAAATCCCCAAATAGTCCAGTAAAAAATGGAGAGAGGACCTAAATAGACATTCTTCCAAACAAGACATAGAGATGGCCACAAACACCTGAAAAGATAGCATCACTGATCATTAGGGAAATGCGAATCAGAGGCACAAAGAGATATCACCTTACACCTGCCAGAATTTCTTGTGTTAAGAAGAAAAACCAGGTGTTGTTGAGGATGTGGAGAAAAAAGAACCCTTGTGCACTTTGGTGGGTAGGTAAAAAATTAAAAACAGAAATACCATATGGTCCAGTAATTCTCTTTGTGGGTATTTGCCCAAAGAAAACAAAAAATGTTAATTTAAAATAATTTGTGCACTATTTGTTTATTTTGGTAATGTTTACAATAGCCACGATATAGAAGTAATCAAAATATCCATCTGCAGGTGAATATTAAAGAAAATAAGATACATTTACTCAATGGAATACTACTGTACTATACGAAAGAGTGAAATCATGACATTCAGGACAATAGATCAAGAGAGTATCATGCTAAATGAAATAAGTCAGGTAGAAAAATACTGTATGATTCGCTTATGTGTGGAATCTAGAAAGCAAAAGAAACAAAGCAACCAACCAACCATCAAATAATACAAAACAGAGCAGACTGATAAATACAAAGACCGAATTGGTGGTTGCTAGCAAGAAGGGCTTCGGGGGACAGGTAATAGATGTGATGGGTTAAGAGGTACAAACTTCCAGTTACAGTATAAATAACTCACAGTCATGGAAAGTAGAGCATAGGGAATATAATCAATAATATTGTAATAACTTTGTACAGTGACAGATTCTAACTATATTTATTTGAGTGAACATTTCATAATGTATATAAAAGGGAAATCACTACACTGTATACCTGAAGAAAATACTATATAACTGTTCTTCAATTACAAATAAAAAAGGATTAAATAGAGACAGAAATAGTCTATTAAGGAAAATATATATATATTTTATATGTGTATATACTTATATATTTTATATATATATACACACACATATACACACACACACATATACAAATACAAAACCTATGTAGCATGCAAAAACACGTTTATGCTTATATAGTTTCTGTATTTTATTTCAAACTCTTTTCTCATCTAAGTATATATAGAAATACCTAGATTCAAGATTTTGCTCCTTTGTCAGTATTTTATTGACAAAAGTTACTTAAATTACTTAAAGTTTTGCTTAATGTGTAGATTTTTCATTACATACAATACAAGGACTAAAAATATATATTTTACTATATTATTTGGTTTTTAGAATAAACATTTAATTGAAATATAATACTTAGAAAAATGCATACATTACAAGTGTGCAACTCAAAGATTTTAACACTTTTTTTTATTATGTTAGTCACCACACAGTACATCATTAGTTTTTGATGTAATATTCCATGATTCATTGTTTACGTGTAACACCCAGTGCTCCATGCAATATATGCCCTCCTTAATAACCATCACCAGGCCAACCCACCCCTCCACTCTGCTCCCCTCTAAAACCCTCAGTTTGTTTCCCATAGCCTGTAGTCTCTCATGGTTCATCTCCCCCTCTGATTCCGCCCCCTGCATTTTTCCCTTCCTTCTCCTAATGTCCTCCATGCTAGTCCTTATGTTCCACAAATAGGTGAAACCATATGATAATTGACATTTTCTGTTTGACTTATTTCACTCAACATAATCTCTTTGAGTCCCATCTATGTTGATGCAAAAGTTGGGTATTCATCCTTTCTGATGGCTGAGTTATATTTCGTTGTGTATATTGAACCACATCGTCTTTATCCATTCATCTGTTGAAGGGCATCTTGGCTCCTTCCACAGAATGGCTATTGGGGACATTGCTGCTATGAACATTGGGGTGCATGTGGCCCTTCTTTTTACTGCATTTCTACCTCTGGGATAAATACCCACTAGTGAAATTGCTGGGTCATAGGATACCAAAATTCTCATCAAGATCCTAGCTAATAGGATCCAACAGTACATTAAAAGGATTACCCATCATGACCAGGCGGGATTTATACCTGAGGTGCAAAGGTGGTTCAACTTTTGCAAATCAATCAGTGTGATAGAACACATTAATAAAAGGAAAAAGAAGAACCATATGGCCCTCTCGATTGATGCAGAAAAAGCATTTGACAAAATACAGCATCCTTTCCTGATTGAAACTCTTCAGAGTGTAGGGATAGAGGGAACATTCCTCAATTTCATAAAAACCATCCATGAAAAGCCCACAGCGAATATCATTCTCAATGGGGAAAACCTGAGAGCATTTCCCGTAAGATCAGGAACACAGCAAGGATGCCCACTCTCGCCACTCTTGTTGAACATAGTACTAGAAGTCCTAGCAACAGCAATCAGACAACAAAAAGAAATAAAAGGTATTCGAATTGGCAAAGAAGAAGTCAAACTCTCTCTCTTCCCAGATGACATGATACTTTATGTGGAAAACCCAAAAGACTCCACCTCTACATTAATAGAACTCATACAGCAGTTCAGGAATGTGGCAGGATACAAAATCAATGCACAGAAATCAACTGCTTTCCTATAACAATGTAACTGCAGAAAAAGAAATTGGGAATTGATTCCATTTACAATAGCCCCCAAAACCCTAAGATACCTTGGAATAAACTTAACCAAAGAGGTGAAGTTTCTATACTCTAGAAACTACAGAACACTTATGAAAGAAATTGAAGACACAAAAAATGGAAAAACATTCCATGCTCATAGGCCAGAAGAATAAACATTGTCAAAATGTCATGCTGCCCCGAGCAATCTATACTTTCAATACCATCCCGATCAAAATACCAATGGCATCTTTCAAAGGGCTGGAACAAACAATCCTAAAATTTCTATGGAACCAGAAAAGACCCTGAATCTCCCAGGAAATGTTGAAAAAGAAAAACAAAGCTGGTGGCATCATGTTGTCTGATTTCAAGCTATATTGCAAAGCTGTGATCACCAAGACAGCATGATACTGGCACAAAAACAGACACATAGATCAATGGAACAAAATAGAGAGCCCAGATAGGGACCCTCAACCCTATGGTCAACTAATCCTCAACAAAGCGAGAAAAAATTATCCAATGGAAAAAAGACAGTCTCTTCGATAAATGGTACTGGGAAAATTGGACAGCTATCTACAGAAGAATGAAACTCGACCATTCTCTTACATCATACACAAAGATAAACTAAATGGATGAAAGACCTCGATATGAGACAGAAATCCATCAAAATTCTAGAGGAGAACATAGGCAGTAACCTCTTCGACATCGGTCACAGCAACTTCTTTCAAGACATGTCTCCAAAGGCAAGAGAAACAAAAGCGAAAATGAACTTTTGGGACTTCATCAAGATAAAAAGCTTCTGCACAGCAAAGAAAACAGTCCACAAAACAAAGAGACAACCCATGGAATGGGAGAAGATATTTGCAAATGACACTACAGATAAAGGGCTGATATCCAAGATCTATAAAGAACTTCTCAAACCCAACACTCAGAAAACAAATAATCATATCAAAAAATGGGCAGAAGACATGAACAGACACTTCTCCAAAGAACACACACAAATGGCTAACAGACACACGAAAAAATGTTCATCATCATTAGCCCTCAGGGAAACTCAAAACCACATTGAGATATCACCTTATACCAGTTAGAATGGCAAAAACTGACAAGGCAAGAAATAACAAATGTTGGAGAATCTGTGGAGAAAGGGGAACCCTCTTACACTGTTGGTGGGAATGCCAGGTGGTCCAGCCACTTTGGAAAATGGTGTGGAGGTTCCTCAAAAAGTTAAAAATAGAACGCTAACTTTTTGAAGTGTTCCTAATAAAGAAAGAGAACATTACCAGCACCTCCTGTGCCTCATCCTAGTCACCTGCCCAGTTCCCCACAGGTATGCCATAACCTAGGATGACAACTATCCTGACGTTTAGCACTGTGGTTATTTCTTTTTGACTTTGAAATCCACGTAAATCATATTATGTTCTTTTATGACTGGTTCTATTTTTTGACATTATAACTGTGATAATCATTCAGGCTTTTTTTTTTTTTTAAGCAATTATTTGTTCATTCACTTGGCTTTTTTTTTTTTGTATTCAATGTGAATGCATATATCACAAATTATTAATACAATATTCAGGTGAAAGATTTTGGGTGTCTCCCGTTTGGGGAAATTATTAATGCTGTTATAAAGATTATTTAACATGCCTTTTGACAGACATATGCATACAGTTTTATTTGGTATATTTAATGAGTGAAATTTCTGTGTAACAGGATATCCATATGTTCAGATAAATATTCCACATTTCTTATAAATATGTAGCATATGCACATTTTTCTGAGTGTGACAAGCCATTTGAGAAGGGAAAAGGACGTGGGATTTTACATAGTGTCTTGCTCATATAATTTGAGAGCAGTGGCTCTGTGGTGAATTTCCCTACAAACAACAGAGCTTTTGCCACTGGCTAACTGCTACTTTTCTTAGAATGTAATTGACTTTTCTGAGCAACTATATAGCAAATTCAGTATATATTTTCCTGTGTCAAAGATTAACAAATGTTCCTGACATATGATGCCGTGCTTAGTAAACAGAGGTCATTAAAATGTGTTCTTCAGCAAAAAGGATATACAGACAGAAAATAAACACATGAAAAGTTGTACAACATCCTATATCCTAAAGGAATTTCAAATTAAAACAACAGTAAGATACTATTACGCATATAGTAGAGCCATTAAAATTCAAAACGCCAACAATACCAAATGCTGACAAAGATGTAGAGCAAGAGGAGTTCTGGTTTATTGCTGGTAGAAATGCAAAATGGTACAGACATTTTGGAAAACAGTTTGGAAGTGTTTCTTACTATCTAACCTAAATATGCTCTTACCATTCAATCCAATCATACTCCTTGATGTTCACTCAAATGAGGCTGAATACTGGTGTCTATGCTAAAATCTGCACATAAACGTTCATAGCCGCTTTTTTTTCATAAAAAGCAAAACTTGGAAGCAATCAAGGTGTCCTTCAATAGGTAAATGGGTAAACTATTGCGTATTCAGGTAGTGGAATATTATATAGAAATAAAAATAAGTGAGCTATCAAGCCACAAAAAGACCTGGGGAAACTTAAAAGCACGCTGCTAAACCAAAGAAGCCAATCTGAAAAAGCTGCACACCGTGATTCCAACAATATGGCATTCTGAAGGAACTCAGTGAAGAGTTCAGGGATGCAATGGAATGGAGGGAGGGGCCGTGAACAGGTAGAGAACAGGGAACCTAAGAGCAAAAGCATTCTGTATGGTATGATAATGATGGACATATTATACATTTGTTTTAAAATCTATAGACCTTCACAACACAAAGATGAACCCTCATGTAAACTATGGATTTAATAATAATGCAGCTGTATTAATCAGTTTTAACCAATGTACCATACTAATACAGATTCTAATTAATAGGGTAAACTATATGGGGTCAAGAGAGTTGTGTATGAAAATTCTCTGTATTTCAAATCAATTTTTTCTATAAATCTAAAATAGCTATAAATAATAATGTCCGTTAATTAAAAGATAAGTATTGATGAATGTCTCAACACATTTTTCTCAACTCCTGTCCTGTCCATTCAGGTGGAATATCGAAGTATTAGATACTGACTCAGGAGGTGACCCTCTTAATTTTTGTGTACAGAAATCCATTTATCAGCTACCCTAATCCACTTTTAATTGCATGAAGTTTTGAGCTATGTCAAATATAAGATTAAAAATAGTAAATCTCTTTGGCAAGTACGATTAGGGATTTCATAGAACAAATTCTTATGATGTTTGAGTGAATAATGATTATCATACAGAGTTTATGCTTCTTAAAGTCCATTTAAATGGAAAATGAATCATAATAAGATGTCAAGCCCCAAGGAGTATAATAAACTGTTACCTTCTCTATACTTTCAGGTGTATTCTCATGTTTCACTGCTTCCTACCTAAAACACCTACTGGAAATATTCCTCATTTTTTAGAGAAAGCCTATCTAAAAACTGAACTCCAAACTCTACTAGATCAGAAATGTACATCCTGTTGAATATTTTCTACCCAATATGTAATTTTAGTCCGTAAGTATATATCTGAATAAAAAACAGAATTAAAAATTAGATTATGAAGGTTTTCTTTCTCCATTTAAGTGCCTTCTGTAGTATATATTTTTCTGCTTACATTCTGGAAAAAAGTTGAGAATGTCTATACTACCCAATTTATCTATATGTCAAGAAAACAAGTGGCCTTTTAACCATATAATTTCAGAAAATGAGTACTCAGCAGTAAAAACCAAAGAGACATGGATTCATGAAAATGTGAATGGTCAGAGAGAAGGAACAGAAAATTTTTTTATGGCATTTTGCTATGAGGAGCTTAGAAACGGGGCTATTGCAGGGTAATATAAGGTCTAAAGAAGATGGTTTTAAGATGGTATAATTTACAACAAGTATGCTCCCAGAAATCATACAGAATAAATGAAAAAATGCCTCATGAGAGGACGGGGATAATTGCTGGACGGATACCTATGAGTGAATGAAGAGCATAAAATCCAGTATGTGAGTAGCAGGATTGGCCTTAGATGTGAGTATAGACAATTCATTTTGAGTAGCAGGAAGGGAGATGGAACACAGGGTTGCATTTATAGGAACATGCATAAAGGAAGTAGTGGGAACGTATGGATGTCCTTTCCTAACTGCACCTTTTTCTCTGCAAAATAGTCAGTGTAGTCAGCAAATGAGTAATGACATCAGAGGACTACAAGTTGGAAATTTGCGAAGAAGAGGGTTTACACAACTTGCCATAAGTAGGCAAGTATAGAGGGAAAATACAGGAAGACATGAATCCTGCTGTGTATATTACCAGATTCACACAGTCTAACCACAGCATTAAATACCTTGAATTCTGAAATACTATTGCATCATTAAAATTGAGGCTAAATATACAAATGGACAATATAGCAAGCCCAAATATGACAGCAGATTTCTGACGTACAGCTTCTGCAGCAATTGGCCCAAGAAGGCAAAAAAAAAAAAAAAAAAAAAAAAGCCCTCTGTAGATCAGTCACACCTTGGTCAGTGAATCAAGCTTCCCTATATTTTACTCCTCATTCCAACTCAGGACCAAGAAGAAAAAGCCAAAGGTACTCCCCAAACGAATCACAAAAGATGCCCCAGTCTAGTTACCTTGCTTCCAGATTCCTCATGCCAATAACCCTTCAACTGGAGCATACCTGGAGACTTCCCTTTTTTTTTTTTTTTTTACTATAAAAGTCTTCTTCCAGCACTGCCTGCCTTGGAGTTTCTGCCAAATGCAAGTGGTGGTGGCTGACTCCCTTCTTCTACTGGGCTCTGAATAAATAACCTCTGTTCTCATTTGGGTGGTCTTCATTTATTTCCACAGTAACTTTGAAGCCTTATTGTGTAAACCTTGCATTGCAAAGAAACCACAAGTAATCAGTTTGTCATTTCAATAGAAAAGAGTCAACCTGCTTAGTATCTTACGAGTAACAAAACCAGCGGGCTTGTTGATGGATTGTTTGCACTTTTCCAGTAATTGTTGAAGAGGACACAGTGTAGAGGCCTAAGGGTGGACTGTGGAAGAGGCATACAGAGGTTCAAATCTTTGTCTATATATTAGCCGAATGACTTCGGTCAAATTATGCAATCTCTAAATGTTACAGATGTCTTATCAGTAAATAGAGTTGTAACTGCTATCTCAGAGGAATTGTTAAGAGGAATACATAAATATAATTCATGGAACATAATGGGTACATCAATAACGCTGCCTTCCTCCTACTGAACACCTCCCTCTGCCTTCCTCTAATCGGGTATATTGACAATTGTGTGTAAGTATCAATAGGCTACAAAGAACACACACTGAAAAAAAAAATTTGTTCTCTGTTCCCAGTACTCTGAAAACCATTAATTGCCACCGGAACAAATCTAATAACTAAGTAAAAAAGATACTGTGTATGTCTCTATGAAGCCACAGTTACTTTCCTGGCAAAGGTTTATATGTTAGAAAAAGTTTAAACACGTGCTTTTTAAATTTTAAAGCAAAATTTCTGTCTTAGGCACCCTGTCCAGGGCAGAGTTTCTTGTCTTATTTAATTTAGAGCCACAATATATGCACAATGCCTAGCACAAGGTTGACATCCAGTGCATTTTGCTTGGAAAAACGTATAGGGGAATTAATATGCATTCTTTTCCCAAACTCCCATCAAGAAACTCAGAGCCAGTTCTCAAACTTCCCTTACACTTTGAGCAAGAGGTCTATAGAATTCAGTGTAACAAAAGAGATGGCAGTATGTCTAATTCTAGGAATTGAATGACTGACTGAATAGTGGCTTTGATAAGCAACAGATTATTAAGAACAAAGTTTGTATGTTAGCTTCACCTATGTCTTTGTTAGAATATAAAAGTCTTTCTAGGACTTGAAGAAATTCATTAATTTAGATCCAGCTTTTACAGTGGGGTTAGCTCTGTATATGCAGCAGCTATGTTTTCAGCATCTACAATTTCCATTTCAGGACTCTCGGGGAGGATGGCCGAGTGGGAGGATCCTGAGCTCACGTCCTCCCACAGACACACTAGAGCAACAACTACATGAAACGCAGTTTGCTCAGAAAATGACCCGAAGACTAGCAGAGCAGACCGTCCACAGCTAAAGACATAAAAAAGAGGCCACCTCGAGAATGGCAGCAGCAGCAGAAAAGCAGTCAAGGACAAAAGCCCCAGCACTGTGCCCCTCAAGTAGGACAGAGATCACAAGCATTGGAGGAGCGAGGGGATCAGGCCCCACATCGAGCAACCCAGCCCTGCCCTAGAACATGATCCCTCATAATGTCTGGCTTTGAAAACCAGACAGCTTACCCCGAGGAGCTTTAAAAATCAGTGGGGCTGAACTCCAGGAGAACCAGAAGGTTAAAGAAAAATGAGTCTCCTCTCTTAAAGGACCAGCCTCCTTTATCATGCAGTCCAACACACAGCATAGAAGCAGCAGTTTGAAAAGAACCTGAGGTATACAAAGAAGAGATTTACTGACTAATTTTAGGAGGTATACTAGAGAGACAGGAATCTGATGGAGCTTCCTCTGAACGTGGAGGTGCTGGTGGGTACCGTTTCTTTTGTATGCCCTTCTTCTGCCTCGCTGACTGGATGCTTGCAGGAGCCAGTTATGCTGCTGTCCATCTATCTGGCCAGCACTGCCTGCTCTGCCCGGGCATTCTCTGTCGGACCCGCCCCATCCAACATGCTCACCTTAGAAAATGCCCCTCCAAAGTGGCTCCCACCCTGCCACACTGGCGGGCAGCCTCGGTAAGGACCGTCCTCCCCACAGAGTGACTACACCTCACCACACCCAGCAGGCAGCCATCAGTTGGGACCGGTGTCCATCCAGAGTGATTCTTGCCCTGAGGAGGTGGGGGGATTAGTCCCACCCACTAGTGCACCCACAGCAGACACAGGCCAGCCACAATAACAAAGCACAGGCAGTCCACACAAGGGACATGCCTAGGGTCCCAGGTTCTGGTGACAAGGGGATATTGTGCTACATGGCACCAAAGGATGCCTTCTACACAGGTGACTACTTTTAAGACCAAGCGACATAGCTGACCTACCTAATGCATAGAAATAAACACAGAAAGGCAAGATGGAGAGCCACAGAAATATGCTGCAGTTGAAAAAAATAAGACAAAACCTAAGAAAAAGAGCTAAGCAAAATGGAGAAAAGCACCTGATAAAAAGTGCAAAGCGATGGTCATAAATATGCTTAATAAACTTGAGAGAAAAGTGGATGAACACAGTGAGAATTTCAGGAATGACAGGAGATGTAAAAAAGAATGAATCGTAGTTGAGGAGTGTAAGATCTGAATGAAAAATATACTAGAAGTAATCAACAGCAGATTACGAGATGCAGAATACCAGAACCCAATCTGAAAGACACTAGTGGAAAGCACCCCAGCTGAATAACAAAAAGAAAAAAATGATTAAAAAATGAGAATAGGTAAAGGGGCTTCTGGGATAACACCAAGCATACAGATTCACATTACAGGGATCCCAGGAAGATACGAGAAAGAAGAGGGGGCAGAACACCTGGGGAAGGAAAGAGACACCCAGGTTCAGGACACACACTAAGCCCCAAACAAGATGAGCCCAAGGAAGATCACAGCAAGACTTACAATAATGAAAATGGCAAAAGTTAAAGATAATCTTAATAGCAGCAAAAGAAAAGCAAACTGTTACATATCAGGGAAATGCCAAAAGGTTAACAACTGATTTTTTTCAGCAGAAAATTTACAGGCCAGAAAGGTATGATAAAAAGGAAAAAAACAAAATACCAAAAACTTACATCCAGGAATAACCAGCAACTTTATCATTAAGAAATGAAGTGTTTCCCAGACAAATAAAAATTAAAGGAGTTCATCACCACTAAACAGGCCTTACAAAAAATGATAAAAGGACTTTTTTTTTTATTTTAGAGAGAGAGTGCATGAGCAGAGGGGGAAGGGGCAGAGGGAGCAAGAAAATATATATACATATATATATTTATTTTAAGATATATTTCAGAGAGAGAGAGTATATGCTTGAGTGTGGGGAGGAGCAGAGGGACAGAATATCAAGCAGACTTCCCACCCAGCATGGAGCCCTATGCAGGGCTTGATCTCACAACCCTGACATGACCCAGGTTGAAATCAAGAGTCTGAAGCTTAACCAACGGAGCCACCCAGGCATCCTGGTAAAGGATTTCTTAAAGTGGAAAACAAAAGGCCATAACTAGAAGGAATAAAATTATAAAGGTAAATCATTACACTGATTAAACAAACATAGAGTATAGGTGGTAAATCAATTACTTATAAAGCTAGTAATAAATGATAAAATAGCAGTAAAATCAATATATCTACAAAAATTTGTCACAGAATACAAAAAGTAAATATATATATGACATACACCAGACGTAAGGGTGAGGGAGTAAAATACATTGCTTTTAGAATGTGTTCAAACTTAAGCAACCGTCAACTTAATGCAGACAGCTATATACATAGGATGTTATGGTACCTCATGGTAATCACAAACCAGAACCCTACAAAAGATCCACAAAAAATAAATAGGAAGGAACCTAAGAATAACACTAAAGAAAGTCATCAAATCACAGGAGATCAAAAGAAATAGAAAGGAACACAGAATTACAAAAGTAACCCGAAAATAGCAATCAGTACATATCTATCAATAATTACCTTAAACGTAAATAGATTAACTCTTCCAATGTATTTGCTGCTTACCAAAGAGAGACTCAGACATAAAGACACATATGGCCTGAAAGTGAAATACTGGAAAAAGATAATTCATGTGAATACTTGTGAAAAGAAAAGTTTAGATAGTAGTACTTATATCAGACAAAATAGACTTTAAAACAAAGACGAAACAAGAGACAAAGAAGGGTATTACATAATGATATAGGGAATCAATCCAGCAGTAAGATATAGCAATCGTAAATATCTACGCGCCCAACATAGGAGCACCTAAATACATAAGCCAAATATTAACTGACATTAAGGGAGAAACTGACAGTAATAAAATAATTGCAGGGGATTTTAACACCTCACTTACATCAGTGGGTGCTTCATCCAGACAGAAAATCAACAAGGAAAAAGTGGCTTTGAATGATACACTAGATGAGATGGATGTAACAGATACATACAGAATATTCCATCCCCAAACAGCAGAATTCATACTCTTTTTAAGTACATGAGGATTATTTTCAAAGATACATCACATGTTATATCACAAAACAAGTATCAAAAAATTTAAGGGCACTGAAATAGTAACAAACATTTTCCAACCACAAGGGCTATGAAACTAGAAATCAATTACAATAAGGAACGTGGAGAAACACAAAACAAAACCATAATCTAAGGCTAAAATGCTACTGAACAGCCAATGGGCTGATGAAGAAATCAAAGAGGAAGTCAAAAAATACCTCGAGCCCAGTGCAAATGGCAACACAACAGTTCAAAATCTTTGTTTACAGCAAAAGCAGTTTGAAGAGGGAAGTAGCTAGTGATACAGGTCCGTTTCAAAAAAAAAGAAAAATTTCAGCTAAACAATTCAACCTTATACCTAAAGACCTAGAAAAAAGAAGAAAAAAAAAAGCCCAAATTTAGTAGAAGGAAGGATATAATAAAGATTAGAGCAGCAATAAAGGACATACAGCATAAAAAGACAATAGAAAAGATAAACTAAGAGTTTGTTTTCTGAAAGTAAATAAATCGGTAAACCTTTAACTAGATTCATCAAGGAAAGAGAGAAGACTCAAATACAAATGAAAAAAAGGTCAAAGCCAACACCACAGAAAGACAAAGGATTTTAAGACACTGCTATGAAAAATCACAGGTCTAAATTGGACAACCTAGAAGAAATGGATAAATTCCAAGAAATCTATACTCTCCCAAACCTGAATGATGAAGAATTAGAAAATCTGAACAAACCAATTACTAATAAAGAGATAATCAGTAAGAAATAGCTGCCAACAAAAAGAGTCAGACCAGATGGCTTCACAGGTGAATTCTACTAAACATCTAAAGAAGAGTTAATACTTACCCTTCTCAAGCTATTCTGGAAAACAGAAGGGGAATGAATGCTTCCAAACTAATTCTGTAGAACTAGCATTATCTTGATACCAAACCCAGATAATGATGCTAGGGTAAAAAAATATATATAGTCCTTCCTATATCCCTGATTAACTTAGATGCTAAAATCTACAATGAAGTATTAACATGCAGAATTTAAAAATGAATTAAAAGGATCATACACCATGACTAAGTGGGATTTTTTTTTCAGGGATGCAAGGATGATTGAATTATGCAAATTAATCAGGATGGTATACCGCCTTGTCAAAATGAAATACAAAAATCATATGACCATCCCAATACATACAGAAAGAGCGTGACACAAGAAAACACTCATTCTCGATAAAAATTCTCAACAAAGTAGAAATAGAAGAAACATACCTCAACACAATAAAGGTCATATATGACAAAAACCACAGCTAACTTCATACTTAATGGTGAAAAGCTGAAAGCTTTTCTTTTCAGATCAGATACAGTGCAAAGAGGTCCACTTTTACCCCCCTCTTTTTTTTTTTTCAACATGGTTTGGAAGTCCTAACCAGGCCAGTCAGACAAAAAACTAAGAAACAAAAAACAGGCATCCAAACTGGTAAGGAACGTCCAACTGTCACTATTTGCAGATGAAACGATACTGTATATGGAAAACCCAAAAGAGTGGGACAAAAAACAAAAACTAGATCTAATAAATAGGTTCAATAAAGTTGCAGTACACAATCAATATTTAGAAATCTGTTGTGTTTTTGTATACTAGTGATGAAATAGCAGAAAGAGGAATTAAGAAAACAATGCCATTTACAGTCACATCAAAAAGAATAAAATATCTAGGAATAAATATAACCAAGGAGGTGAAATACCTGTACTCTCGAAACTATAAGACATCGATGAAAGATACTGAAGACAACAGAAACAAATGGAAAGATCTTCCATGTGCAGGCATTACAGGCATTGATATTGTTAAAATGTCCATAGTACCCAATGTAATCGACAGATTTAATACAGAGCCTATCAAAATACTAAGAATACTTTCACAAAACTAAAACAAGCATCCTAAATGTTGTATGGAAGCACAAAAGACCCTCAATAGCCAAAGCAAACTTGGTAAAGAACAAAGCTGGAGGCATCACAATCCTGAATTTCAAGATACACTAGACAGCTGTAGTAATTGGAACAGGGTGGCACTGGCACTACAGTAGATGCATAGATCATTGGAGAAGAGAGAGCCCATTTACCATTTATATGGTAAACTAATCTATGACAAAAGAGGCAAGAATACACAATGGAGAAAAGTCCATGTCTTCAATAAAATGGTGTTGGCAAAACCGGAAAGCTATGTGCAAAAGGAGGGAACCACTTGCTTGACCATACCAAAAAATAAACTCAAAATGGATGGAAGACCCAAACGTGAGACCTGAATCCATAATACTTTTAAAAGAAAGCATGAGCAATGAACTTTTAGACACGGGCCTTAGCATGATTTTTCTGCGTAGGTCACCCCAGACAGGGGAAACAAAAGCAACAATAAATAGTTGGGACTATATCAAACTCAAAGCTTTTATAGAGTGAAGAAAACCATCACATCAACAAAATGAAAAGTCGACCTACTGAATGGGAGAAGATGCTTGCAAATGATATATCTGCTAAGAGATTAATATGCAAAACATAAAATATACTGCTATAGCTCAACAACAAAAACCCAATCTGATTAAAAATGGGTAGAGGACACGAATAGATATTCTATATATTTTTATCTATATCTAATAGATATGTCTTTCCAAAGACATACTGGTGGCCAAAAGGCACACAAAAAGATACTCAACATCACTAATCATTAGGGAAATGCAAATCAAAACCACAACGAGATGTCACCACACACTGAATCAGAATGGCTAGTATCAAAGTGACAAGACCTAACAAGTGTTGGAGAGAATGTGAGGAAATGGACCTTCGTGCACAGTTATTGAGAATGTAAATTGGTGCAGCCACTGTGGAAAACAAGATAGAGATTCCTCAAAAGATTAAAAATACAAATACCGTATGATCTAATGCTATGTCAGAGTATTTACTTGAATTAAAATACTAATTTAAAAAGATATATACACCCCTATGATTATTGAAGAATTATTTACAGTAGTAAAGATATGTAAACAACCTAAGTACGCACAGATAGATGAATGGATAAAGAAGATGTGGTGTGTGGGATGGGTTATTACTCAACCATAGAAAGAAGAAAATCTTGCTGTTCAGGACAACACGGATGGACCTAGAGGGTTTCATGCAAAGTAATGTAAGTCAGAGAAAGACAAATGCCATATGATTTCACTTATATATGGGATCTGAAAAACAAAAGAGGGAAAACAGAAAGAGACTGATGGTATGAAATTCTATATGATTATAGAAAACAGTCTGGTGGTTGCCCAAGGGGAGCGTATGGGGCACAGGTGAAATACATGAAGGGGATTAAAAGGTACAAACTACCAGTTATAAAATAAATAAGTCAAGGGGATGAAAAGTATAGCATAAGGAGTATAACAAAAATATTGTGCTAACTTTTCATGATGATAGATGATAACTACATTAATTGTGGTGAGTATTTTATAATGTACGTATTGTACAACTGTACTATATACAATATAGTACAATGTACTATATTGTACAACTAAAACTAAATACAGTATTTTACACTGGTACCTCAAATAAATAGAAACCCTTCCCAAATCTTTCATTTCACATATCCAATTACAGTTAGATTCGTAAGAAGAAAAAATTCAATTGTCATTTGTGTCAATATGTAAACTGAGTTCTTATCATTATCCATACCTTTCTAAATTTCAGTTAAAAATACTCCTGGTAGTATTTATTGTTCCAGTTACAGATTTAGTACTTTAAAAAAAATAATACTGTGGTATAGTTTATATAGTGTCATTTCTTTTTCCTTGAGACTGTTAAAAGTTTTATTGACACAAAGGCAAACTTTAAATGGTGAGAAAGTGATTCACTCAACTTTCTTATGCAAAATGTATGTTTTTTTTGCAAAATAATTTTATGGACTACCAATTTTGGATATGAATTCAGATGAATTCTGGTCATTAATTTTAAAAATGCTGTTTCAATTAAAACTGAAATCAGAATGTGTATTTGTTTTTAACATCTATCCTTATTACTCTAGTATCCAGGAGTAATTATTGGTTTATGGGAAGAATGCAGAAGTAAATTTTCAAGAAAACTGACAATTAATTGAAGCTACAAATGATGACTATACAAAAGTATAGTATCTCATGTAATCTAGACTATTGAAAAAAGAAGGCAGATTTTAACATTTTTCTACATTTTAAAAGAATTATTATAGTTATCTAGTTAGCAAGTGAAGCTTGTCTCTCAGAAAAGTTGTAAGTTGAGATGGCCAGGAAAAAATGGGTGACAATAAAAAAAAAAAATACACATTTCAGCAGAAAGTGTTCATTTATGCCAGATGAGAGGGCTAATGTGAGCAGTATTTTAAGTGGGGAACATGACAGGTAATGCCTTGACTAGTCTTTGTGACTTTCCGAAATGAAAGAGTAGGGAATAGACCTGTGAACTCGATTTGGTAGTCACTGGATGCTTGGCTTGAGTGTCTAACACTATTCCTCGATATTGCAATAGAAAGGTAAAGAAAAAAATATATCTTAAACATATGAAAAACAATACTGATATTATGTATCAATGCTTGGTTATGACTTAATAGTCAACCTTGTGGAAAGCTACAAATAAACAGTGGAAATGATCCCTGTCTTCAAGGAGTCTGCCATGCAACATCAAACAGCCATAAAAAACCCTAAGTATTCTATAATTATTACTTATTCTATATTTACATACTTTCATAGTGATAGAACATGGTTAATGCTTAGGTGAATCAGAATTTGTTGGATCCCATCTTATAAAGACTTTCAGGAGACGAGTTTCTAAAAAGGGAGTTGGAAGTAGACATTTCTTTTTTTTTTTTTTTGGAAGTAGACATTTCTATCCCTTCTTCTTGGGTGGGTCATCTGGGGATGGGGGTCACTTTTATTTCCAGCCTTTTAATATAGGAATAGCTTATTATGATCTCACTCCTTGGATGGCAAAAATTAAGTTCTTCTTTCTTTATTTTTTTTAAAGATTTTATTTATTTATTTGACAGAGAGAGAGAGAGGTGGAAGCAGGCTCCCTGTTGAGCAGAGAGCCCGATGCGGGGCTCGATCCCAGGACCCTGAGATCATGACCTGAGCCGAAGGCAGAGAGGCTTTAACCCACTGAGCCACCCAGGCGCCCCAAAAATTAAGTTCTTCTTTAACTCAATGAGAAATAGTTACACAGAGCTGTGAAGATCAACGGCATCTTCCAAAGGAAGGTGTGTTTAGGAAACTAGCAGCTACCAATGAATGTACAAAGAACTCTATCGTTATTTAGTTTGGTGACACTAATGCATCAGGCACCTGGTAAACGCCACATGGGATCAAATACAACAATGACCTCAACTCCTCATGGACTAAGTGCAAATACAGAGAAATGTGAAGCTTTTGCTCATTAACAAACCAACCCCAGAAAATGCCTCTTCCATAGATCTGAAAGATAACCAAACGTAAATTAGGGAATGTTAGAAAATTTAATAATTTGGGTAAATGTTACCTGTATCTTAAACAGGGAAAAAAAAAAAAAAGTGTCTGAAACTTATGTTACTGAAAAGGTAGGAAAAGTTATGGCCACAGCATAAAATGTAGTAATATCTTTAGATAAAGAACCTTAGAGCACTTTTCCCCCATTTCCTCCTGGGAAGGCTGGACACTGTTGAGGAATGGGTAAGCAGTAATAGCAGGATTTAATGAGCCACTCTGAAGAGATGTGATCTAAGCTCCGCTGCAAATTTCCATCTTATTAAAACAACCAGACTGCACATTTATCAAAAGTCTAGTTCTTTGGAATCAAGGCCCAGTGCCATAAAGGTGCTACAGCTTTCCTCCCCATACTATTTATACCCTCCTTAGAACAAATTTTCTGATTCAATAACCATTACCACGTATTCACTGATACCTTATTTAAAAAAATAATACAGTGTCCTTTCTTTCTCAGTGACGCACTGATGAAATATTCAGAAGTTAAGGATAAGTAATAAGAGGCTCATTTGGCTAGAAATAAGCTCATTATTGTTTGCTACCCTTGCCTTCTGACGGAAGATCAGGGCCCAGCCGTGATGTTTTCTTTTGCCTCGTGCATTTATGGGGGGCTCCTGTGCTGTCAAGTAAGAATTTAATGAATATAATCGGAGGGGAGCAGAATATGCCACTCCAATATATACCGCTTTGACATATTGATTATTATGAATTAAAGTTACTTAAGAAACAGCAGGTGCAAGGATGTTCTGACCTCCTTTGTCTCCCTGAAAGCAGAAAATGAGCTTCCCGCAGGATGGCACCTTCTTTACGTGGGGAAGGAAGAAGGCAACCTTATCACCAGAGATAGGAAATTCAGGGCCAAGAAGGCCGTATAAACAGATCTTGTTACTTCTTCACTAATTTACTACACCCAAGTCCGCACCCCTTTCTTTTGTCAATTCTTCACAAATGTACTCTTTCTTTATCTAAAAGGTATCATAGCTGCCTGCTCTCGTCACTTCTTTGAGCCTCACATCTTTGGGGCTTCATTTAATTATAGGCCAGACAAAGAACCAAGAAGAGAAGGGAAAAGTTTTCTTCTCCTACAATTCAATAACATTTGGGAATTTAGTTCTTTTTCCAATTACCTTGAATCACTCCATATATTTTTTAAGGACATTTGGCAAGGCGTGTGTGTGTGTGTGTGTGTGTGTGTGTGTGTGTGTGTGTGTGTGTGGTTGGTTGGTTGAACACTGTACAGTGAAGGAGGCTGAATGAAGATTAAAGTTTAAAAAATACAGTGTGATTCCCAGGCTATATTAGGAAAATAAAGGCCCACTGATATACTTGTAGGGTGGTACTGGAGCTGAGTAGGCTTTGAACACATATGACTGGTGTCCTTACAAGAAGATTAGAGACTCGGGGAGAGAGGAGAATCTTAGAAAGAACACATGTGAAAAGATGCAGAGGGCGAATGGCATGTGTCCTCAGAAACGGAGCCTGGAGTGATGCGTTTAGAAGCCAAGGAATGCCAAGGATGGCCAGCAACCCCAGAAACTAAGAGAAAGGCATAGAGCAGATTATATCCTACAGCCTTCAGAGAAAGAAAGGCGTCTGCCTCAAACTTTAAGCTTCCAGAACTGTGAGAGAATATCTGTTTTTTATAGTCACCCAGTTTGTGGTACTTTCTTATGGCAGCCCTAAGAAACCAACACACTCCCCCCCAAATGCTGTTGGAAGGCAGATCAAATTCTCAGCTAGTATGAAGAAGCCCTACTGAACTCACTTTGGTAGCACTCAGGAAAATCAGGGGCAGTGGCCTTTATATATAATTGTTAGCATTTATGGCAGACACAGATACTGAGTGGACCTAAAATTTTTTTGAAAGATTTTATTCATATATTGGGGGGTGGGGAGGAGCAGAGGGAGAGGGATAAGCAGATTGCGCTGAGCACAGAGCCCAATGTGAAGCTGGGTCCCATGCCCCTGAGACCTGAAATCATGACCTGAGCCAAAAATCAAGAGGCAGATGCTTAACTGACTGAGCCACCCAGGCACCCCTGAATGGACCTAAAATTTAAAAACTGGGACATTTGGACTTAGGAGTGGATAAGCACCTCACTGAGCCATCCACAGCTGTTGAGGGACATCGAGTTGCATCAGTCCTGGCTACTATATAGATGGGGCACCAACAGCAGCCCAGGTCTCAAGACTATCACCTTGACTCATTACAGAATCCAACTTTTTGCAGTACACTGAATTTTCAAGTAATTTTTTTTTTACTGATCAAGTAAGTAACAATTGAATGGAGCAGTAAAATCGATCACCTCCATTTATCGCCTTAAAAATCTATCTGTGGACTTTCATTGTCCTGACACAGCCTGTGACTCACTCTGTTATTTCCAAATAAGATCACAGTCTAACGTACTGGGATTAGGACTTCAACATACTGTTCTGAGAGAACACAATTCAAGAGTGTTTACATTTGCCTTTGAGCTTCCCAGAAACCAAAACAAACAGGGTTCTATGATTAAGTAATCATCACATTCAGATAAGGGAAAGCCCATTGGTTCCTTAGACGAAGGCAAACATTTATAATGTCTCAGAAAGATTTTTCATATGAGACCTTCTAGAGATCATTCTGAATTATGTGATTCATAGAGCTTACTAGCTACAATGATACACAAGTTGTGACGGACTGGCCTTGTAGCAATGGCATCGTCAGGCATACTCATTGCTGCTGTAGAGTTACCAACTTCTCTGAAAACTCGAGTCATTGTTATAAAGAAAGATCACATTAAAAACTGAAATGTTTCCCATTATTTTTCTGGCTCCCGACCTGATGCACTTTATTTTCCAGAAGCCCATGCTCCAACATGAGGCTCGTGTCCAGCCACAGAGTCTGTTCCTTTATCCTTCATCTATTCTTCCGTGTCTAGAAGCCCAGTGAGGCCAGTGTGCCATTCCAAAGCCTCTTAAATACTTCATGACAATTTTTTCCATGTCATGAAAAGTCAAAAATGTAAATTGTACTGTACCCATCATCTGACAAAAATAAGCGAATGTTAGGAAATGGCTACTCCATTGCAATTGGGTAGAACTTCTGTGGATATTGCGGAAGTTGAGACAATAACCTTTGACTCTCTCACACCCAAGTCGATTTTTCAGTGGAAGCAGCTGGTACACCAATCCAAATTACTCCCAAGTACATTTACCTAAGCACTTGTAAACTGGAGATGATAAATATTAAAGAATTTTGGGACCTGTATGTGTATGTGTAATGTATGATTATTCCAGCAAGGTTTTTAAAGGTTTACGTAAATGACAGTGACAATGTTGAGCTTTACTTGAGCCTACACTACAAAAAAAAAAAAAAAAAAATCAGTAATTAAGAAATTCCTCCATCATTTTTTTTCTCTGAACACCCCCCACATACATATATATCATTTGTATTCTGAGAAAATGCTAAATGCAAAGTACCACGTTGCCCATGTGTATTTCAATACCCACTTTCACTCTTCCTCATGAGTCTCTCCTTTTATAAAACTCAATTGTTCTCCCTTTGAGATGTTTCTCATTAATGAACATTCTCCATAATGCTGAATAAATACTAATAAATACTAAACCAAATAATACCATCTCCTTAATGATCTTGTGCATTATGTCTGGGCTGCAACTTTTTTTTTTTTTTTTCAATTTTGATTTTTCAAAACAAACACCAAGTTTGGGCCACATACTTTAATTATGACATGTAATTAAGCAGTTTTTAATGAATAAATCCTTTAGAAATACACTTCATAAAAAAGTTAAAAAAGAATACATGCTATTTTTCTTTTTAAAAATCACTGGCAGAGTTATAGCAGTAGACATATCTTTAGTCAGAAAATGAACAGAAAGGAGATTTGCTCTTGGCAATTTTTTTTTTTTACATTTGCTTTTATAAGAAATATGTCTTGGCTGGTGGTAAAAATTTATTTATTATGTATTTAACCAACCAATGTGAAAGTCCATTAAATTTTTACAAGAATGTGTTTAGTTTTTAAGATGAAACTTTTGACCTGGGGAGTTCTTTTAACCCACAGGACAGTTCATCATTACCTAATCCTGTATCTGTGCAGAAATATTTTTACTTGACTATAATGTGGGTAAAGTTAGAAACCCAGAGAACTATAATCCTCTAAAGAAATAGCATTTGTTTCCATTTAATGGCAGGGTTCTTTTTTTCATGCATTTTTTAAAAATTCTACCTAATTTTACTAGTGGGATATTCTGAAAGTTGTCATTAACACATATGGATCATTTATCCTGAGCCAAATGATCAGTTTTTGGAGAATCAAAACCTGTATGCCAGAAGACTGATGGTAATTCTATTTTAAAGTATTCCGTTACATCTGGAAAGTACATGTCCATAATGGATAACCTAACTTTGCTTTTTTTTTTTTCCCCAGGAGTCTTTGCTTCTTCATTCAGAGCCTGAGGCTATCCTAGATGCACAGTATACCTTATTAACTTAGAATAATATAAATAGCTTTTCTTTGTATCAAAAAAGCAAAGATGGGGCACCTGAGTGCCTCAGTTGGTTAAGCATCCAACGTGGTTTCAGATCAGGTCATGATCTCAGGGTCATTATATGGAGCCCCACATAGGGCTCCCTGATCAGTGGGGAGTCTGCTCTCTCCCTCTGCCCCTCCTCTGTCTCATGCACTCACTCTGTCACTCACTCTCTCTCCAAATAAATAATCTTGAAAAAAAAAAAAAAAGGCAAGGACAAAGTACCTAAACAAATAACTAAAGTGAACAAAATTATAAGGCATGTGTTTACCTGTTTGAGAAAGTGAACTATTGAACAGACTCTCAGGGATGATGGCAGTGGAGGAGGAGGACCCAGAGCTCATGTCCTCCCACAGACAAACCAAGACTCCAAGTAACGCATCTCACTCTGAAAAAAGCCTGGGCACTGGCAGAACAGATCTTCCACAGCTAGAGACACAGAGAGAAGGCCACACAGAGAAGGGTAAAAGCAACAGAGACACGGTTGAGAACCAAATCTCCAGTGCGCGTACTCACAAACGGGAGGGATATTACAAGCACAGAGGAAGGAGGGGCTCAAACCCCACACTGGGCACCCCTGGACTTTTAGGACCTTTCTTAGGAACAAGAGATCACATAATCCCTGGCTTTGAAAATCAGCAGGGCTCACCTCTGGGAGAATCAGAGGGCTACTGGAAACTGAGTCTCTGCATATAAAGGGACAATGTGATGTATCAATCAGTCTGAGACCCAGAAGAGAGGCAGCAGTATGAAAAGAGCCTGGATTACATGTGGAGAGTTACTGCTTAATTTCAGGCCATGTACTGGAGGAAGAAGGATCTAGAGGAGCTTTCTCCAAGGACAGAAGTGCTGGAAGGTGCCATTTTTCTTGCTTTCTTTCAATTTACCTAGCCGGACATTTTGAGGAGCCGGTTTTGACACTCCGTCTCCCTTGTTAACACACATTGCCCTGACATGCAGTCCCCTGCAGACCTGTCCCACCCAACACAACCACCTGGGAAAGTGCCCCTCCATGTGGCTCCAGTCCTTCCACACTCAACAGGCAGCCTCAGTTGGACCAGCATCCCCACAGAGCAACTATGGTCTGGCCACTGGGTGTGAAATGACACCCCTCCAGGGCAACTCCAGCCCCAGGGAGAGGGGAATTGGCATGCCCTGCCCACCCGTGCAGCCGCAGCAGTCAGAGCCCAGCCAGAGCAGGAAGGCAAACGGGCCACACAGGGAACAGCCCTGGGGCATCTAGTGACAAGGGAGGATTTTGCCACAGGGCAGCAGAGAATTCCTTTTCCTTAAGGCCATTACTTTAATGACCGGGAGACATAACTGACTTACCTCAGACAAAGCAACAAACACAGACAGCTGGACAAAATGAAAGAGTAAAATGTTCCAAATGAAAGAACAAGACAAAACAATGGAAAAAGAGCTAACCAAAACAGAGATAAGCAATCTACTGGAGAAAGGGTTCTAAGTAATGGTCACAAAGATGCTCACCCAACTTGAGAGAAGAGTGGATAAACTCAGTGAGAACCTCAACAAAGAGATCAGGAAGGAAAAAGAAAAGGTGATATGCTGTCTACCAGAGATAATACTTCAGACCTAAAGAATCATGCAAACTCTAAGTGAAGGGACAGAAAAATATTCCATTCAAATGAAAGTGGGGGGGGGGGGAAACACCCAAAAGCTTGGGTGGGCAATTTCTATATCAGACAAAACACTCTTTAAAAACAAAGTTCAGGGGCGCCTGGGTGTCTCAGTCGGTTAAGCATTTGCCTTCGGCTCAGGTCATGATCTCAGGGTCCTGGGATCGAGCCCCACGTCGGGCTCTCTGCTCAGCAGGGAGCCTGCTTCCCCTTCTCTCTCTGCCTGCCCCTCTGCCTACTTGTGATCTCTTTCTCTCTGTCAAATAAATAAGTAATACCTTAAAAAACAAAAAAAATAAAGTTCACTTACTTGTGGAACATAAGGAATAGCATGGAGGACATTAAGAGAAGGAAGGGAAAAATGAAGCGGGGGGAATCGAAGGGGGAAATGAGCCATGAAAGACTGTGGACTCTGAGAAACGAACTGAGGGTTTTAGAGGGGAGTGGGGTGGGGGAATGGGTTGGCCCTGGTGATGGGTATTAAGGAGGGCACGTATTGCATGGAGCACTGGGTATTACATGTAAACAATGAATCATGGAACACTACATCAAAAACTAGTGATGTACTGTATGGTGACATAACATAAAAAATAAAAATACATTTAAAAAAAAAAAACCCAAAAAATAAAGTATAACAAGAGATTAAGGACATTACATAATGATAAAGGGATCAATTCAACATGGAGGTTTAACAATTACAAATACCTACGTACCCAACAGAAGAGCTCCTAAATATAAAAAGCAAATATTAATAGACATAAAGGAACAAGTTGACAGTTATATAATAATAAAAGGGGACTCCAACACCCCACTTACATCAATGGGTAGATCATCCGGGCAGAAAATCAATAAGGTAACAATGGCTTTCAATGACATATTAAACCGGATGAATGTAACAGATATATATAGAACATTCCATGCAAAAACAGCAAAATGCATGATCTCTTCAAGTGCACATGGATTAGTCTCTAGGATACATCACGTTAGGCCACAAAATAAGTCTCGATAAATTTAAAAAGATGGAAACCATATTCATCCTCTTTTATGACCACAATAGTATGAAACTGGAAATCAATTTCCAGTAAAAAAAAAAAAAAGTAGGAAAAAAAAAAAATAAAGGAACCCACAAACACATGGAGGCTAAACAACATGCTACTTACTAAACAGCAAATAGGTCAACAAAGAAGTCAAAGAGGAACAGTTAGAAAACCAATAAAAACAGAAACACAATGGTTCAAAATCTTTGCGAAGCAGCAAAACCAGTGCCAAGAGGGAAGTTTATCATGAGATAGGACAACTTCAAGAAGCTAGTGAAATTTCATATAAGCAATCTAACCCTATACCTAAAATTTCACTGATGAAAGGAATTAAAGATGACACAAATAAATAACAAGATATAACATGCTCATGGATTGGAAGAATATTATTAAAATGTCCAGACTACTTAAAACAGTCTAAAGATTTAATTCAATCGCTATCAAAATACCAACCGGAATGCCTGGGTGGCTCAGTCAGTTGGGCATCTGCCTTCGGCTTGGGTCATGATCCCACTCCTACGATGGAGTCCTGCACTGGACTCCTTGCTCAGTGGGGAGCCTACTTCTCCTGCCTGCCATGCCCCCCACCCCCGCTTGTGTGTGTGCTCGCTCTCTCTCTATGACGAATAAATAAACAAAACCTTTAAAAAAATACCGATAGTATTTTTCACAGTACTAAGAGAAATAATCCTAAAATTTATATGAGACCACAAGATCTTGAATAACCACAGTACTTCTGAGCAAGAAGGCTAGAGGTATCACAATCCCAGATTTGAAACTATTCTAATTATAGGGCATAAGCAAAATAAATTAAGGGAATTAAGATATACAGACTTCAAGGTATAAAGTAAGTCATGGGGATATACAATACAACATACGGAATATGGTCAGGAAGATTGTAATAACTCTACATAGTGACAGATGGCAATTGTACTTACCATGATGGCATTTCATAATGTATATAATTGTCAAATCACTATGTTTTACATCTGAAACCATTATTATATATAGATTCTACTTCAATAAAAACTTTTAAAAATATTAAAATTAAAAAAACTAAATTGACATTCTTAGAAATAATTTTTATACAATTGCATTGTAAACAATAAGTATATGATAATATAAACACACATATACACACATATACCAATATATACACTCACACAAACATACACACATGTATCAATATTTTTATGTATTTACCAGGGCTATTCCTAACTATTCATTAAAGCATGATAAAACAAAGAATATTCAGCTAGTCAATTACCTGGCACTGGCTGCCATCTTTACCTAAAAACGAAACAAAACAAAAACTATATTCTCTAGCACAGACATATAGACTTCATGCCTCACATTTGTTTACATCAGTATATGCATTGATTACCTACCACAACAAGTAAGCTATGTGATAATTGATGTTATCGATTAACCACTATGTGAGGACATTTTCTTCAAATAAGATACACTTACCCAAAGATTTTTCTGACACTCTTTTAGTTATCTTCTTTGATCATAAATGAGAAAACGAGAAGAATTCCCCGTGGTTTATCTGGTTTCATGCTCTTTTTACA
This sequence comes from Potos flavus, assembly GCA_028534135.1. Taxonomy (NCBI): domain Eukaryota; kingdom Metazoa; phylum Chordata; class Mammalia; order Carnivora; family Procyonidae; genus Potos; species Potos flavus. Next base: position 7,651,058 of record CM052895.1, on the reverse strand, counting down.
CAACGTAGCAGAGGGGTTGTTCCAGTGTAGCATTTCCCTAAAATGTGAAATCAAATGGAAATAAGTATGGCACTATTGTAAGTATGGCACTATTGCTACATGGAAGGCCTCTATAGTCACATTAAGTCGTGATACACTACACAGTGTGTCCACCTAATGGAAACCCACTGTTTAGATAAACGACTCCATGATCTTGCTGCCTCAGCATCCATTTCCTGTGGCTAAGTAGCTTGCAGGGGCTTTGAACCTCCCAAGAGGTGACAGCACAAGCAAATGTAAGTTGCTGGTATGATTTCCCAGCAGCCCTTGTGAGCAACAGCCCACCCTGGGGGTTTCCTCTTGTGTGCCCTTGAGACAAGACCTCTGTGGAGCTTACCAAAACTTTATTTTTTAATTATTTATTTGTTTTGGTTTGAACTGACCGATCCAGTCTTAGAATCTCAAACACTCCACTCATGAACCTTAATAAAGGTTGTACCCTAGGTCCTGTGTCTCTGTCTGCACTCTGCCTTGACCTCCCCATGTAGCCCCTTGAGGCATGCAGTACACTTCCTCCAGTATCTCTATATAATAAACTTTTCTATTGTCATTTCCCTTTTGATCTTTTGTTGAACCATCTGACACCCCAGGTCTCGGCTTAAGAAATATTAATTTAACAAAGTCACAACACTCATAATGTATTTTCTCAAACATTCTGATGTCTTGCGGTAAAATTTTAAATGTTAATCTTTATTTAAATGTGTTTCATGTTTAATTTTATTTAATTCTCGAGTGGATGAGTTTACGAAATTCTACACAAATTTATTAGTTTCAAGAAACATCAACCACATATATTCACATTAGCTATATCCATAATGTATCTTATTATAAACATGTGCAGGAAAGCAAGGAAACTTCTCAAGAGCCTTAGACTGCACAGAGGAATGTTTTATATTCATGATTTATAGTGACCCAAATGACCTTCATAATAAGCAATGCTACGGTGACCTGATCCTGCAATCTTTCAACAGAGACATGATTATTCCTCTTCTCTGATGCCATTGTGGAAACCCAGATGGCCAGCAGAGGAAGGAGAATCTCAGATGGAATCTCCTCAAAATAGAGTTGATTGGATGAATCAGTCACACTCAGTATTAACCATTAATCAGCACAGGCAGCTCTAATCCAAGACACCTCAAAGAGTACTAGCAAGACAACAGTATTTTAATCATAGGTCACAGTGGCTTGTGTTATAGGACTTACACCTCTGTCCACAGCTAACTAAGCCAAGAACAAGCAGTTGAGTGAAACTGTATGCCTTGTTTATTACATGTTAAGTGTTGGGTTTACAAAGGTCACTTTGTGAATCATCTAGTATTTTAAATTGTACTCTCTCTCTCTCTGTGTCACTCAAAGAATTGAAAACTGGCATCTATACTTTAATCAGTTGATGTAATTTCTGAAAGAATTCATAGTATTAGTATTCATATGTATGCCTGAGCTAAGATTCAGCCAATTGTCCAAGTTTGGTCAATGTCAGAGATCAAGGCATGGTTGGTTCAACACTGACCAAAGGTTCTCGGATATTTTTCTCTTTTCCTTTGTCACTTGTTACACAGCTAAGATAAACTCAAGAATCACTCTCCCCCAAACTTCATGATTCTTCCGTCTGGAGTTGGTGTTTCATCAAAGAAAAGTTTTGTGCAGTACTATCAATGCCCTTGTATCCTTTTCATTTTTCCTGTCTCTCAGAAATAATCACTGGGATTTATGTAAAAATCAATGTGATTTCCACTAAACCTGGCCCTATATATGGAAGCAGGGAATAGTTGTTAGGGAATTTATTGATCTCTGTCTTCTTTTAGTTGTGTTGTAAAGTATATTCATTCATTCAATTTGGTCAGATTCTTTTTCTGCCTAAAAATTGCCTTTATGAAAACACTGACTGATGCAGAATCTCTGCTAGGAATAAAAGAGGACTGTGATACTTAGAAGGGTTTCCTTCCTTGCTCACAACAAAAAAAAATGGCAACTCATCTAAGGAAAACTAGCTCCATACAAGTTTAAGTTCTTACTCAATCTCTGAAATAATACCGTAATCCCTGTAAATGGATTTGATTACTATGCTTCTTTTTAAGGAGATTGTCCCTTCCCTTACTCTGCAACGTGCATTTTTTTTTTCTTATCACTGTTAGCGTTTATGCATTGAGAGATTCTTTACACAGAGAATCACAGAGAAGAACCCACTTGTCTCAGCTTTCCTCGTAGTAGCTTCCTGAGCTTGTCACACATAAATGGTTTTCAGTATTTTGTAGGGAAAAGTTGGCTTGAGCCCCTATCACCAATGCTATCTCCCATTGCACTTTTTGGTTCTTTCAAGTTCTGACATTCAGACATGCCTAGTTTTATTGATCCAGCCAATGTATTTCAGAGAGATTCTACAATTCTCAATATTCCAGTCTCTCTAACTATAGAGGAACACTAGGGGCAGCATGAGAAAACACCGTGCAAAATACTCAAAAGTCTGAGAAATATTTGGCCTTAGATAAAGAAAGAGCGTAAGGAAAAACATGGAGGACATTGTGAGAGGGAGGGGAGGGATTAATTTGGAGGAAATCGGAGGGGTGAAGAACCATGAGAGACTGTGAACTCAGAGCAAGGGACTGAGGGTTTTGGAGGGGAGGGGGTGGGGGGATGGGCGAGCCTGGTGGTGGGTATTGAGGAGGGCACGTATTGCATGGAGCACTGGGTGTGGTACATAAACAATGAATCTTGTAACGCTGAAAAAATAAAATAAAAGTATTTGGGGAAAAAAAAATAAAAAATAAAAATAAAAAAAAAAAGAAAGACATACAAGGCTCATTCCTGGGAATGTGCCTCTGAGGGATAGCTGATTAAACCAGAATAAAAGAGAGGAGGAAGAGTCTCTCTCTCTATATATATACATATATATATATATTTTTTTTCTCCAACAAAAAGGATTATTTTGGAAGAAGGCAAGAAAGAGTAAGGTTTTGTTAGTTTTACTTGAGCCCCGAAATCTGTTATTTCATGGCTGATAAGCATACGATTCTAACCAGCCTGATTGTACCGTACAGCTGATCCATCTGTCTGAACCAATGAGCCATTTGTAGGAACCCTCACTTCTAGAACATGTATTTATGTCTTCCAAGAACCGTCTCTCCTCATTTCACTTTTGTCTAGTCTGCCCATGCTTTTGCTCAACAGATAGGATTCGCCATTGCATTTTCAGCTCTATGTGAATCACCTGTGACCAGAGCCACCTGCACCATACAGACCAGACACAAGGAGACCCCAGGAGACGCTGCTTTCCCATGTCCACTTTCCTCTGACTGGTGGCTGCAACGGGCTCCACTGTCTCATTTAAGATATTCTTGATATTTTCCCCTTATGTTTTGTGTATTTTAAAGGGTAATTGAGATGATTCACAATCACCCCTCCCCTGGCTTTATTCCTGCTCTCCTCCTATGCCCTTCTTCTGTTTCTCCTTTGGCTGCATTTATTTCTATCCAACACCTCATTTTTCAGTCTGGCTTTACTTCCTTTTGGTGTCACAAACTTGGGACCAAACAATTTTACCAGATACGTGGTGAACATTTTTTTCTGTAAATTCTGGCTTTTCTTTGACTTTGGGACGTTGTCTTGTATTATTTATTAGATTTTCTTTTTTAAAGAGCAATAGTAGGTTTCCAGAAAGAACTATACAGAGTACATACAATTCCCATATACTCCTTTCTTCTCCCACCCCGAACTTCCTCAAATGCAATTTTACCTATTAACTAACATCGTTCATTAGTGTGGTGGGTACATGTTTTATAATTAACGAACTTATACTGATGCATGACTAACTAAAATCTATAATGTTTCATCCTTTGTATTGTTCAGTTCTGTGAGTTTTAACAAATCTAGAATATTTGTCCACCATTACAGAATCATAAAAAAGTCTCTCTGCCTTAATAGTGCCGTATGCGCCAACAATTCATCCCTACCCCCTGTCTCTCTGAACCTCTAGCAAATACTGATGTTTTATCATCTCTGTAGTTCTGACTCTTCCAAAATATCACATAGGTGGAATCATCCAGTAGGTATCTTTTTCAAACCAGCTTCCTTCAGTTATCAATATGGATTTAAGTTTCCTCCATATATTTGGTCACTTGATAGCTCATTTCTTGAATCCGTACCATCTTCTATCATTTCTCTGCTCCTCCCCCACATTTCATTTGGCCATTCTCACCTCTTAGATCCCCTAATACGTGATTTCGTAGACTCCTCCTCCTAATATTTCTGTCACCATATTTATCATCTTGGTCTTTTCCTCTGGATTCTACGAGAATGGCATGACCTCCAGCTTAAGTTTTCCCACCCCTCATTTCCCACCCCCATTTATCAATAGTTTCCTCCACTGCAGATTTTCATCAGCAATAATACTTCTGATGTCCATGAATTATTTCAGGATTCCAATGACTCCCATCTATTAGAATACCTCTATCCTACAAGTAATTGTCACCTCCTGTCCTGACTACTCAATTGCCTTCCTTGCCTTCCTCTCCCATCTTCTCCCTCCGTCAACCTACTCTCCAGAGTTGCCAAAAGAATATTCTAAAAGCACATTTTTTCATGTCATTTTCTTGCTTATCATTCTTTAGTGGCCTCCATTAGTCTTAGGATAAAATTCTAACTCCTCGTATGGCTTCCTAGACCAGAGATAAGATAGTTCTTGCTTTCCTTTCAAGACTAATCTTGTAGCTTTCCATCTTCACTCTCTCCTGGACCCTGGTTTTCTTGTTATTTTTTTTTCCCCATTTTTACTGATTCCCATTTGATTTTCCCTCTACACACTTCATCTTTTTCCCCAGGTCTTGGCTAATTCCAACTCTTGTTTCCTTTCTCAGTTTAGGTATCACTTGCTCAGGGAAGCCTTCCTTGATTGCGCAGATTTGATCAGGACTCCCCCGTTATCTGTGTTATTTATGGTACAGTTCATCTCCATAGCACTGTGCACCCTTCTAATTAATTTTAATTAAGTGAGAGTAAGTGAATAGCTATCATGTAAATGTAATTTTGTTAAGGGCAGGAAAGATGTCTTCTTCACTCATAGTGGGATCCTCAGAGCCTAGCTCTGTGCCTGCAGCAGGGCAGCTAATGGAGGAGTACCTGCTGAAGGAATGATTTTCCTCACCTCTTTTCTGCATAGGGTTACTGCAGTTTCACAGATGCAATATCTCAAAATCTTATTAAAAATACAAATTAAACATTTGAAAATGTCATTTTCGTCTTCGCCCTCTTCTATTTCAGAGGATATATTTGCTCTGGTTTCTTTGGAACACATTGTATTATTCTTTTCAAGATACAGTATTTTTTTTTCTGTTTACTGTGCGAGTATTAATCTCATTGATAAAGATGAATATGTTGAAATAGAAATAAACTTCCTTTGGGATTGGTGAGGATATCTATCTTAAATTACAGTAAATCTATTATTTCTTCTGGCTTTCATCTGGATTGAAAGCATTTACTATGCAAATCCAGGGATATGCCAGCCTGGGAAGAATGAGAAAAGGAGAGCAGAAATTAAAAAGTGTGGCTCTGCAATGAACAGTTTGTTTTGTGTTTCCCAAGACCATCAGGAGTCCTGTTTAGGGCCTGCCAGGGCTTCTCTGGTCAGAATCCAGTCCCTGTGGGGTCCCTTTTACAGAGCATGACACTTTCTGCTCAATACGGTTTTAGCAAACAGAACCCTTGCCACAATCATCACTTGATTTGAAATGTGTCTCTCATTGTCCCACAACTGGCCTCACCTCTGAGCCTATACTATCAGTCAAAGATGTGGACAGGATTGGACCACTGTTGGCTTTAGTTATTAAAGCAGACTATTCTTGGGCAAACAAGAGGCAATTTTTTTTCCCCCTCATTTCATCTCATGTTCTCTAGGCTTAGTTGAAATTTCTCATCATTTCCAATGTGGATCCCACTTTCCTTTCGTTATTCATGTTTCTTCCTGATTTCGATCTTTTCATGGAAGTTTTAGAGAAGAAAACTTGCTCCCAAAGTAGTGCTCACTTGGCCCTCTTCCGGCTCTCACACACACTGGAAATAGGACATACTAATGGGCTTGTAGGAAGTTACGACATGCACAAGCTGCAGGGTTCTTGTATCTTGTGGAAGGCTAGAAGGGGAGGTGAGGTAGTGCAGGTGCTGAGAGAGATCCACTGGTGGCCCTCATCTTGCAGGCATTAGTGATGAAGGGCTAAGGTCATGGTCATGGAGAACAGTGGTTCATCATCTTAGCTCTGAAGTAGATCCTCTGCTTTAGGTGGTCAGTGGTGTCCTCTATCTTCATTTCATTTCTGTCTAATCCCCAGACATGTGCAATGGTGGTTTTCTGTCTGGAGTGTCTTCACTGCGCCAAGAACTTTGCTGGAGAACTGGCACTCTTCACCTTCTGTCCGTATGAGTTTATTGAATTGATCTCTTTCTGCAGCCTGTTGGAAGTAGAGTACTTGATGGGATTTACCCAGTGACAGGGACAAGCACAGAGCTTGAGCACCAAAAAACATTTGTACACCAGCAATTTCCTTCTGTAGGTTCAATCCACCTTGTAGGTTACGTTCTCATGTTGTGATGGAAGTACCATTTGGTGAATGGACTTAAGTTTTATGGATTCCTTCATAACACCACCATATAATGTGATTATTTACTTAATACTACAAATGGGAACAATTTGGAAGAGAAGACCTTGCTCCCTTCTTCAGTTTAAAGGTGTAGCAGGTTCAGAAATAGAAGTCTGTATTAGACACCTATATTTCTCAGCCAAACAAAACGTATTTAAAGCTTTTGTCTTTAAAGACATTAAATCTAATGCTTTAATTTGATTTAATTTAAGCAGCTTTACAGTTTTATTTAAGCCAAACCAATTTGCTTTTGGATTAATCAACCCTTCTAATGAAATTCATAATTGTCTATGAGAAAAATGGAATGCTGCCTATTTCAGAAAAGCCAAAGGAAATACTAATTTTCTTTTGAGCAAATCATACTTTTCCAAAATCAGTCTACAAGTCAGTCTAGACTTGACTGAAACAAATTCATATTTAATTTTTTAAAAATATTTTTTGTGATGGTAAAGAATAAGTAGACTTTGGTTAACTATAACTTTACCTTTGAGAACAAATTTTGTGAAATGTTCTAGAAAAAGTACTGACCGTGACATTAATAGTTGCATTTGTTCAACTTTTTAAAAGAAAAAAGCAACAACTATTAGTAACAGTTCAAGTAAGTATTTTAATGTCTCATCTGATTATTTAACACTTGACCATGAACTTAACACAATTTTAAAAGAATGGATATCCTATTTTTGTATTCTCAAATGAAGCCTATTAGTTGAAACTCAAAGGAAGAGGGAAGAATGGATTATCTTTTTCTCTTTTTGTTTTGCTTTTCTTTTATGTCACAGACGACTGGACAATCTAGAGCTCCACAGGATGGGGGTTTCTTTTTTGGTCAATGGGATTGTGAAGCTTTTTTTGTCTAGGAATATATGGATTTGAAGAACCCTTGCTAGGAGAACATGGTCCAGCAAAATAAGCCGTTGCATTCCCCACCTAGCAATTATTTAGTTGTTATTATGTGTCAAGCATTACTCTAGGTATTTATCATTTATCGATTACTATACTACTTATAACAACATCTGAGCTGGATACTATTTTTATCTTCATATGAGAGATGAGGAAGCTAAAGGATGGAAAGGTTAAGTGGCTTGCCCATATTCACATACTAAGTTGCAGAATAGAAATTTAAATCTTAACAGTAGAGCTTAAGAATATAATAGAGCATGAGATGTTCCAAAGTGTTTATATGAGGGCTTTCTTTTCTCGTCTTTCTTTCCATCTTTCTTTCTTTTTTTTTTTCTTTTTTTTTTTTTTACAGTTAGTACTTTAAAACATTTTTTTTAGAGAGTAGTGGAGGACCACCCTTCAGTGACCCAAATGAGAAATAAAATAGTGCAATTGGTTTTAACCCTGTCCATCATCCTGGGTGTGTGACCAGGTCTTGTCCAAGGTAAGTGATCACTGAAACTTTTGTATTCTTAATCTGATCTTTTAAAACAAATCAGCCCAAAGAGAAAACCTAACTGTATATTATAAACTGAATGTTTGTATCTATCTCCTCCAAGTTCTTATGTTAAAATCCTAATACCCAGTGTGATAGTGTTTAAAAGAGAGGCCTTTGGGAGGTGACTAGGTTAGATGAGGTAGGGGAGAGGTCTTTGGTCCTCCCGAAGGATGGGATTGGTATCCTTACAAGAGTAAGAAGTGAGACCAGACCTTCCCCCCTTCCTCTGTCTCCCTTAGAGAGAAGGAGGTCATCTGCAAGGCAGGAAAAGGGCCCATACTAGCTTGACACCTGACCTCAGACTTCTAACCTCCAGACCTATGAGAAATAAATGTCTACTGTGTAAGCCACCCAGTCTGTGATATTTTGTTGTAGCTAAGCTGGCTAAAACACCACCAGATGGTTGAGAAATCCACATGAGCAGTACCTAGATTCTTACTTATTATTTTCCAAACTATAAAACACAATGGTAAGAAAAAAACAAAACAGTACTGATGGATATCTGTCCTCTAGAATCCTTCCACTCCTTCATCTATAAGATGGACCTTTTTCTATGCTGAGGAGCTTTCAAGACAATTTTCCTGATCTTTGGGTCAAACAAAAGCTTTCCTGATACACCGAAATATCATCAAAGTAGAAATTTTATTCTCACCTTAATTTCTTTTACTTCGCAAATGAGAGGCAAAGAAATATGCAAACCTACCTAGTAAACAATCAGCCTCAGGCATCTGTGTCTATGCCTTGGTATTTTTTCTCTAGCCTGGGAATCCTTGTCTCACAGCTGTTTTCTTGTTATGGCAGAAAGAGTTTCTAAATGACATTGAACCCAGGTCGCATACACAGTTGGCCCAAACTTTACTCTTAATCAATTGTCTTAGCCATTTTATGGTTTTTATCTAATTGTTTATCCGTGGGCTGAGCTAATACCTCTCAGCCAAGCAAATTTTTATGGCTCTGTATATAATTTCTGAACAAATAGGGTGTATAATGGAAATGAAAGTGCTGACATTGTACTTTCTATAATAGCATGAGTAGACTCAGTATTACAAAGTACACTTTTATTGCATCCTTCCACCAGGTCGTTTATATGAAGCATGGATTGAAATATAATTTAGAACCGTGATGCTGGTACTTGAACCCAGTAGCTAGAATATGAACACCATCAAACAAATAAACAGACAAGTGTAAATGATCCAGAAACAGAAAACAACTGACTCACCAAGGCCTCTAATAATTTAAACATGGCCATCAGAGTCTTTTAGAGTGTGCGTCTAAATCAGGCTTCTCGAATAAAGAAAAATATGTCCCCTTCATTTAGATCCAAATCATCTTTGACTTAAAACAGTAAGATAGTTGGAACTAAGGTGTTTTTTGCCTAAATTAAAAACTCCTCTTTTTTTTCCCCTTTTATTTTTATTTTTTTAAAAGATTTTATTTATTTATTTGACAGAGAGATCACAAGTAGGAAGAAGGGCAGGCAGAGAAAGAGGGGGAAGCAGGCTCCCTGCTGAGCAGAGAGCCCGATGCAGGGCTTGATCCCAGCACCCTGAGATCATGACCTGAGCTGAAGGCAGAGGCTTTAGCCCACTGAGCCACCCAGGCGCCCCCCCTCTTTTTCCCCCTTTTAGATAAACGTGTGTGTGTGTGTGTGTGTGTGTGTGTGTGTGTAGGGGAAATATTTCTCAAGAATCTAAATTTAGGGAATAATATCGATATTATCCATCCTTTCTATCATTGAACCTGAATATTTTTTCCCACAAACTAGAAAATAAAAAAAGCAAGAGAAAAGGGAAAGGAAGGCCATTTCTCGCTTTGACGGTATTCACTAAATACCACAAAGGCAGGTAAAGCAGGCTCCGGGCTTTGGCTTGTTGATTGTAAGGGTTAATTCTGAAATCTCACATGTCAAGCTCTTTTTATACCTTCTGTTGCCTCTTTAGGCTTTTACCCTGGGGGTGCCATCGCATCCTTGCGAAAAGAGGCATATTCTGGAATGTTCACTTGGCATCACTGATTAGAGCCAAAATATGGGCTGTGATTAAGAAGCTCTGGTGTATTTATCAGATGGAGTCCTTTTTTGCAGTTGGAATTCTTTTTTGAGCTCTTTTCATATCGTCAGTTCTTCTTCCCTGTCCTATAAGCTCTCCAGTGACTTTCTGTGCTGCTCTGGGTTATTTGAAATCTCCCATTCTACAGGTCTATGTACGTCCCTACCATACCCTTCATGTTTTCCCTTCTTTCTTCTCTACCCAATCAGAGGAACGCTGGTATCTCAGATAAATGAAATCCTTATTAACACAGTTCGCACTAAGGTATTATATCACATGAGGAACAAGATCATACAATGATTTCTATGCATTATATATCACTTGCTTACCCAAGTGAGTCTTTATATGGAAAAATATTTCAGGCAAGAATTTTTCATAGTCCCGGTCTATTCCAGCTCCCTCACCAACGAGCTCAGGGATCTTGAGCAAGTTATTACATCTTAACAAACTTTTAGGCTTTCTACAAAAAAGCTGGTAAAACCTTCCTCATCATATGAGAGGATACATTTAAAGAACTTAGAAGAGTAAGTTCTTCATGTACATGGCAGATACTTGTTAAATATGGTATCTATTGATTAAATGATTTTAGTTTCACAGAATCATAAATGCTCAGATGGGAAAGGAAGTAGATAATTGAGTACATCCTCGTTATTTACAGATGAGAAAGCGGAGGTTCAAGGAAGTCAGGTGTCTCACTAATGGTCATTAAGTAATTGGAACTGGTGTTAGAATGTGAGGCTTAGGAATGATTTAATTAATACAGTTCATGTTATTCCATACACCTCAAAGCCCTGCACCGTTGTGAATTGTGCTGGCTTCTTCCTGTGCCCATCCACCCACGCACTCATTTAGGACAAATCTCCCTTTTCCTCTCTCATGTATATTTTTTGTGTGTGTGGGAGAGAAAATTGCCTTATTATCTCATAATTATGGCCTATGAAAGTAACTGGACTGTTGCTTACTGAATACCTTCTCCTTTCTGTGCTGTCCCTACTGATAAGTACTTCCTTAGCCTCTACTTTAGATCTGCCAGGTTTGATTCTCTTTCGGGAAGGCTAATTTCCCCTCAGACAACTGGTTCCTAATTCTGCCTCCTCTAATATCTTCGAACACTAGATTCAGTTGAAATGACCTTCCTTCAGCGGAATGTTAAATTTTCTAAACATTTCCTCGCCTAAGGCATAAAATGTATATATGCATTTCAAGGCAATTTTTTTTAAAGATTATTTATTTATCTATTTATTTGACACACAGAGAGACAGAGAGACAGAGAGAGAGAGAGAGAGAGATCACAAGTAGGCAGAGAGGCAGGGAAGCAGGCTCCCTACTGAGCAGAGAGCCCGACATGAGGCTTGATCCCAGGACCCCGAGATCATGACCTGAGCCGAAGGCAGAGGCTGTAACCCACTGAGCCACCCAGGCGCCCCAATTTCAAGGCAATGTTAACATTAACTTCCACTGCAGCTCAAAATGATTGAACAACATGTTTCAGATGCCATTCTCCCTTACAGGAGGATACTGCGCGGATTTCACATTTTCATGCCTTACTGAAAAACAGGGGCGGGGTGGGGTGGGGAGGAGAGGGGGGAAGGTATACATTCTCCAAAAACTAAAACACAAGCTGAAAACGATCTAACATTCCTCAGTTTCTGGATTTCTGGGTTCTCTCATCATTGTTCTACCTATTTTCTTCTCAAGAGTTCTAGTGGTTCTGATTATACATCTGGTGGTATTTTCTTCTCAAGAGTTCTGGTCTTCTCAAGCGCCTGGGTGGTTCAGTCCATTAAGCTTCTGCCTTGGGCTCAGATTATGATCTCAGGGTCCTGGGATCAAGTTCCGCATCAGGCTCCCTGCTCAGCGGAGAGCCTGCTTCTCCCCCTGCATGTGTTCTGTCAAATAAATAAAATCTTTAAAAAAAAAAAAAAAAAAGGAGTTCTGCTAAATGTCCATACTGTTAGATAAAATCCCATAGGATAATATGTAATCACTTAAATTTTTATAAATTACAAAACATTTGAAAATCTACAAAATTACCTATTTCTGCTTTTCCTGGTAAAGCAATGCAACTTAAGAGGGAGAGCTGAAGCTTTATCTAATTGCCTCCACTCTCCTTTTGCCGAAAGCAACCATTAACCTGAAGTTGGCCCTTATCATTCTAATTCATGTTTTTATAATGGAAATGCATGTGGGTATACACATAAACCATAAGTAACATTGCTGTCTGTTTTAGACAAATTATAATATCACATTATAGATATCTTTGGTATATCTTCTTTTTTCATTTTTACATTTTAGGTTTGAATTGTATATTAGAACATGTATTTCTAATCCATGAATTCCAACTGCTAAAAAGGGCTCCATCTGATAAATACACCAGAGTTTCTTTATCACAGCCCAAAATTTTATGTTAATCCATAATGCCAAGTGAACATTCCTCAACATGCCTCTTTTTGCACAGATGCAACAGCATCCCTAGGCGGATGCCTAAAGAAGAAATAGCTGGATTAACAGGTATGAATATCTTCAGCCTCATTACATATTGACAGATTGTTTTCCACAATGGTTTGAACTTCCACTAGCAGTAGGACGTACTTCCCATTTTATCCTCTTCCTTGACTAGTTTTTCATTTTAATTTGCTTTGAAATTCTTCAATAAAAATTGATATTAGTCCTTTCTCTTAGGTATGAAAGGTGTTTTTGAGCCTAGAAGAAATGACACCCCAAAACACCATGCACCCTGAGCTCCTGCTTTTGAAATATACTTCTTTACTAAATGGAACCAGGGCTCTTAGGAAATCCCAGGCTGGTTTAGGGAAAGCCTGAGATGAGCCTGAGTCTCTGTACTCCAATGAGTACCAAAAAAAAAAAAAAAGGCAGGGAAGGGGGGACCAAACAGGAACCAGTTTGATGGGATTTCCACTGGCCAAATCTAGAACAATTTAAGCATCAAAAATGAATAATGACTGTAATGGGCATAACATTGGAAAAATAAATGATGCTTATACCAATAAAAGTAATGAACATATGTTAAAGGTGGAAGGGTGGAAGGGATGGGTCAAATGACAAAAATAATACAATTCAGTAAGTAGTTTAATGTCCTTCATTGAAAGGGAAACAATCCACGGATTGGGAGAGCACAGAGCCTCCTAAGCACTCTTGCTGTGGGATCTCGGGCAAGTGTAAGTTTCAAAGAGAATTACAACAAGCAACCGGGAAACAGCATGTTTGCCGAGGACGTCAGGGATTTCCTTAGAAGGCTAGCAGATCTTATTTTCTACAGTAAGGTAAGCCAGCTAAATGGTGAGTGGGAGGATTTTGATTGGTTTGTATTATAATTCCTTCTCAAGGTATTTCCTGTAAATGCAGGCTGACTTACTTATGTTTAGATTTGTGAAGTGGGCCAGGCTACTGAGAGTCCTGATGTATGCATTAACTTTATCAAATGAGAGAAAACCACCGATTTGCAAAAAAAAAAAAAAAAAAAAAGACAAAAAAAAAACCAAATAAGTAAAATTGATAGGGATAAATATCATACTGCTGGATGCTAAAACCAGAAGGTCAAGTTTGTTGACCAATAAAATATTTATACAGTTTTAAAGTAGCTGGCCAACAGGTTACTGACCAATTACAAAGCTATTTCTTTTAAAGCAAAGAAATCTGGCACGAACTACCCGACATAATTGATCAAGTTAACAGAACCAAGAATAGAACAAATTGACATCCAGTGCTTCCAGATATGTTGCTTTGAGAAAGAATGCTCTATCACATATGTAATATTTCTGACAAAAATGCATAAACTGAATTGAATAATGGAAAAACAATGAAAAAAACCCCAGCTGAGGGATATGCTACAAACCACTGGGCCTGTGCTCCCTCAAACACTAAGGACAGGTCCTGAAAGACAAAAAAAAAGGGGGGAGGGAAGGGAGAGGCTGTCCCATATTAAAGGGGAGAAATAGCATTGTGAGTGTGATCAGTGAAATATGAATGTACACTGTATTACATAATAACGATATATCAAGGGGCGCCTTGATCAAGGGGTGGCTCAGCGGGTTAAAGCCTCTGCCTTCGGCTCAGGTCATGATCTCAGGGTCCTGGAATTGAGCCCCCACATCAGGCTCTCTACTCAGCAGGGAGTCTGCTCCCCCGCCCCCCTGCCTGCCTCTCTGCCTATTTGTGATCTCTCTCTCTCTCTGTCAAATAAATAAGTAAAATCTTTTAAAAAAATAATGATGTATCAATGTTAAATTTTTAAAATTTGCTCAGTGGCTAAGTGAGAGAAATATTTAAGGGCCAAGGGTCATGACAGTCTCTGAGACTTACTGTCAGATGTTTCAGTCCCTCTCCCCCAAGGAATAAGAACGTGAATACTGGGGCACCTGCATGGTTCAGATGGCTGGGTATCTACCTTTGGCTCAGGTCATGACCTCCAGGTCTCAGGATCGAGCCCCCCATCAGGCTCCTGACTGGCTCGAAGGGGAGACTGCTTCTCCCTACACCTTTCCCCCTGCTTTTGTGCTTTCTCTGTCTCTCTCTCAAATGAATTAAAAAAAAAAAAATCTTAAAAGAAAAGAACATGAATACTATTTTATTAGGATCAGTGTACACGTCTTGATCATTCTTGGCAGTATTTGTTCCATAATAATTTTGGAATATCCTCTTGGAAAACCTATTGAGAATTTAATTGGAACAGGAATAATATAGGAAGTATAGACACTATCCTTATCATACAGTTAAAGAAAAACTAAGGGGGTGTAGAAATTCAAAGACTTTGCTTACAGATCTGAGGCATTTATATCTGGAGAAGAAACCAGAATTAGAATCACAGTCTTCTTACCAAGGCACCCTCCTCCTTTTCTTTTCTGTCTTTCTTTCTTTAAAATCTGTTGAAACATGCTTGTCTAAGTAGAAGCTAAAGCCATTGTGGGTAGTTTCATTCTGTTTTCAAGGCCTAACATGAGTACATGTCATCAGTGAGGCCACAAGCGACCAAAAATGTCAGCAAGCCATACCCTTTGATAGATGATCTCCAAGGAGCATTAATTCTGCAAACATGTAAATGCAAAGAACGTTCGGAACCTGCTGGAATGCCCGGCTATTACTTGGATCACCTTGCAAGGTTTCTGTACTTTTTTTTTCTTCTCCCTTGGAAATAGTAATGTCTTTGAAACCAGAGGGATTTGCAAGATTCTTACATCTGTTGTTTTCCGAGGTCTTAATTTGATTTTGTAGTCCTCTTGATAGAGATCATCAGGTGGTGACTGTGTTATATGCCGACTTCAGAGTTTCACTCTCTCCTGCCACTGGATGAAAGCTCTCTTGGGAGTGCAAATGCAAATACTCTCACTTCAGCAGGCAGAGTTTAATCTGCAGCCCTGGTGTGTGGATTCTCCATCATAAAGCAAGATTCACTAAATCTGTCTTTGGCTATGACTCTGGGGAAGCCATCACTTGTCATCCTGCCCAGTAGAGCATGTTGTAACACCTGCTTTATATTGTAACTTGCTACAGAGTATCCTTTCTGGTCGAACATCAAACAACTCCATATTCTCATATATCCAATTGACAGGGTGGGGAGAGAGGGTATATACTGAATTCGGCCAAACTTCAGCTGTGTCGCTACGGGTACCATGTCCCCTTTTCTCTTTCATGAAATATACCAGTAGACAAAGATCTAAACCTCATAAACACAACTGTTTACTTCCAAATCTTGAATGGTACTTCTCATCCCTTAACTGAGTGGAAGTTAAAATACGTCTAAAGGTAAAGGTAAACCTTCACCTAAAACAGGATTTTGCAAGTATTCCAAAAGTTTCAATGCATTTCGTTTTGAATTTCTACAATCCTTCTAATTTCTTCTTTACTATTTTCCATTTTCAGAAATATATCTGGCATTTTCTAAAAAAAAAAAAAAAAAAAAGCTACCATATATGAAATACCTACACTCTCTCATATGTTGCCACGTTTAATATTTATGTTAAGCCCATGGAAAGGGCATGGTTATTCCTCATTTACAGACAAAGAACTTGAAGGTCGAGAAGTTCAATATGCCCAAGGCCGTTACAAAGCTAGAGAACCCTTTTTAATTTGTAGCAGATTATGTTAGTTACATATCTAAAATCAGTTCCCCCTTCCCACAATTCCTTTCCTGTGATAGATCAGTGCTTTACTCTGGGGCCATTTTTCCCCAGTGTGACCCACCCAGTGGTAAGGGAAGGCAAAACTATGCCTCTGTTAGGGGTTGACTCTTCTAAACCTATCACGGGTTCTATACTCACCTTGCCCATGTTTGGTTTAGCGTTAGACTTAGGGCAGGGTTCTGGCCAATGTTCTAATAGGGAAGATATGCTAGAAGGGGATTCTGGGAAGTTTTTTCTTTGCTTGTTTTGCTGTGTTTTTAACTCTTAAAAAGAGACCCAAAGAAGAGAGGTGCCCTTTTCTTCTGCTATATACTGTCTTTTCAGGTTGACAGCTGCTGTGTCAGCAATTTTGGATCCTTGAGGGAAGCCAGCACGGGAGTAAGAGCAATTCCCTGAGGATGCCCGAGCAGTGCAAGAGATCGTTTCTTTTTTTTTTTTTTTTAAGATTTTATTTATTTGACAGCGAGAGAGAGAGATCACAAGTAGGCAGAGAGGCAGGCAGAGGGAGAGGGGGAAGCAGGCTCCCTGCTGAGCAGAGAGCCCGATGCGGGGCTCGATCCCAGGACCCTGAGATCAGGACCTGAGCTGAAGGCAGAGGCTTTAACCCACTGAGCCACCCAGGCGCCCCTGAGAGATAGTTTCTAGATCCTTGAGGGCAATGTTGAGTTCCTAAACTGACCAACCTTGGAGTCACTTCAGCTCAGGCCGTCTTACTTTGAGGAGAAATTCATTTACCTTTGCTGAAGCCATTTGAGCTACACCTAAAGACATCCTAGCTGATACACAATCCAGGATGTCTGAGTCAAAAGCCAGCAACAGCTTTTCACAGAAACACCACACGTAGACTCCGTGGGTATCCGTTATTCACTTCATCATTACAGCTGTCAATGAGGATTAACATCCTTCTTCATAAACACAAGTCCCCAATCCAAATGCCTACTGGAGCCTGGCAGTTAACCTGAATGAGTAAGGTAGGTTTTCAGAAGCCAGGAGAACAGAGACCTCCCTTAAAAAAGAATAGCAAGCTAACCTCCAGCAAACTGCTGCCCAGGAGTTCCAGACTTGCCAGTGTTTTCAAGAGAAGCCTCAAAACCCAGAATTCTGGGGGGACCATTTTGTAATTTAATGATTTTGGCCACCGATCCATTTAAAAAATATCCAAGTCATACAAAGCATGTATATAAGTTGTATCGGGTCTCTTAGTTGTAATTTTGCAACTTCCACCTTAAAAGACTACAGTTTTATTATATCTATAATGTCACTGTAGCCTGTATGAAATAAGTGGTGTGATTTTTCCACTAGCCTTCAAAAAACATAAACCCATCAGTGCCAGGGAGATGGTCCTTTATCTCCAGTCCAACCCAAGTGGAAACAGCTCAAACTGACCCACGGCCAGCCACCACGATTTATACCTGAGGGATTTTGTTTTGACATATCGTTGCCTCTGCAGAAATTTTAAGTTTTAGTTCTCAAGAAAAATAGTGTGCGTGTTTTTTTTATGGAAAGTTCACTTTTATGACTCCAGAGTGTTCCAAAGAACTTTTTAAAAGTTTAAGGCCGTAGGAAGCTCATGGTAAGATTTTCAAATTCATCCAATGCTTCATTGAAATGTCATAGGCTTACTTGAGTCTTTAAGGTATAGCCAGAGCTTACTAATGGCTTCAGAATTCTATGATCCCAACTGCACGTATCTTAGCCCAGAAGAATGTTAGTGGGGAAGAAAATGTGTTTTGTTTTTTTTTTCTTTAATTTTTAACTGTATGTTTCCAAGTTATTATTGTAATACATGACCATTTTAGAACATCTAAAAAGTAGCAAAAAATTATAAAATATCAGAACCTACATTAATAAAATTGTCGCCAATCAGAAGCAACCACTACTAATATTTTGACATAATTTCTCTCAATGTTCTTATTTTTCCAAATTTTTTATCTTACCCTTTGGCGACCAGAGTATATAATCATTTTTGTATCCTGTGTTCTCATCATTGAGTCTTAAAAAATAAACAAAAACCACAAAACGACAATAAAACAAAACAACAAAATAAAACACAGTACCGGAGTCTAGATTTTAAGTCTGAATTCTGAAGTCAGCCTAATTTGCAATTATTTTTAGATAACAACATTCTTACATTTTTCTCTCTCCCTACATAGAAGCCTTTAGGATTTTTTAAATTTATGCTTGAAATTCCAAAGTTATGCCAGCCTGTTCCTTACAGTAATTTTGCCTGGAACACATGTGATTTGTAGAAACAGTTCCCTTTGTCAACTCACGGACATTTCTTGTAAATATTCTGCTCCTGTCCCAACTATTGTGGGCTCTTCTGGGAAACTTAACTCTTAAGTCTCAGTAGTTTTTCCTCAAAGCTTGTTTAAAAAAAATAATAATCTCAGGATTTCTGTTTGCCCTTTGAGACACTTTCAATTTTTTATTGAAAATATTAATAATTCAAATTCTTGGTGCTCTCTCTTATAGTGTCATTTTATAGACCTAGTTTTATGGTTTTTATACTTCATATAGCATCATGAAGAAACACCATTTGCAAGAGTGTTTCTTCAAAGGCAAGGTGAAGACAGGTCCTCAGGCCTCTTGTGTGGCCCCCATTACCAGCAAGAACAACCTTTGGGTACATTCTGCCATCATGCACCCCGCCTGCTTACCCACTTAGTACTTATTTTTATAGCAAGCAAGACTGTCAGGTACAATGCAACTCTCCACTTCTGGCCATCTCTTGCCATGTTGCAGGCTAGGAGTGGCTGCATGTGAGTTAAAGTTGGAAGTCAAGGGCGTACATGTATAGTTTATCATACTAAGGCGATGAGATGTATTCACCTTTATGCTCACATGAATAATTGCAATCTAATGAAGAAAGGGAAATATTATCACACAAAAAGTTATATCCAAATAGGACTAAGGGAATGATAAAGGAGACAACAGATTAGAGAATCTGACCAGTTGTGGGAAGACAGAAGACAGACAGCAGAAAAGTAGTAAGAAGAGAAGGCTACGGTCTAAATACTTCTAGAAAGGCAGAATGAGGAGGAAAAGTCTGCCGGTTAGAGCCCCAGAGAGTTTCTGGGAATGTTGAAGGCCAGGATGAGGCTTGGGATAGAAAAAAGACAGTGAAATGATAGAAGTCTGTGTCCCAATACCTTACAACCAGACACTACCCACCCCAATGCCTGCAGGAGACCAGAGGTTATCTGACTGCAGAAAACCCAGCATCGCACAGAGGAGGGTGTGTTGCAGAAAAGGGCTGCTGCTGGTGGGTAATGTGGACAAGTTTCCATGTAAACTATGAGGTCCCCACCATCCCTCCCCGTTCATTCGCAGAAAGCAGACAATTCAGCTTGTGTAATACTTTTCTTTAAAGCTCTGACCAAGGTAACTTTAATGTTTCCCTCACTTCCCCTGAACTTTAGACAGGTTTCTTCCTGACTGAAGGCCCATAGCTTTCTTTTCCTTAGAGCACTTACTTTGGAAAACTTGCAATGCTAAGTTCTTCCTTTGCCCTTGGGCATATAAATCTTCAACCACCCAGGAATGTCTTTTTCCAGGACACAGAAGCTATCTCTTTGAAATGCAATCATCAAGAAAGACACTGCCTCCATCTCCCAGGCTCTGTGCAAGGGTGGGAGTCTAACTTCCATGGGGGGGGTCAATGGGCTAACACAAGTGACCTAATCCCACGGACCAGCCTCCTCCCAGCAAACTCTAGTACTCTCCCAGGAGGTTACCCCAGTGCTCTCCCATCTTTCAGACCAGAGGAACTGAGTTCAATCTTTCTCCTCTATTGTAATAGTATTGATTGTCTGTTTTATTTCATCCCATGTTGTGTTCTTTTTGACAGCTCAAAGATCTCAGAGAAAAGACCCACAGACACCGAAGTGGCCAGAAGGGCTTCATTTTCATATTGAAGGGAGGCCCATTAGTGTCAAAGCCTGCTCGCAAACCCAGAGTTTTTCATGCCTCTCTCTTAAATAAGACCTAGCAGCCAAGACTCACTAGACATTTGTGAAAAGCTTCAGCTTGGAAACAGAGGAAAAACCCAACAGAGCATTTAACTAAGTGTGGAGAGAGAAAGAGTGGGGGGGAGAGATGAATAAATAGGACAGAGGCAAAGAATATTTTACAAAAGAGTATATATGTCAGAGAGGTAATATAATTAGAGAGTTATAATTTTACTGTGTTAGCAGAGGTTAGGATATAGATATACTCCACAATGCATTACTAAGTGTGGTAAACTATCAAGGGTTTGAACCAAAGGAATAAAAGTGGAATAATAACTTTATAAAATATGTGAGAAAATAAAAGAAGGCAAAAGAGAGAACTAAGCCATCCAGCCCAACATAAAAAAGCAGGAAGTGAAAAAAGAAGCAAAAGAAAACAGGAAAAATAGAAGAAAGGAATATGATTTTTTTAAAATGTTTTATTTATTTATTTGGCAGAGAGACAGAGAGAAAATGCTCAAGCAGCGGGGAGAGGCAGGCAGAGGGAGAAGCAGACTCCCCGCTGAGCAGGGAGCCTGACGTGGGGCTTGATCCCAGGACCCCGAGATCATGACCTGAGCCTAAGGCAGATGCTTACAAGACTGAGCCACCCAGGCATCCAGAAATATGATTTTTTAAAAGCCTAAAAATGCCATTGTGTACAGTATCTATAAAGTTGTCAAATAAAAGGCAGAGATCGTAAGAATACACTTTTTTTAAAAAAAAAAATAGCTTTGGGCTGTTTACAACAGACGGACTTAAAACATAATAACACAATGAGGTCAAAAAAAAAAAGAACAGGAAAAAAAAACACAAAAAACTAGATAGATATTCACCGAAGAAAAATGACATTTTTCTATGGCTTCTTTATAGTAACTCAAGCTTATTAGTAGTACTGCTTTAATGTTCTCTATCCTACCAATTTTGATCTGTTATTCTATCAATGACTCCAAGAAATATGTTCAGTCTTCCATTAGGATGGTTATTTTGTCGATTTTTCTTTAAAATGTTGTCAACTGTGGCATCACTAGCATAATCCTATACTCAGAAGTGCCAGGCATGAGAAGTTCCCTTGAGAGCATTCTAACTGAGTGAAGGAACTCTCATCATTTCATGGGTCTTTAGTGTAAGGGGACCAAATGAACTTCAGATAGGCTTAGCGCTTAGGAGAAGCTAAAGGAGAGCTCATTTGGGAAGTGGGAAAATGGAGGAATTATTCTTTGGATGAGCCCAGTGTGGGACATGTGGAATTTAAATGACCATTTGTCCATGCCTAGGGACACCTCAGGGTCAAGGGTAGCAGTTCTAAGTGGAGTCCCACTAAATAGTAGGCATATTTTGTTATTTGGAAGATTATTTAGTCAAATGCTACTGTTCTGGCATTCTCTTCACCTGGGCCAGACATTCTTTACCTGGTGGACAACTGGCATTACACACATTTCTTTTTTTTTTTTTTTCTTCCCCCAAACTGTTCCAGTGCAGTTCATTTTAGTAAGAAAGCATGTTTTACGGGTCTAATATGTTGAGACACTTAAAAAGAGGGCTCTGTAGGTGTCCAGTGAATATATTTGCATTGCATTAAATCTAAGTCATGTATTTCACTAAATTCATCTACTTACGACTCATATGGCAATTTTTCCTAAGTGAAAATAAGTTGGAAGGACATTTGAAAAAGGGCCTAAAAGATATGTATCTCATCAAGTATTTTAGGAAGTGTACTTCTCTTAGTTCCTGGAACACATCCTGTTTTTTCTTTCCACGTATGAGACCCAGTGTGCCCCACCTGCACCCCCACCCACCCAACAGTAGGGTAGGACGCCCTCCTCCTCCTCTGGCAGATCTCAGACCCCATACCACTCTTGTGCACTCCTGATATATACTGGGTTCTCCCATAAACCCAGCTCAAGTTCTTTAAAGCTACTTCCTGCTCATCGTTATCCCCGTCCATACGTTCAACAACACGTAAATCGAATTTTACGTTTCAAGACGATACGGTGACTATTTATTTCTAGCATCACATCGTGAGGGTTGAGACTTCTGGGATCCCAGCCTACTTTGTTAAGCTTCCTTTAGAAGGCTTTACTGTTGGCAGGCACTGAGTTTGATTTTTATTCCTCTTGCCTTACAAGGCTTTCAAAACAGAAGTCCAAATTGCCTGGCATCAGCAAATGCCATCCAGATAAAACAAACAAACAAACAAACAAACAAAAAACCAGTTTGAGTCAATGCTTGCACCTGTGGTTCCCAATTTCCTTTCAGTTTTATCCTAGTGATTCCCTATTATGTTTTCACATTACCCTTGCTTTGAAAAAAAGTTAAGAAGTATTTCATACGGTAGTTAAAATTATTTTTGCTGAGGGAAGTGTGGTATAAATAACTTCGGCGGCCATTACCAGAAACCAGAAATTCCTTTACAATGTCTCTGAGACCAATAAACTTAGACATTTACAGAACTAGTATTATCATGTTGTATATTGAGGAAAACTAAACGTAATCAGCCTTGGACTCTGAAAAGTAAATAAAGGCTTATCGTCCCAACTTCCTACTTGGGGAAACTTCCCGGACTTGGATCTCTTAGTGACACCCATTTGTAGCTGTTTTGAGGATCTCTTTGACTTAGAGCTTAGATATGTTCTCATTTGTAATATCATTGCTTGGGCGACAGTATTATTATTTTTCCCTTTTTATATACTCAGAGCAGGCCCTAGAACTTTCAGGAAATACTGCTGACCTCTTACACGTATGAAAGTCTGGTTTGATATGAGGGAATTCAATGGGATGCCTACAGCTAAGGAGAGCAAACCTGATCCCTGAAAAAAAAAAAAAAAAGGCAGGAAGAAGGAAAGAAAACATGCATCACCACACAGCAGGAATAGAGCATAAAATGGAATCGTCATCACTTTCCATGCATTCATCACCACAGGCTTCATATTAGAGAAAAACCATCAAAGTCCTTGATAGGAAGTGAAATGTAGAATCAAAGACTGAAGGGGAAAATTTGAGAGAATTTGTCCGAATTTGGTATCACAATGGAAAGAAACAGAAGACAGAAACTGTGGAAATCTGGCTGAAAATACAGCTCCTGAGTGCCTGGTGGGTGTGATTCTGACATCTTCAGCAGGCAGTTCAGTAAGGACAGGAAGAACAAACACAGATAGGAGGAAAGGTCAAGTTTATCACTGTGGGGGCTCGGATGGGGTGGGGGAATATTTACTCAGAGCCCACCACAGGCCAGATACCATACTGGGTACTGGGTAGAGTAGTAAGTGAAACACATTTCCCACCCTCATAAATTTCGAGTCTAACAGAGAATATAATATAAAGTAAGATATTAAGAAATCATCAAGGATAAAGATGCTGCCAAGGAAACATGTATGTCTAAGCAGGAATCTGGGGGATTATCTAAATTGTCTCAGATTATTTTTTATTCCACAAATTTTTCTACAATTCTGTAAAAGCCATGGCTTGCATGGACCCTAATATCCTGAAGATCCTCATTCTTGGTCTTTACCTAAATATGTAAAGGCACCTTCAAAACTTTCTTGTGTGTTCGTGGGAGCTTTTGCCTAATGTCATTAAAATGAACTTGATCTCTTTTCCTGCAGGACAACATATACAGACACACAAACGTTTACTATGCAGCCTGGAAATTTCACAATCTAAATTTCCAATTGAGGAAAGTCGTCCTTGTTTTTTACTAATGTGTCCAATCAAATTACGTACTCTACCCTAGATCTAACTCATTTGGGCTTGGTAGAACATTTCTGTGGCAATCCATTTGTGCTCTTTGTGGTAAAATCTCATGCCCTGATGTACTGTGGAAAGAAATAAAAGTGGATGACAGAAAACATGTATTTTTTCCTTGTCAAATTAACTGAATTTCAAAATAGGTTCATGAGACTCTCATGCGACATAGTTCCTTTTATTAGCTGATGGGACCAAACGCAGAGGCCTCCAGCATGATAAACTTCTAAGTACCAGAGATTTTGTTATCAAGAGCTTTTTGACTATACCCTAAAAACCCTATAGTTAAACATGATCTATGATCTCACTGCTATTAGAATGCAGAATGCACTTTCTAAACTCAGGAAGTCAGTGGGCTTTGGTGGGTGGTCTTGCTTTGGTGGAATAAAATGATCTATCCCTTGAAAAACTACACACTCTGCTCCCCAAAATTTGCTTCCTACAGATTTTTGTTTTTGGTCGGATATTAAGTGACATTCAGGAAAATCAAAGTAGACAATTTTCCTACGTACTTGTTTCATATGGAGAACTTCTATTTTCTTGCTGATAACTTTCATATGTAAGAATATATATACACACTACCTTATAAACTCTCAGATGATACCCACAAGCACAGACACATATTAAAAACAGTCTTCACTATGGCCTGCCATTCAGAAAACACATGTAGTTTCATGTTTGGAAATCCATGATTATTTGTCCTTATGTTTATTCCACTGACAGAAAAGGGAGAAAAAAAAAATGTGCTACAACTTCTTCTCAAAGCCCAGAGAACCCCTAGCCAGATTTAAGATTTTCAAAAACATCAAAAATGATTTAGTACAGGGATAGGAAAAATAAGCTTGAAGAGAAAAGTGCTTTCTGGCTAAGAGTAACTCTGATCTGTATGTTGGAATCAGAGCTAACTCTTTTTTATTCCCACTGCCACTCCTAACATGAAAATAATATGTCCTTCTGACTTCCTGTATAGGGATGCTTTTCCGTGGAAGCATTGGAAGCAATTCTACTTTATGCGTGTCAGACAAAGGCGTTCGACTTAAGGCAGAAAGCTCGAATTGGCGACTGTTCAAGAATGGTAAATGGAAGTTTGGCAGAAACCACTGACTCTGTCTTCAGAGCACATTCCGTGATCAAGGGAGCTAGCCGAGGGCCTAAGAGGCACCTCACACATTTCTTTGTTGTCTTCCTCGTCAGAGAGCCAAAGAGGGACATCACGTCACTTTTCATTAGGGATATTACATCGATGCAATATCTAACAAGGGCAGACATTTAAAAATTATAATATAACCTTAATATATTAATACAGAACAAGAGATAAAATACAAGTACTGTCCTATGTCAGGAACATACCATCGGTTCACACACACACAAATTTTGGGGTCTCTTTGAGAAAGTTCAGTAGGAATTTAAGTCAATTAACTGCTTTCTGTTATGCTATTTTGAGGAGAGAGGACAAAAAAATACCTTACTCAAAAAGTAATGTCTGTCTATTTTCAAATTCAGACCTCTAGGTTAACAGGCATTCTTAAAGCATCAAGTGCTATTATTTATAGATTTAATACCCTATGAAGAATTATTTCAAATAAAAGGTAGCTCTTTGGGAGCCTAGATGTCCATCAACAGATGAATAGATACAAAAGATGTGGGATATATATACAATGAAATATTATGCAGCCATCAAAACCCCCTGAAATCTTGCCATTTGCAACGACATGGATGGAACTGGAGGGGATTATGCTAAGCGACATAAGTCAATCAGAGAAAGACAATTATCATATGATCTCACTGATATGTGGAATTTGAGAAACAAAACAGAGGATCATAGGGGAAGGGAGGGAAAAATGATACAAGATGAAACCAGAGAGGTAGACAAACCATAAGACACTCTTCATCTCAGGAAACAAACTGAGGGTTGCTGGAGGGGCAGGGAGTGGGAGGGATGGGGTGGCGGGGTGATGGACATTGGGGAGGGTATGTGCTATGGTGAGTGCTGTCAATTGTGTAAGACTGATGAATCACAGACCTGTACCCCTGAAACAAATAATACATTATATATTAATTTCAAAAAAGTGGTTCTTTGGATGTGGAATCATGAATGTCACAATATGGATGATAACAGGGGCGTCTACTTAGCTAGAGCAGGATAAGTAGCTAGAACCACCTGATATATCACACAATGGGATAAATACATACGGTATAAACATGCAGAGACACTTAATAGTATGTAAAAACCATACACCTCTACTCACTGGATGATACTGTCTTCCAAAGGGGTCTTCAGAGTATTGTCATTTTCTCATTAATCCCCTCACTAACCTACATTATTATGATACCCTAGAGAAGGAAAACTGATTTAATCAGGGAGTCAGCAAATGACCAAAGATAAAACCAGGAATGTAGACTCAGACACGAAGCTCCCAAATGATCACCCAAACCTCTGATCGCTTACATTTCCTCACTCTGTTAAGTGCCCTATTTAACAAGCACAGCCTATGTGGAAGCCCTTCAATTTGGAGCATTTCAGGGATTTCCATGTGAAGCCCTCACCCTACACAAGAGAGAAAACCCAACACACACATACTCTACTTACTCTTTGAGACATTTTTATGCTGAGCCGATTTGACCAAGAATTATAGTCTTCTTAATGCCCTTATAAATCTTTAATTGCTCAAAAATTATTTATTGAGGATGTCATGAAAATGCCCAGAACATTCTAAAACATAAGATGGAGGGCAATGCAAAGAGTTGCATTCGATTACATTTTATCAGTCAGATCTCAGGTCACATCCATAGAAATAACTGTCCTGGTCATTAAAGTTGCCTTTGAGGATTAAGTAGGATATATATTTAAGAGGTTTGGGGCACAATAAATTGCTGAATGGACATGACCGTACCGTACCATGCTTAGCTCCTGGTTGTGTAAACTGCCACGGCCACAAAGAAATGAGCTGTTTCTTTAGTTTGTAACTTGAGGTTAGCATAGATGCTCAACAGATTTTTAAAATAAAGCCATTTCTCAGGTCTTTGTCCCAGATTAAGTAGCTCCAGCTGTTGTCCTTGTACCTGCCACGGATTTATTCAAATCCTTACTCTTATATTAAAATCTAAGAATTCTCTTATTTTAATGGCAAATGCCAACTACTACAGAAAGCCTTTTGTAAGGCTCCAACTGGATGGCACAAATTGATTCAGTATGTACATGCTGAGAAGCTACATTGTGCCTGACACTGCTTCCCTTCTCTGACCTTCCTTAGTACGCTCTCTGCACTTTCTTTAGGCAACATGTCCTGTTCTATCTTAAGTCATTTATTAAACTAAATGTCTCATCTCATAGCAAAGTGTATAAGCTCCTGAAAGCCAGATTCGGTGCATAATTCATGTTTATATTTGGTACATCTTTTACAGGACTTCACAATGAATGCTTAATAGGATGCCCCTGAATGTATCAGTGTATGAACGAATACATAAATGTGGTGCCTTGACTTCATTTTCCCGATATTGCTGCCTCCAAACACTGCTCTGTGTGTTAGCATTCCTTTTCTGACATATTCCAGTAACGCTCTTAAAATGTAGATACAGATGTAGTAAAAGAAAGGGCCGCATGCACCCCAAAGTTCATAGCAGCAATGGCCACCATCGCCAAACTGTGGAAGGAGCAGAGATGTCCTTCAAGAGACGAATGGATAAAGAAGATATGGGTGGGCCATATACACAATGGAATATTACGCCTCCATCAGAAAGGATGAATACCCAACTTTTGTATCAGCATGGATGGGACTGGAGGAGATTATGCTGAATGAAGTAAGTCAACCAGAGAAAGTCAATTATCATATGGTTTCACTTACTTATGGAGAATAAGGAATAACATGGAGGACATTAGAGGAAAGAAAGAAAAGTGAATTGGGGCAAATCAGAGGGGGAGATGAACCCTAAGAGACTGTGGACTCTGAGAAACAAACTGAGGGTTTTGGAAGGGAGGGGGTGGGGGGCTAGGTGACCCTGGTGGTGGGTATTGAGGAGGGCACGTATTGCACGGAGCACTGGGTGTGGTGCACGAACAATGAATCTTGGAACACTGAAAAAATAAAATAAAAATAATAAATAAATAATAAAGTTAAGGAGGGCACGTGAAAAAAAAACAACACTGTTCTAACTTAAAAAAAATGTAGATTAGCCTTAGAGGATACAATGTATCTCCTCACTATAGTGATTTTTTTCATGGTGAAAATAAGTTTCCCTTCTACCTTTCCCAAATTTTCAGGCTTTTCTTTCTTAGCTTGCTCTTAGGGTTCTCTTAGGTTGCTCTTAGCTTTCTTAGGGTTCCATCTTTGCAATTCTTTACTCTGCTTCCTCCATATTTCTCTCTGAGACATTTGAACCATTCCTGTCTTCAATTACTGTTGACCCTTGCACAGTGCGGGAGTTACGGGCACTAACCTCCTCCTGCATGGCTGAAAATTCATTTTTAACTTTTGACTCCCTCAAAATTTGACTACTGTTGACCAGAAGGCTTACCTATAACATAAGCAGTTCATTGACACATATTTCCTAGGTTATGCGTATTACGAACTGTATTGTTACAAGAAGTAAGCTACAGAAAGAAAATGCTGTTATGAAAATTATTAGGAAAATACAGTCACAGCACTGTACTCTATTTACCACAACAAACAGGTATGCCAGTGAACCCATGTAGTTCAAACCCATGTTGTTGAAGCTTCAACTGTACGTTTAATAAAAAATTACTTCCACGTCCTTGAGTCCAGATTCTTCCTCTAAACTTTTTATCTGTTTATCCAACTACCTAGGCACAGGGTCACTTAAATGACCCAGTGGAAGATCCTAAAACAGTATGTTCGAACGTGAATTCATCAACTGGCTTATAACCACCCTCCACATCCCCCTCAACTGCTCTTTCATTTTAAGGTCTACTCCGCCAGGGGATGGCACAACGTACCACAGTCAGGTGCCCAACACAGAGCTCTGGGCGCTGTTCACAATTCTCTCTTTTCCCTTTCATGCTCTTCATGCCAACAAACCAGTACATCCCTGGAATTCACTCTCCTCACTCGATTCTCAATGATTCTTTACTACCTCAGGTAATCATCGCCTCCTTCAAAGAGTACACCGAAGTCTGCTAACTAAAGTACTGTCTTCCTATGTTATAGACCCCGTTCTCTATCCAATCCCAGTAGAGCATGGGAATTATCTTAAAGATCCTATCTGAGGATGAAGCTCCTCTGAATAAAAGCTTACCACAGGGTCCCTACTGTATTGAGAAGACAGTCCAAAGCATTTTATATGGCTTACAAGGTCCTCCAGGACCTACCAACTATTGACTTCTCCTCTGCCTTGCTCACCGGCTCCCCCAGCTGTTTTCACAACTTCTCTGAGCTGCAGGACCACATCCTGCTCTCACTTTCCCATGTAGGAGCCCCTGCCCACCCCAGCTCCAACCTCACCGCACAGTGATGCTGGACAACCTCCTCCTCATCTGTCAACTCTTAGACCCCACACCCCCCGTGCTCTCCCATCCTCCTGATGTGCACTGGCTTCTGCTCTAGACGTAGTTCAGGTTACTTAAAGCTACTTCCTGTTCATTATTGCCCACGTTCATATTTTCTTCTCAAAACTTTACCTCTAACTTTTATATTTACATTATAATGTTTTTTTTAAAACACTACTTGGGATTGCATGATAATAGCACTTCATTATATCTGCAGATACATTTGTATAGTTTCACTGTTTCATATACAGAAAATTGTATATATAATAGTAAATAAATTAATTAAATAAATATATAAATTTATGTGCACTTAAAAATTGTTTCTCATATATGAACTATTTTCATATATAATTATATTTGTCATATATATAATTATTATGTAAAATAATATATAACATTATATATGACAAAATATATTATATGTAATATATTTAATACATTTATTTATATATGTATTACATATATTTATTACATAAATATATTACATATATTTATAATATATGTAATATATTATAAAATATATTATATGTAATATATTATATATAATAATGTTACATTAATATATAAAAAGAATTTGTTTTTTTAAATTGTTATATATATATAAATGTTATATATGTTAATGTTAATGTTAAATGTTATATATATATCATATGTATATAACAATTTAAAAAACAAATTCTTTACGAACAGGCTTACATAGGCTGTTTAATGATTAGCTATGGTTAGCACCAAAAACATTGGTTTATAATTTTAGGAATTCATCATTTTAACAATTTGGAAAGGATACTTTTACAATTATAAGAAGTATAGCAAGTGAAGAAATGGCTTTGCATTCCTGTCAGGAATTTTCTTAAACACTGAGAATAGACTAATAGTAAGACATTTATAACTTTTCAAATTAACCTATTCTAATTTAGAAGTTCCATCCAGGGACTTTAAAATACATTTAGTCTTAAAAAAATGAAAATTAAAATAATAAAAAAATACAATACATTCAGTATTAAGTACTGAAGGAAGCATAGTTCACTTTCCCAAGACAAATTAGTGATATTTTGTATATCTCAGAATTTTATAACATGATCTTACACAGTGAGATAGGCTCAGAATAAATGACACAAACGTACATGGCTAAACAAATGACTTAAAATGAAAACTTGGGCACATTGTCACTTCCCCTTTTTGTTCATTTAGGGCACACTTCTCTAGTGTCTTGAGAAATTCTCCTTTTTTTTTTCCTTGCAGGAGAAAAATGAGAAAAATAAGGCAGACTAGACATTTCCATTTGACAGCTGGAGCCTTGTCTAACCAAATCCATCAAAGGCATCCTGTTAAAGATACAGTGCTGAATGTTTTCATTTCTTTTTTTGTAAGAGGTCAATGTGTCCATTTGGCAGTATCCCGAAGCCCAAGGGAGGTTGGTAACGTTATTTTCCATCTAGTAAGATGTATTAGGATGGTTTACAGAAACAGAATAGGAGATCAACATTTTTTGACTTTTTAGAAAACTTTACTTGGAGACAGAGTAGAAAATATGCACCAAACCAAAAGTAAGAGGAACGTATCTATCAGGCTAATACATTTTGGGGGTTATATATCCTAGTTTATGCAGAGTTGAAAATATTTAGTAAGGTTAAGGAATAGCGAGATAGTTTCGCTTAGTTCAGTAAGTCATGACTATGTGAAAAAGTGATATAATATATAAGTTTTGAGTAGAAATTATGTCATTAAATTATTGAATTGAACGCATATGCTATGCCAACATCACTGAAGAACTGGAATGGTAGGTGCTTTTTATTTTAGATACAACTAAGGTGTATGATTCCTATAACAGCAAAAGGATTTTTTTTTTTAAAAGCTCCCTTTAAAGAATATAAATCAATCACAACACCATGAAGAAAGTTTTCAGGATTCTTTGTTATGTACACATGAAGCGCTCAAAGTCCAAATGCTATTTTAAACTCACGAGGAAAATCAGGACAAAAGAAATACTGTTTTGAATCTTGGCAAGAAAGGATTCAGGAGAATCAAGATCACAAAACTTAGTGAAGGCAGCATTGCTGAGATAAGAAAATCAGCATTATGCCCTGCAAAGAAGCAGTGCCCTTGAAAATACAACAGCTTGGATTAGCTCTAACTACCACATGGTAAATAACAGAAATCCCGAAAACAATTTATATTCCTTTACAGGAATGCTGGTTATAACTGAGTGTTATCAGCATTTGAGGCTTGAATTTCATTTCATGGAAAGGAATAGGAATATGCTTTCCAGGAAGAAATCATCTATTTTTTTTTTTTTTTTTAATAGGACAATTGAGAAAAATGAAGGAGGAGGAAAGAAATTTCTAGAACTGGACTCAAACAAGATCGTTACACCTGGCTTAACTGATAGCCTTTGCAAAATTTCAGCATGCTAAGGTGGGGGGAACAACTGTCATAAACATTGCGTTTTCTTCATATTTTATCCTCACCTTTATTTAAGAAAAACACTTTCAAAGTCTTCCTCCTGAATGTTATATTTCTCAAGTTTTCAATTCTGTTAATTAGCTGATACTGCCCCAGATGGCTCGTACTTTTCTAAAAGAGGATTAATAGCTTGAAATTATTATCTTTATCATGTTCCATATGAAATACTAAGTACTCGAAAGGTACTTTTGGTCCAGAGGCCCTACCCTTAAATGCGATGCTGTAAATGACATTGCTTGTTTGAGATTTGTGGTTCCTCCCATGTTTGGAACATGTATTCTGACTGCACATACTGTTTTTTTTTGTTTGTGTGTTTTTAAGATTTATTTATTTGACAGAGAGACACAGCGAGAGCAGGAACACAAGCAGGTGAGTGGGAGAGTGAGAGGCAGGCTTCCTGCCAAGCAGAGAGCCCAATGTGGGGCTTGATCCCAGGACCCTGGGATCACAACCTGAGCCAAAGGCAGACACTTAATGACTGAGCCACTCAGGTGCCCCTGATTGCACATATTGTGAAGACGGTGTTCAGAAGCAAATCTTGAGTTCAAAGAGAAATGTTTTTTTTCTTTTTTTGGTATGTTTCTTATTAAGTACACAGGAGTTCCTATGACCCAATAAATTGTTTTGCACTTTATGTAAAATGTCTTGGGGAAGAAAAATAACTGAAATTGTTGCTAATGCAAATGACCAGAAATTAAAGAGGTCAGAGAAGTGGTGATTTCCAGCTAGAAACTTTGCTTTTGTATTTTGAAGATAATTAACTGTCTGGAGAACTTTCATAAATTTTTCAGCAGTTATATTTCACAGAATTTATGGAAGGTGAAATGAACTGTAAGTGGCATTTGCAAATTTCGTGAAACTTGAAGGCCTCATCATTAGCAAATTTATTCTCCCTCAAGCCATCTTCTGTTTACTCCCCGCCAAGCTGCACCACGTTCTTCATTTTGCATCTGTCGCCACTGCTCAGCTCCTCAGTAGCCTTGGATTTTTCAGGTCCTATCCATCTTCATGTCCCAGACTTAGTGTCCTTTGCTCCAGGAGAGATGACCTTGGTGATTAAGGATTCTCTCTTTTTTTAAATAGAGAATCTCATTCTCTGAATTATGAAAAAACAACACTTACCAGGAATGTGTCTGGACCTGTAGGTGTGGGCACTGTGATCCTATACTAATTATCACTTTTTCTCCCCCTTACTAATTTGTAGGTCCTTCAAGAGCAGAGTGGATATTGTATCTTCGCTACCCACCCCAGGATAGAATGCTGCCCCTGATCGCTGCGTGTTTTTAACTGACGGATTTATAAAGCAAGTAGAACTTGAGTTATCCATCTCAAAGAATTCTACTTCCGTTGGGTCAGGATGACTCTCACCAGGGTTGAAGCAACTTTCACTTTAAATTTAACACGATTTTAGTATTCAACAGGAGCTTTACCTTGACCTTTCCTTGTAATTGCCCGAAGACATACTCAGTGATTACATGGTTCACTCTGCAGCATTCCGCGTTGGCATTCCATAAATCACAGATCTTCAGACCAAAAAAACAAAAAACAAAAAACTGAAAAACTAAATAGTGTGCCACTGTTAAAAAAAAAAAAAAAAAAAAAGTGCAATGACTAGGTGATTCTCTCCAAAATCAGAGTTAATGAGTGGGTGTGTTGGTTAATTTTATGCATCAACTTGGCAGGACCAGGCCACGGTGCCGAGATATTTGGTCTAACATTATTCTGGTTGTTTCTGTGAGTGTGCTTTGGGACGAGAGTAACTTTCAAAGAAGCAGACTTTGAATGACATAAATGATACACGTACCTATTGCAAAATAATTACCAGAGTGAGTTTAGTTAAGCAATTCTTCACCTCACAGAATTACGGTATCGCTGTATTTACTGACATGGCGAGAACATTAAAGCTGGACTCTCATAGCAACTGGTAAGTATACAATATAGGAGGGCCTGGGTGGCTCAGTGGGTTAAAGCCTCTGCCTTCGGCTCAGGTCATGATCTCAGGGTGCTGGGATCGAGCCCCGCATCGGGCTCTCTGCTCAGCAGGGAGCCTGCTTCCCCCTCTCCCTCTGCCTGCCCCTCTGCCTACTTGTGATCTCTCTCTGTCAAATAAATAAACAAAATCTTAAAAAGAAAAAAAAAAAGAGTATACAATATAGTATAGGTAACTACCAGCATGATGCTGGAACTTATTTATCTCTAAAGAGTTTGTACTCTTTAACCATCATCTCCCCATTTTTCCCACCCCTCAGCCCCAGGCAAGCAATTTTCTATCCCCTGTCTCTATGAGCCTGGTATGTTTAGATTCCACACGTATGTGAAATTGTACAGTACTTTTCTTTCTCTGACTTATTTTACTTGGCATAATGCCCTCCAAGTCCATCCATATTGTTACAAATGGCAGGATTTCCTTCTTTCTCATGGCTGAATAATATTCTATTGTGTATTTGTACACACACACACACACACACACACACCCCACCCTTTCTTTATCCATTCATTCACTGATGGACTATAAGGTTGTTCCCATGTTTTGGCTTTTGAGTGATACTGCACAGAATATGTAAGGGCAGATCTCTTCAAGATAATGATTTCATCTCCTCTGAATATATACCCAGAAGTGGGACTACTGTATCCAATGGTAGTTCTATTTTTTTACATTTTGGGGAACATCCATTCTGTTTTCCATAGTGACTATACCAATTTACATTTCCACCAACAGTGCACCAGGGTTCCCTTTTCTCCACATCCTTATCAGCATTAGTAATTTTTTCCCCTGTTTCAATAATAGGCTTTCCAACAGCTATGGGATGCTATCTCATAGTTCCATTTTACATGTTTTCTGACTACAGTGATGCTGAACATCTTTTCGTGTACTCGTTGGTCATATGTTTATCTTCTTTGGGAACTTGTCTATTCAAGTTTCCTGCCTGTTTTTCAATTAGTTTTTTTTTTGGTTTTTGCTCTCAAGTTATAGAAGTTTCTTATATATTTTGGATATTAATCGCTTATTAGATATACAGCTTGGCAAATATTTTCTCCCATTCCATAGGTGGCCTTTTCTTGTTGCTGATGGTTTCTCTTCTGTGCAGAAGCTTTTTAGTTTGATGTAGCCCCACTTGTTGATTTTTGCTTTCATTGCTTGTGCTTTTGGTGTCATACCCAACAAATCACTGCTAAAACCAATGTCAAGGAGATTTTACTCCTCTGTTTTCTTCTGGGAGTTTCACTGTTTCTCGTTTTACATTTAATCCTTAATCTATTAAGAGTTAATTTCTGTGGGTAGTGTAAGATAAGGGTTCAATTTATTCTTTTGCATGTTGGCATCTAATTTTACCAACACTCTTTATTGAAGAGATTATCATTTCTCAATTGAATGTTTCATTGACAATATATACATAGGTTTATTTCTAGACTCTTGACTCTGTTCACTTAGTCTGTGTGTCTGTTTTTATGCCTGTGCCATACTGTCTTGATTGCATAGCTTTGTCATAGAGTTAAAAAGGAGAAGGGTGATGCCTCCACATTTGTTTTCCTTTTCCAGGTGTGTTTTGCCTTTTCAGCGTCTTGTATGGCTCCCTACAAATGTTAGCATTCTTTATTTCTGTGAAAATGCAATTGGAGTTTTGATAGGGCTTGTACTGAATCTATAAACAATTTTTATATGGTGTGGACATTTTAACAATATTAAGTCTTCCAACCCACGAACAAAGGGTATCTTTCCATTCATTCGTGTCTTCTTGACTTCCTCCTTCACTGTCACACTGTGTAGATCTTTCACTTCCATAGTTAAATTTGTTCCCAAGTATTTTATTAACACATTGTATATGAGAATTTCTTCTTTCTTTTTCAAATAGTTTATTGTTGGTGTATAGAAACATAAATGATTTTTAGGTGTTAATTTTGTATCCTGAAACTTTACTGAATTCACTGATCAGTTCTCATGTTTTTCTGATGGAGTCTTGATGATTTTCTATATACAAGATCACATCATCATCAGAGACAATTTTGCTTCATACTGGCAGATTTGGATGCCTTTACTGTTTCTTTTTTTATTAAATGGATTTAAAAAGAGATTTTAGACCCATGAGCAGTCACTGAATCCAAACATAGCAATTCAATTCAATTTATTATGTAGAGAAAATATGAATCCAATGCTTTTTCTTTTTCTAAACTGATTCCTCTGACAAGGACTACCAATACTATGTTGAATAGAAGAAGTGAGAGTGCACACCCTAAATCCTGATCTTAGATCTCAATTTTTTGCCATTGAGTATAATGTTACCTATGAGTTTGTCATATATGCCTTTTATTATCACAGGGTTTGTTCAGTCTATACCCGCTTTGCAGAGACTTTTTGTCATGAAAGGATGTTGAATTTTGTTGAATGCTTTTACTGTATCTATTGAGATGATCATAAGATTTCTATCTCATTTATTAATGTAGTGCATCACATTTCTTGATTTCCATATATCGAACTGTCTTTATCCACCGATAAATCCCACTTGACCATGACGTATGAGGCTTCTAATGTGATGATGAATTCAGTTTGCTAGTATTTTGTTGAAATTTTTGTAGCTACATTCACTAGGGACAGTAGCCTGTAGTTTTTGTTGTGTTTCATTTTGTTTTGTTCTTAAAATGTCCTTATCTGGCTTTGCTATCTGGGTAATGCTGGTCTTATTACATGAGTTTGAGAGTGTTCCCTCCTTTTCAATTTTTTGGTAGTATTTGAGAAGAACTGGCAATAATTCATCCATGATGTCATCCGGTCCTAGGCTTTTCTTTTTTGGGAAGTTTTGTTTACTGATTCAATTTTCTTACTGTTATCAGGCTGTTCAGATTTTCTATTTCTTCCTGTTTCAGCTTTGGTAGGTTTTATGTTTCTTTGAATTCATTCATTCCTTCCAGTAAGTCCAGCTTGTTCACATGATGTTCATAGTAATGTCTTGTGAGTCTTGCGATTATGATTATATTATATAAGACTGCCATTTGAGATTGGAAAGAAAGATTCCCCTGCTGACTTCAAAGAGGACCACATATCCAAAGCCTGAGAGATGATGATGATGATATCAGTTAAAAGTGGCCCAAGCCAATAGACAACAGAAAATAGGGGCCTCCATCCTACACATGCAAAGAACTAAATTTCACCAACAACATGAATGAACTTTGAAGAAACCTTGAACTTGGATGAGAGCACAGCCTTGCCAACATCTTGATTTCACTCAACTGAGACCATGGGCAGCAAAATCCAGCTGCACGGAGTCTGAAACCCTGACTCATAGAAACTGAGATAATGATGGGCATTCTTGTAACATCCTGAATTTTTACTCAGTTATAATACAGCAAGAGAAAACTAATACATTATGTAAGAACTTTTTCTAGTATTTGCTTCCTGGAGCACAGAAGTTATCAGAAAAGAAGGAAGGAACATCATGTGTACAAGCAGACAGGTTCTGGATCTTAGTTCAGACATAATTAAGGAGGGCAGCCAACAGTGTGTGGTGATTAGACCCCAGGTTCTGGAATCAGATTTCTGTGATGTAAATCCTGACTTCACCAATTATTAACTCTTCCTCTATGGGAAAACTGCTTAATAGCTCTATTTCAGTTTCCTCATCTAGAAAATGGATATAAAGTAGTAACATCCATATCACAAGTACAATTCATGACTAAATGAGATAAAACATGAAAACACTTTTTTTTTTTTTTTTTTTTTTTTTTTTTTTATGGAGGGGACAGAAGGACAGGGTAAGAGGAACTTCAAGCAAACTCTGCACTGAGCAGAGAACCTGCCATGAGGCTCAATCTCAAAACCCTGAGATCACGACCTGAGCTGAAACCAAGAATCGGAGCTTAAGTGACTGTGCCACCCATGTGCCCCCAAAACTTGAAAACATTTATAACAAAGTCTGTCAAACTGTAAGTTATCAATAAATTACTCATTATTTAGAAAACAATTACTATGTCCCATCCAGATAAGGTAGGTAGGAACCGAACAGGGAATTCAGGGGCAGAAGAAAAGGAGGTAAAAGTAAGGATGACAGGTACTCTTAAACAAAATTGGTAAGTAAGAAATTTACATCACTACCAGTGAGGGCTATTATGGGCTGAACTGTGTTCCCTCAAAATTAATAGTGTAAGTCCTAATACCTGGTATATCAGAAAGTATCTGCATCTGGAGATGGGTCTTTAAAGATATGATTAAGGTAAAATGAAGACATTAGGATGGACCTTAGCCCCATCTGACTAGTGTCCTTAAGGAAGAAGAAATGTGGACATACAAAAAGTCTCCAGGGAGATGCACAAAGAGGAAAGACCATGTGAAGACACAGAAGATGGCCATCTACGAGCCAAGGGAAAAGATCTCAGAGGCAAACAACCCTACTGACACCTTGATCTTAGACGTCCAGCCCCCAAAACTCAGAAAATACATTGCTGTTGTTTAAGCCCCTCAGTCTAGGGATTTCGTTATGGCAGCCTGAGCAGACTAAGACAAGAGTATACTGTTTCTTCTCCATTTTGCCTCTCCAGATCCACTCCCCATCCTGCTCTGTCCTGCAGGAGGCTGAGTCTCCCTGTGTCAGCTCTGAATTTCTAGTTGGTGCCAAGACTCCATTTCTCCCTGGACTCCTCTATCTGTGTATCTTTTGCTTGCTCCTTCCACTCTGAGACCAGCAAAAGCCATCTGCTTTCCTGAGTTTCTTGGTGCCTCCACCTCCCATGTTTGTTTGTTTTTAAGTAGCCCATACCATTTGAGATGAATCCCAGCTGCCGTCAGGACCTGAGTACAAGAGAGGGGGAGGGTTATGTGTGTGGAATAATCGGTATACGGAGGACATGGCAAATAATAGGTCATTTGGGGAACACGTGTCCACGCAAGTAGGATAACTGCTCAAATTGGAGGAAGAGAAGGGCCAACAGGAAGGAGTTTCTTGGCTGGCCTCATCTATCTGGGGAGGTAATGTGTTGCAAGGCAGTGAAGAGAGTCCGCTGATACCCTCACCCACTATTTACTCCCTAAATTACCTTAAGTACCACAAAAATACATAGTGAGGACTCCTATATCGGATAGGGTTCTTAGCAACTGACAAAGAGCCAGCTTAGCTAGTTCAAGACAACAGAGAATTTATTATGGGATATGTAGCTGCTCAAATCATCATCTGTGGAGCCAGAGACCCGGGCATGGAGGGTTCCCTAAACCACAAACTGCTCCACTGTATACATGACGGTAGGTACACCTTGTCTGCACGACCATCCGTGTGGGCACTGTGGGTCTCTCCTGGGGCTTTTCCAGGCAACCTCGAGAAAAGCAATGTTTCTACTACTGCCTGTACTTGAGTGGATCCATTCAGCATCTGACTCCTTTACCGTGAGCAGCTGTGCAGTTTAGGGTTCTGTCTGTTCTTCCAGCACCCTAAGGGCATTATTAGCCCCTTACATCTACCAATTCCCCACCCAGAACATCTTTCCCCTTTTCTTGACCTGGCTCATTCCTTTAAATTTCCTGGCCAAGGCTCAAACCTTACCTCCACAGAGAGCTCTTCCCTGAACACTTGAACTAGTACATGTGATGTATTCAGTGATTCTCCATCCCTTCTATTTTTTTTTCAAAGCAGTTATCATCATTTGAAACTCTATGACCTTACGTTTCATTGTATTATGTCCATAACTCCACTAATATTTAAGTTGTTAGATTAGTTCTAATAGGTAAAATCATGGTTCTTTTCTGTCTTGTTCATCTCTGTTCTGAGAGCAGCACCTGGCATCAACACATGCTTCCAATACTTTGTCGAATGAATAAATGAAGTACTTAAGTCCAGGGGAGGGCACCTGGGTGGCTCAGTTCCTTAAGCGACTACCTACAGCTCAGGTCATGATCCTGGAGTCCTGGGATCGAGTCCCACATTGGCCTCCATGCTTGGTGGGGAGTCTGCTTCTCCCGCTGATCTCCTCCCTCTAATGCTCTCTCTCTCTCAGATAAATAAATAAAATCTTAAAAAAAAAAAAATGAACATCTTTTTTTAAAAAAGAAGCAGCAGCAGCAGCAGCAGCGGCCGCCGCCCAGGGGAAGAAGTGTCTAGTGCTGGCCAGCTGGCCAGGAGTGACAGAAAGGGCTTCTTATGGGTGCTGAAAGTTGAATAAGATCTTAAAGAATGAGGAGCTTTTTTTTTTTCTTTAAAGACTTTATTTATTTATTTGACAGAGAGAGAGAGAGATCACAAGTAGGCAGAGAGGCAGGCAAAGAGAGAGGGGGAAGCAG
Source organism: Potos flavus (assembly GCA_028534135.1). Classification (NCBI taxonomy): domain Eukaryota; kingdom Metazoa; phylum Chordata; class Mammalia; order Carnivora; family Procyonidae; genus Potos; species Potos flavus. The sequence goes on along the minus strand of CM052895.1, from coordinate 7,610,805 downwards.
GCTTCCTGCTGAGCAGAGAGCTCGATGCGGGGCTCGATCCCAGGACCCTGAGATCATGACCTGAGCCGAAGGCAGAGGCTTTAACCCACTGAGCCACCCAGGTGCCCCGAATGAGGAGCTTTTTAGGTAAGCAGAGATAGAATGATACCAGGCAGTAAGTAACGTCTGTACAGAAACCAGTGATGAAAGAAAGGCAGAGGGGCGCCTGGGTGGCTCAGCGGGTTAAGCCTCTGCCTTCGGCTCAGGTCATGATCCCGGGGTCCTGGGATCGAGCCCCACGTCGGGCTCTCTGCTCAGCGGGGAGCCTGCATCCCCCTCTCTCTGCCTGCCTCTCTGCCTACTTGTGATCTCTTTCTCTATGTCAAATAAATAAAATCTTAAAAAAAAAAAAAAAAAAAAGAAAGGCAGAGATTGAGATGTGTAGTGAATAGCTCAGTATGGAGCAGGTACACTTCCAAAAGTCATGGCAGCCAAAAGTCTAGAGGCAGGTAGAGTCCAGAATGCCTAAGTTCTATATGTCAAATTTGGAATTTGTTTGCCTGACATTAGGACAAAAGATAAAAGACTTTACAGCAGGGGCTTGATAAGATCAGATTAGTTTTAATGGAATGATTCTCAAAGTGTGGTCTGCGGACCCTATCCCTTTGAGAAACACATTCAGGGGATATACAAGTTTAAAACATAATCAAAATAATACTGACGTTCTTTCTCCCCAAGCACCAGTAGTTTGCTATTTGTAGTAATGTTTGAAAAGCAAAAGTGGCTGAAACTCCTGGTGTCTTAACCCTCATGAAATTCAGAGCAGCAAAGAACGCTAGTAGTCTTGATATTCTTCATGCAACACGCTTGCAGTAAGAAAGAGCCACTTTCACTTAGGAATGTCCTTGATGAGGTACACATTGCAGATTTTATTCAATTATGACCCTTGAATACATGCATTTTTAATATTCTGTGTGATAACATGGGAAGCATGCATAAGGCATATGGCATTTCTGATGCAAACTAACTGTGTCAAGGAAAAACATTTTTGCTGGAATATCAGGCTGAACTAGTTCAGAGAAAAATAATTTTTACTTGAAAGAAGAGCTAAGAGATAATATATGGCCCTTCAAATTTTGAAATTTGACAAATACATATCAAAAACATGAATAGAGCGAGGCTGTCACTTCAAGGAAAACAACAGAGTGTGCTCATTTCAGCAGCATATATACAAGGAAAATAATAGTTTGTTGCAAATGATAATGTTTTCAAGGGAAAACTGGAATTACGGAAAACTTATATTTGCCTTTGATAGTTTAATGGTTTCCTAATAATTCCAGTCATGCCTAATGAGATCAATGTGATTAATGAATGGTGTTTTAATCCTATTTTACAACGAAATGTGTCAACCTTTGGAAGACTGACATAATCCAATGAATCAATGTTTTGCAAACGGCCATTGCATGATGCTAAAAATTTAGTGCACGGGCAAAATCCATTAAAATGAAAGATAAGCCAGTGGATTTTAATGTAAAACATTATCCAGAGGTAACTGATCCAGTCTGAAATTCTTCATTGCATCTAATCTTTAAGATTCTATCTCTCGTTGAGTTTTAATGTAATATCAAAGAATATTTATAATTATCTGAAGAGACTAATAAACTACCTTTCCTTTTTCCAACTACAAGTCTGCTGAGTCCATATTCCCCTCATATACTTTAACCAAAACAGGTCTCAACAGATTGAAAGCAGAAGTAGATAATTCAGTTGTCTTAGTGGGCTTCTGTGAAGCCTTACCTGAAAGAAATTTGCAAAAATGTAAAACAATGTGTTCCTGCTCATTTCCTCTTGTTTTAGAAAACATGGTTTCTATTTATGTTTACTTATGATTGATTTGTTATTGTTATTTTAAAATAAACTGGTAACTACATTCTTTGTAAATGTTTCAACTCACATTTTTTTTTTCAGTGTTCCAAGATTCATTGTTCATGCACCACGCCCAGTGCTCCATGCAATACGTGCCCTCACATTTCTAATACAAGTAATTTCCCACTCTACGCTCTGCTGCGCTGACTGAAACCCATGCTTACTGGTACGGTGCCCTTGCTTCTTACACAGCTTTGTGGTAATTCTGGTAAAATCTCGGACATTCTTAAGTTACAGGTAACGTGGTAACATACAAAATGAGGACTCTCTGTAGAGTAAATATATTAAAAGATATAGCCCCCATAAACAAAAATTCCTTGGGGTCCTCAGTCATTTTTAAGTGTAAAATCATCTTGGTAACAACACTTGCGAACTGCCATTTAAAGAAAGCTACCCAGAAAAACAACAAAGATGAGCGCAGCCTGTCTGTATGGAAAGTAGCTAGGAGGCTGCTGAGAGAGCTATCCCTCCCCAGAGAAAGAGAACGGAAGCATTAATTCAAAAGCTGCTTCCGGGATAAAGAGGGAAGGTAGGATTCCAGAGACTTGGAGGATACTGAATCGGTGGAAATCTACTGCTGATGTCTGAGTTTTTTTTAAGCTGTGTCCTTAGTAGATGCTGCTGCTGCTACGAACAAAGAGAAACCTAATTTTGTTTTAGTTCCTTCTTACAAGATTTTCAACATATTGAGCCTAATAGGATTTTTTTTAATCCAGCTACTAAACTTAATGGAAGCTTTCCTTAAGAAGTATTGGAATATGACAACACTAAGTCATCTGGGAGACTCCCATGATGAGTGGGCAAGACTTAACCTGGTATTGATTTGAGCCATTTGTATTTTCCCCCTTATGTTACTGGGAAATTCTATGAATGTAGTTAATTTCTAGAAAGCCTTTTTTTTTTTTTTTTTTTTTAATGTAACTACAGGACTTAAAAAAAAATTTATCACAATGTTTAGAAGTGTACCCTAAAAGCAAAGGTTAAAATTGGGGTATGATAGGAAGTAGAGGGTAATGTTTCTCTCTGGGTGTTATTTTTCCCCCAGAAAAAGAAAACAGTGTCTGATCTACAATCATCAGCCTCAGTCACAGTCTGTTGCAATTGTCTGAGTCCTTGTCCCAGAAGACTCCTCTCCCACGCTTCCTCTGGCCATCTGGAACAGCCTTTCCGTACCTAATTGACTCCATGACTCTTCTTTTCCCATTTGTGAGCTTCCTGCTTCTTCTTTTTTTATTTCTGACCTCTTGCCTTCTTTCTAATAAAATAATCACATTCTTCCTTCTCTTTTCAAATGCTTAGTCATTCCCTTGCTCTAATGTGGCTATTTGTAACCTTCTCAACCCTCTTCCTAGTAATAGCTTGAGATGTCATCTGTGAAATACTTTCTCATCAGAGTCTTATAGTTTTATGTGAATTCATGGTCACTGAGTTAAACTCAGTTATAAATGATGGCATGAAAAAGTAGCAGTGTTACCGGTTTTATACGCCAATGTGCAAAGCATGAAGGACTAATCTTACTTTAGAATTTTAATGTAATATATAGTTTACAAGGCATGTTTATCACCTGTATCTCGCTTAGAGCTCACAGCAGCCCTACAAAGAAAGCAAGGCAGCCATTACAGTGGTAATATAATTTCCTTCTTTGTACAGGTAAAGGAGAAACATTCTATGATGCCTATGGTCATATTTTGCAGAGTCCCTAAGTCTCAGGTTTTCAGAGAGCCAGTTTAAGATTCTGCTCCCTAACTCATGACAATCCTCCAGAGTCTTAGAAATTATTTAAAATGAGATGGATAGGGGCACCTGGGTGGTTCAGTCACTTAAGTGTCCAATTCTTTTTTTTTTTTTTAAGATTTTATTTATTTATTTGAGAGAGAGAGAGATCACAAGTAGGCAGAGAGACAGGCAAAGAGAGGGGGGGAAGCAGGCTCGCTGCTGGGGAGAGACCCCGGGGCTCGGTCCTAGGACTCTGAGATCATGACCTGAGTCGAAGGCAGAGGCTTAACCCACTGAGCCACCCAGGTGCCCCTAAGTGTCCAATTCTTCATTTTGGCTCAGGTCATGGTCTCAGGGTTGTGAGGCTGGGCCCCCATCAGGATCCACAAAGGGCATGAAGCCTGCTTAAGATTGTCCCCCTCTCTCTCTGCCTTTCTGTCTCCCTCACTCTCTCTCCCACTTCCTCTCTAAAAAAAAAGAAAAAATGAAAAAAATGAGATGGATGGATGAATCAACCATTCAGTAAGGTAGAAGGAATGTTTTTCTTTATCAACTATAAAATATATTATTAAAGAAAAATAAAAGCTCAATAATTTAAATCTCTTTTCATCACTCTGGTTAGGTGATCAGCCTAAGATTGGTGGTCTTCTAGTGGTTTCTAAGCACTTAACAATCCCAGAAGGTAAGCGAGATCCTAGAGGCAGAAACAGAGAACATCTGGAAACAGTTCAAAGAAAAATAATGATACATAAAATGGAGAATTTATGCATGAGGAAAGATTAAAGGAGCATGTGTATTTAATTGGCTAAGTAATAAATAATAAGCAAATGAGGAGTGTTATGAATATTTGAAAAATGAAAATCTTGTATCTGAGCTCAAACTTGGTAGAAATAATAAAATGTAATTTAAGATTAGTCAAATGAGTCTAAGTTGGGGGAAAAGAATGGAATCATCAAAGAATAGTATCCTAGGGGAAGAGTAAACATTAGGCCATGCATTATTTAAAATAAGCTAACAAAGAACTGGGTTTGAATTATAAATAACACCCAAAACTATACAACCCTTGGTCAGTTTTCTGTTAAGAGTATATGCCTTGCTGACATGAATATTACTAGCAACCGTGGACAAGTATTCTGACAAGGCTTTTCTCTTGCTAACATATGTTACCTCAGCTTACATGAATTCAAGTTTAATTAGTGAGAAAAAGCATAATATGTAAGTCATTAAATGTTACCAAGTTCTCAATCTAAGTGGCTTTTTTCTTTATCCTTGTATTCTTGGGCCATTATAATGGGGAACCATATAGTGATATTGTGATTTATTTTAACATATAAGTATAAATATATAAATACAAATATATATATATATATATATATATATATATATAGGAATGCGTCTGATTTATTTCTATAGCTCTGGTGCCTAAAATAGTGCATTTCACTTAATGGGCCTTTCATAAATTTGTCATCATATTCTTGTGTGCATATATATATATATATATATATATATATATATATGGTCTCTGTCTCCCATTTTGGGTTCACAGCTATCAGAGCCTTTGGAATTTCCCAAGTGTTAGGAATGATTAAGGTGCCTTTTGTCATATTAATGAAGTGACTTTTGCAAAGGGTATGAATGGGGGCTGGTTGCCAAAGGGGCCAATCACGTGATTAGAGGACATGAAATTTCAGTCCTGCACTCTGACCCCCAGAGAGCTAACGGGGACTTGAGGTTGAATCAAATCCCAATGGTAAATGGTTTAATCAGTTATACCTGTGCAAAGAAGGCTCCAAAAATCCCCAAAAGGAAAACGTTCAGAGAGCTCCCAGGCTGGTGAACACATCGAGATTTGCGGAGAGTGTTGCATCTAGAGAGGGCACAGAAGCTCTGTACACCTTCCCTATATCTTGTCCTACGGATCTCTTCCTTCTGGCTGTGCCTGAGTTGTATCCTTTTATAATAAACTGGTAATCCAGTAAGAAAGTGTTTCTCTGAGTTCTGTGAGTCGCTCTAGCAAATAAATCAAATCTGAGGAAGAGGGTGTAGGGACCTCTTAGTGAAACCCAGTTGCTCTGTAATATAGGTAACCATCTGGACCTGCCACTGACATCTGAAGGGGGTGGGTAGGAGACAGAGGCCGAGCAGTCTTGTAGGACTCAACCCTCAACCTGTAAAATATGACGCTATCTCCTGGCACCTAGTGTCAGAACTGAGTTGACTTCTCAGACACCCAGCTATTGTCCAAGGATTTTTTAGTTGGTGTGAGTGAACAACACCCCCTTCCCAACACTCACACATTGGAAGTTCGGTGTTCAGAACACAAAAAGGACACAATTTCCTAGAGGAAAACTCCACCTATGCAATCACTGGGATATTCCGAAAACATCTATTCACTCATTGAACACATAAAAGAAGGGTAAAAAAGAATTGATTTCCCTGTTCTTGTATCAAGTCCAGGTTTTTGTATGTCGCTTCTGTGTGCTAGCGCATACTCTTTTTCTCTTTGACTTTTCTTTTGGTTGCTAGAAAGTGATGTTTGAATTTTTCTGAACCCGCTTTTGTCCAAATACTCAGCCAACCCCTATTTTAAATTACATTACTGAGTCTTCTAGTGCTTCCTGTATTGACAAACTATGTTTTTTGTGCATTATGTATTTTTGTAGTTTTATGCCATAGGGAACTAATTTTGATTGGGATGGGGAAACGATGGAATAACTTTGGGGTTTCTGTGTTTACCTTTTTGTTCAACACTTAAGATTTTGTGTATATATAAGTGTATTCACATTTTATTCTGAATTGATTGTACTTGGTCACACAACAATATGACCAATTTATGGAAGGCCCATTAAGTGAAATGCACTATTTTAGGCACCAGAGCTATAGAAATAAATCAGACGCATTCCCACAGTAGCTCATTATTTTCAAGTTAGAAAGCATTCATCACATCATGTTATAATTATGTCTTTGAGTTAGGGGGAAGCATGGTATGCCATGAGACGATATAGGATAGAGCAACTAACCCAAGCTAGGGAACAAAGAAATCTTCCTTGAGAGCTCGCTGTTTCAGAAACAGCTTCAATTTATGTAACACTTTCTAGTTGACAAAATGTATTCTCATTCGTCCAGTTTGAAAATGTTTGGGGCATAGAGATTATTCATCGCTACAGTTATGTGTTGCGCTTGAGAAAGCACAGGTACAACACAGTTTATGGGACTAGCTTAAGGTCCCACAGAGGATAAGGCAATGAGATTTTAGCCTAGATTTTCTGGCTAAGAGTGCAGAATTCTACTGTGCCATGTTTAGAAACCACTCTCTCTTGTTTTTGTTTTTGTTTTTGAGAGTCCATGCCATTATCATGCATCATCTCAGAGTCCTGCATCTAAGTACAAACTGAACAAAATCAGTCTACATTTTGATTCACATTTTTATCAAAGAGGGCTGCTGCTAAGTTCTCGAACATTACCAGGAGGTACATTCTCAAGACTGTGCCATATCCATGCATTTTTCATTCAGTGACTTTGGACTTACTCTGGCAACATCATCTACGTTTCTTCACACGCGTCTTGACAACGACCAGAATAAAACAAACACTGTCCTTTGCTTTAGCATGTCTTCTCTGTTATTAATTCCTCTAGTGAACTGGTACCATTTTTTCATTTTTCCCTTTTGGGTAAACATGTACTACTGAAGAAAGCCTAGAGGGAGATTTTCTTCTGGTACAGAATAAAGGCAAACGTACAAGCTGACCATTATTGCTCTGTGCCTGACTAAAGAAATGAATCAATCATTTTTCTAAGTAGGTGAGTAAAAAAAAAAAAAAAAAAGGTAGTTGAGAGAAGTGTAGTTAGTACCTGCTTATGCAACTAAGCCCTCTGATGCTTTATAAAGTCCCTTGGAGGGGGAACTGGGAGCCAAACAACTGAGATCTGTAACTGACTGGGCAGATAAAAGTCTTCACTTTAAGCTTTGTAGACACGTGTTTTTGAAACTGGGGACTAGTTTTTTTTTTTTTTTTTTTAATACTCCTTTTTATGCAACATGTTCATGTCTGAATTCTTACTCATGATCCCCAGCGATTGCACCCATTGGAATAGTCAGTTTTTCATCATGAACCTGTCGTCCTGGACTGTCGCGGAAGAGTTGGGTGGAATGTCACCCACACCTCAGAAAAGAGATTAAATGGCATTTTCACACACATGCTAAGTGTCCGTGGCAGCGTAGGTATTTCTCGGTGGCTGACAGAATGATGGGACTGTAGGCTGTCTAAGTGAAACAGATTTGGTAGAACAGTTTCAATTATGTACCCAAAGAAAGATTCTGGACCAAATGCAGCCTCATCAAATGCAGTTCAGTGAGTCTGAAAGCAGGTGTAAATGTAGTGGAACCAGGAACTGCAGACCATGTAATTTGAAAATGTTCATCATCCAATATACTTTGAAGATTACAGACAGGGGCCAGCCTTGTTAAATAAGTTACCATAAAAAAAAAATTGCATTTTGGGCTAAACCCAAAGGAAGGACAAATTATCATTGTTTTTGCTTTGCTTTAAAAATGAAATTAAATGCACCATGTGGCAATGTATTATATAATTTGCATATGTTATTATAGCAAAATTTTATTATTTATCCTGATGCAATAGCTGGGAAGATATAAATAAAACTGATAAGAGTTTTTCCAATTTCTTTTTCTATCTCGACTTTAAAATTATGTCCCTCATTACAAAAGATGTCAATAGCTTGTTTTTATCTATTTATTCAACAGATATTTGTGAATGCCTGATAGCAGTTTGTCTTCCATACAAAACATACCTGCAGAAACATATTGGGGATGGGAAGAGCCACTTAGGTAAATCAATGGTTGTCTTCCTCCCCTAAGAATAAAATGAGTGAATTTTTCAGTAAGCCCCAAAATAAAAAAGAATGTGAAAGAAAAGTATATCCTATGATAGTCTGCCATTACCATGAATAAATATCACTTACTTCATCAGAGGAAAATTCCATACAGATTCCTTTTTAGCCTTCTAAACCTATGTCTATTGTTTTGCTTTATTTTCAGTTTGGAAGTCAATTTAAAGATTCTTCAGGCTCCAATGAGCAGAAGTCTTTCGACTCATGAAATAATATCGATCCACAGAGCCGACCTTTCCAATTATTATCATTTGTTAAACGGAATTATAAACACTGAGGCTGAGCTTTGAGGAAACAATTGGAAGACGATGAAAGGATTATCTATCTACCTCTCCTCTCATCTTCCAAAACATAGAACTGTCACAGGTGGAAATTTCCCGCAGCCTACAACCAAACCAAACCAAAACAAAAAAGGAATGAAGACTTGTCAGAGAAGAGGCTGTTTTTTAGGGCAGGGAGAGAGTAGGTACAAGATGAGCCTGGAACATCTTGCTGTGTCAGAACAAAAGCAAGTGCCCCTCCCCACAACCCCACCAAAATGATCAGGGAATGGCACAGGGATGAAGGAGCCAGCTTAAAGGGGATGTGACTGGTCAAATTTACAACAGCTTAAGCAGCAAAAAATACAGCAAAAAAATTTACATCATTGAGAAATAGGAATTAGCACTCATGCCAACAATAACAAGATATTAAGCACATAAATAAATCGAGTAGTACTGAGGGTGCTTGCTTATAGGAGAATGTAAAGGCTGGCTGATAAATGCAGAGGAAAATCATTATTTTGTAACCGTTGGGACAGATTAGATAAAAATATGAATCATCAGTAGTTGCTAAGTCCTAGGAAAATTTTGATGAGGATCAAGTATTTACAAGATCTTCACTATCTCTCCATGGACTGCTTATTAATTGGAAAAGCAATGATTACACAGTGAAAAAATCTAGTAAGACTGGGACCAGGTGATCAAAATTAACATAACTAACCAAATACAGATAGTCATATGTGGTTCCAGATGTGATGCCCTCAGAAGAACAAAACGTCACCTGTGTATTTTCCCAGGTGACAATGCAGGCCCTTAATTTAATCATGAGGAAGGATCAAACGGAAAATAAGAAATTTTTTTAAAAGGAGGGGCTATAGTCTTTGAACTATGTCAATGACATAGAAGATGAAGACAGACTGGCTAAAGAAACATGACAATTAAATGAAATACCTGATTCCAGATGGGGTCCTGTACTGGAACGAACAAAAAATGCTATAAAGACATTAGACTATCTCTATTGTTAGGAAATGCACAATAAAGTATTTAGGGGTAAAAGGCAATGATGGATGAAACTTACCCTAGACTAGATAAACATACATATCTATACACACAAAGACAGAACAAACAAAATTAGGTAAAAAGCTAATGACAGGTACATGGATGTGAAGGATATGGGCATTCTGTGCACCATTTTTATTTTTACAAAGATTTGCTGTCTTGAAAATACTTTCCAAATCAAAGGTCAATTAGAAATACAGTCTGATAATCAACACTTCCTTTTCACAACAAAAAGCTGAGCAACAATAGATTTTGATTACTCGACCTTTCTCCTTACAGTTATGAACAGAAAACCAAGATGACCTGAGATTAGAGAAAAAAACAATGTGCCCAATGATAATAATCCAAATAAACAAATTAAACAATGATGCTTGAAAAAGTATATATTTAAGGTAATTTAGAAGAATAATTTTAGAAAATTCTGATTAATTCTAATACTCTGATAGAAAAAATTTGAAAAGATACTGAAATTGTTGGAAGCAATTACGTAAACAGAGTAATCAGAGGATAATAGAGCTATTCCTGAAAATCAAACATGTGTTTGTCAAAATGAAACAGTTTAATAGGAGACCTGGAAAAATGACTCCAGCAAATCTTTTATATAAAAGAGCAAAATTTGAAAGATGAAAAATCTAAGAGAAAAGTGAGGACATATGAACAAGAAACACAAGAAAATACAAGCAATTTAACCTTCTCAAATAGCTTCCCCAAAAAGAGAGAACAAAGAAAATTAAAGGGTGTATATGAGAGGATAGGAAAGAAAACCAAAGAAATAACAGAAAAAAACAGAGTTCCATATCTGAAAAAAAATTCTTAACCTGGAAGACAAGACTAGAATGTCCAGCACAATGAATGACAAAAAACCATGTCTAGACACATTATGGTTCAGTTGTAGAACACAAAGAGTAAGTACTAAAGACTACTGAGAGAGAGAGAAAATCACAGAGAACAAAGAATAAACAGATTTCATACAAAGGGCAGATAATCTTCTTTAATCAAGGTATTAATTTAGCAAAAGATGCCAAAAGACAATGTAATAGTAACTTCACCACTGGAGGAGAAACAAACTTGAATCAATTCAACCCTGATTCATCAAACGAGAGCATGGCCAAATCATTTTATCTTTTAATGATTTACCTTTTTTGAATCAATCTTGAATCCTTGACTCTAGCAAAACTAAGAAAGAGAAATTAAGACTTCTTAAAGAAACTTTGACAGCAAGGAACAATTAAACTAGATCAAGAAGGAAAATAAATCCCATGGGTATTCCCATGTATAAGTTCAAGAAAATTTCACAAAATTCCACATTTAGAAAGAGACTGCATTCTACAGAAGCAGAAATACTCTTAATAATAAAATAGAACAACAAATAGAAACTCCAGGTAAATAAAAAATCTGTACAGTAAATTTCTGATCTAACTTAAAAAATCCATAAACACACAATATTAAGATGAAGAAGGAACTATATGAATTATGAAAAATGCAGTTATATAAACCAACACCAAATTCAGTATACTGAACACTTCCTTCACCCTCAAAATGTTCCCTTGTCCTATCCACTTTTAGTGAACTACTTCTCACCCTTAATATCTAGAAAACATTGGTCTATTTTTTTTCTCCAAAAATTTTGCCTACAATTATACTTCGCTTCACTTTAAACAATAGTAAAAATAAATAAATAAAAACACCCATCAAAGTCATGGAGAAAGAGATCAGATTTGTGGCTACCAGAGGTGGATGGGGAAGTTAGAGCAAGGTGGTCAAAAGGTATAAATGTCCAGTTAGAAGACATATAAGTATTAAGGATATAATCTACAACATGATGACTATAGCTGGATGATATATAGGAAATTGTTAAAAGAGTAGATCCTAAGAGTTCTCAATACAAGGAGCATTTTTTTTTTTTTCGTTTCTTTTTATTCTATTTCTGTAAGCTGATAGACATTGACTAAAACTCTTACGGCAATCACTGCACAATATCTGTAGATCAAGCCATTGTACTATATTGCCTTCAACTTATATAGTAATATATATCAATTGTTTCTTAATAAATAATCTCATGAAAAATAGTTTTTCATAGTTTTGGTATCGAGTACCTGTCTAATCTGAAGCCAACAGATTTTTTTCCTGTTTTCTTCTAGAAATGTTATGGTAGCAACTTTTACATTTACCTCTGTGATAATTTCAAGTTAACTTCTGGATAAATGGGGAGACATATGGTAAGGTTCCTTCAGAGAGGCGATTGAGAGTATTAAGAATTAGAAGCTGTCAGACCGTAAGTTCCACAGGTCTCCATGGAAAAGTGTGAGTGGTTGAAGAGGGATGGAGGTGTGGATTAAAGGATATAGGAGAATGTATGAAAGCAGGAATCCACTGGTAAGATACCACCTCGATGTCTTGTATCTCCTCTGTTCACTGTGTAAACTATGAGGTAAAGCACAAATCCTGATCGTCTCTTATATATATCTTCGTGTAAGGTAATGAGCTTTGGGATGTTCCTGACTCTGCTTGTGTGAAACCTCAGATCATTTCTGCCATGCCCATACCCAAAGCCTCAGGTTCTTCTTTCATTTTCTAGCAGAAGAGTTATAAAAATGGCTTGTTTCATTCATTTGATCATTTATCAGATGGATGCTACTTTTATTAGTACCACTACCTACAGAAAAGCCCTACATGGTAGAGTTAGCAAAAATAGATTCATACAGGCTCTTTGCTTCTCAGTGGTTGCCTGTAGGGCTTGGACACAGTCCACACAGGTATCAAGGCCCTGTGGGGGGGATTTTGACCGCATGCAAATGAGGTACAAGAAATCTAGCAAATAAAAGTTTCTTCCTTCCTTCCCCACGTCCAGAATATTCCAGCTACTAGAAAATGTAGTAGTTTCGTATATAGCCTCTCTGCAGATATTTCATGAGTCTGAACAATGAGTTTATCTTGAATCTGTGACTAGCTTAATAAATATCCTCATGCACTTGCTCTCTGTCCTTCCTTGCCATACTTTCTTCATCACAAGCAATTCTCTGGGATTACCTTCTCTGAGACAGAGTTGGTATGTAACCACTTGCTTCGTACTGTGTTTTCTAGAAAACTGGCTATAAATCATTGGGAGAGAGAAATGAGGAGAGTATTTTCAAGACGAGTGAAGAAGTTCTCTGGGAACCTTATTTAGTCATTTACTGAGTGGGGCTTTTGATGGACCTAGACCCTCTGGAAATTCAGCCAATGTCAGTGTGTAGAACAGATAGCATCTAAGTGAATCCAGGATCAGAATGCCCATCTGTAACCATGGGAGACACAAACAGACACGAATATATGATATATACCCTTCCAAAAGAGAAAATAACATTTAGGGAAAAAAAATATTACAAAAGAGAGAAGGGGCTGAGACTCATGTCCTGCTGAAGCATTAGTTGAAATAAAAGTTCTCCCCAAAGAAGGAGTAATGAGCATATTTTGGTAATTAATTTAGTCAGAGTTATTATTCAAATTATTTGCAGAGAACAAATTGCTAACATGCCAAAACATGTCTTGTCAAAGAGGACAACAGTGAGATACAGCATATGTATTGGAGTAGAAAAGTAGTCATACACTAGAAAACTAAAGTCAAACAATACTAAGAGGAAACCTGGAAAGAACAGAAGAGAGGAGGTTTATTAACGTGGAGGTTAAATTACATGCTACTAAACAACGAATGGTTCAACCAAGAAATCAAACAAGAAATAAAAAATTACATGGAAACAAATGAAAATGAAAACACAACAGTTCAAAACCTTTGGGATGCAGCAAAAATGGTTCTGAGAAAGACATTATAGCAGTACGCAACTACCTCAAGAAACAAGAGAAATCTCAAACAACCTAACCTTGCACCTAAAAGAGCTAGAAAAAGAACAATAAACAAAACCCAAACCCAGCCAGAGGAAGGAAATAATAAAGATTAGAGAAGAAATAAACAATGTAGAAACTAAAAGAACAATAGAACAAATCAATGAAAACAGGAGCTGGTTTAATGAAAAGCTCAACAAAATTGATAAATCTTTAGCTACACTAATTAAAAAAAGAAAGAGAACACCCCCCCAAAAAAAATCACTAATGAAAGAGGAGAAAAACAATCAACACCACAGAAACACAAACAACTGTAAGAGAATATTATGAAAATCTGTATGCCAAGAAATTGGACAACTCAGAAACATATAAATTCTGAGAAACATAACCTACTAAGACTAAAGCAGAAATAGAAAATTTGAACAGATCAATTATGGCAATGAAACTGAACCAAAACAAAACAAAACAGAACAAAACAAAACAAAAAAAAACACAAAACACAAAAAACCCAAAAAAATAAAAGTTCAGGACCAAACAGCTTCACAGCATATTCTACCAAACATTTAAAGAAGGGTGAATACCTTTTATTTCCAAACTATTTCAAAAAAATAGGAGAGGACGAAAAACTTCTAAATTCATTCTATGAGGCCAGTATCACCCTGATAGAAAAACCAGATAAAGGCACCACAAAAAAAGGGAACTACAGACCAGTATCTCTCATGAATATAGAAGCAAAAACTTTTAACAAAGTATTAGCAAACTGAATCGAATAATACATTAAAAAATTCATATACCACAATCCAAATGGGATTTATTCACAAGATGCAAAGGTGGTTCAGTATTTGCAAAACAACATGATACATCACATCAATAAGGGAAAAGATAAACACTATACGAGCATTCAAATAGATACATAAAAAGCGTTTGACAAAGCACAACATTCATTCATGATTAAAAACTCTCTACAAAGCAGGTCTAGAGGAAATATACTTCAACATAATAAAGGCCTTTTATTAAAAACCCACATTTAATATCACACTCAAGGGAGAAAAACTGAGAGCTTTTCCTCTAATGTCAGGAACAGGACAAGGGTGTCCACTCTCACCACTTTTACTCAACATGTACTTAAAGTCCTAGCAATAGCAATTAGACAACATAAAGAAATAAAAGTCATCCAAACTAATAAGAAGTAAAGCTCTCACTTTTTGCACATGACATACAGAAAATACTAAAGAAGATTCACACAAAAAACTACTTGTATTAATAAATGAATTCAGTAAAGTCACAGGATACCCAATTAGTGTATAAAAATCGATTGCATTCCTATACAGTAATAATGAAGTAGCGGAAAGAGGAATTAAGAAAACAATCTCATTTGAGGTGCCTGAGTGGCTCAGCGGGTTAAAGCCTCTGCCTTCGGCTCGGGTCATGATCTCAGGGTCCTGGGATCGAGCCCCGCATCAGGCTCTCTGCTCAGCAGAGAGCCTGCTTCCCCCTCTCTCTCTGCCTGCCTCTCTGCCTACTTGTGATCTCTCTCTCTGTCAAATAAATAAATAAAATCTTAAAAAAAAAAAAAATCTCATTTATAATTACACCAAAACCAATAAAATATCTATGAGTAAATGTAACTGAAGAGGTGAAAGCTGAAAAATATAAAACAGTGATGAAAGAAATTCAAGATGACGCAAAGAAACTGAAAGATATTCCATGCTCATGGCTTGGAAGAACAAATATTACTAAAATGCCTACACAAAGCCATCACACATTTAATGCAATCGCTATCAAAATACCCAACAGCATTTTTCACAGAACTAGAACAAACAATCCTAAAATGTGTATGGAACCACAAAAGACGTCAAATAACCAAAGCAATCATGAAAAAGAAAATCAAAACTGAAGTATTACAAGGGCATATTTTAAGTTATATTACAAAGTGGTCGTAATTAAAACAGTATGGTATTGGCATAAAAATAGACATATAAATCAATGGAGAAGAATAGAAAACTCAGGCATAAACCCACAATTACATGGTCAATTGATCTTTGACAGTCTCTGCAACATATGGTGCTGGGAAAACTGGACAACCATATACAAGAAAAACCAAAACAAAACAAAACAAAAACCGAATCTGGACCACTTTCTTTCATCATACACAAAAATAAACTCAAAATAGAGACCTAGAACCATAAAAATCCTTGAAAAGAACACAGACAGTAATTTTTCTGGCATTAGTCGCAGCAACAGCAACATTTTCCCAGATACATGTCCTGAGGCAAGGAAGATGTAAGCAAAAATAAACTATTGGGCCTACATCATTAACAAACGGTGAACTAACAAACAAAAATTTCTGCAAAGAAAACCATCAACAAAAATAAAAGGCAGCCTATATAATGGGACAAGATATTTGCAAAGGGCATATCTGATAGAGGACTAATACCCACAATTTCTAAGATCTGATACAACTCAACACCTAAAAAATAGTCCAATTAAAAACTGGACAAAAGACATGAACAAACATTTCTCCAAAGAAGACATCCAGATGGCCAATGCACACATGAAAAGATGCTCAGCATCACTCAACATCAGGGAAATGCAAATCAAAACTAGAATGAAATATTACCTCAAACCTGTGAGAATGGCTAAAATCAAAGACACAAGAAACAAGTGCTGGTGAGGATGTGGAATAAAGACAGTGGTGCACTACTGGCGAGAATGCAAATTGGTGTAGCCACTGTGGAAAACAGTATGGCAGTATGGAATCTGCCAGTAATCCCACTACTGGGTATTTCCTCTCCCCAAAACACAAAAACACTCATTCAAAAGGATATACACACCCCCATGTGTATTGCATAATTATTTATAATAGCCAAATTATGGAAACAGCCCAAGTGTCTATCAACTCAGAAATGGATAAAGATGAGTGTGTGTGGATACACACACACACACACACACACACACACACACACACACATAATGGAATATTACTCAGCCATAAAAAGAATAAAATCTTGCTATTTATAACAACACAGAGGTAGCTAGAGAGTATTATGCTAAGTGAAATAAGTCAGTCAGAGAAAGACAAATATCATATGATCTCGTTCATATGTAGAATTTGAGAAACAAAACGAACAAGCAAAGGAAAAGAGAGAGAGAGAAACCAAGAAACAGATTCTTACCTATAGAGAACAAATTGATGGTTACCAGAGGGGAGGGAGGGTGGGAGGAATGGGTGAAATAGTACACTGGTCATGATGAAAACAATTATAAAAGATAAAAAAAGTGGTTATAGGATACATTTATTTAAAACTAATTCCCAAAGATACCTAATAATTATTTTATTGAGGTGTATTTGGCCTTTATTTTGACTCATTAACACTATTACAAAAGTGATTTCTAATGCTAAAAAATGTTGATACATGATTAACGTTATGTTTCTGGAACTGCATTAGATACAGTAAAATTATGATTTATTGCCCACATGAGTTTTCTATTGCGATGAACAAATTATGTCCAATTTAGCAGTTTCATAGAATATCTACTTATTAGCTCACAGTTCTGCAGGTTACAATTTTGCATATGATGTGGCTGGTCTATTACTCAGAGCCTTATAGGTGAAAATGAGGAGTCAGCAGACCTGAGTTCCTTTCTAGAGACCGCAGGAAAGAATCTGCTTGCAAACTCACTGAGTTGTTGGCAGAATCAATTTCTTATGAGTCGTGGCTTGAGATTCCATTTTCTCACTGGTTTTTGGCTGGTGGTTGCTGCATTCCCTGCCCCCTGCTTCCTGCTCCAGCCCCCATCTTCAAAGTTTCAAAGCCAGAAAGAGAGAATCCACCTTTACAATCTCAGCACTGGAATAACATATCAACTAATTTACAGGGTGGACCCACACTCAAGGTGGGGGAGATTGTGCAAGGATGTGCATCATTGGAGGTTATCTTAGAAGTTGACCTACTACTCTGAGTCCAATTTGTAGGGCATCGGAACAAAAGGGAATTCTTTTTTTAAGTTAATTAAGAGAGCAGTTCATTTAAAGTCTTTCTACTGCTCTGTTAGAATACAAGAGGTGAATCACGGCTAGCAAGATGCTACCGCTGTGCGTCAGTCACAGTGGAAGCTTAAACTCAGTGTTTTTATCGGTCAGGGAAGAAGATGGGTCTCATGTAAAAAGAAGCAGAAGACAATTCACATGTAATATAATTTCAGTATGTAGATGGAATTAAGAAAATACCAAATCATTGCCTTTTGGGTTTATTCTCTCTCTCTGATTCTTTCAATTCTCTTCCTCTATGTTATTTTGAAGCACTGAGTCTGGCTCCCTGGGCCACAATATCTCTTCCCAAAGGATTTCTTTTATGGAATCATCTACAACTAACCCAATGGTAATTAGTTAATCACTAAAAATGGGTTAAGGAGGGAGTATGAAGATGCCTCCTTAATGCCTGCCAAAATAAATGTGTTTTAAAAGAGGACTTTAAAAACTTAATCAGGGCAAAACAAAACAAAACAAAACAAAAAACAAACAAACTTAATCAGGGCAAACTGCTTTCTTGTAATGGTAATGGTGGTGACCAAGCTGGTGGTGGTCTCTGCAGATTGGAACTGGATTTATTAAATAAGTTGGACTCAGCAGGATGTGGGAAGGAAGCAGCATAATTATTTTTTACAACTGCTATTTTTAATCAGCTCTGTAGGGCACACCTTTCCTCCCAGAAAGAAATCTAAGACGATCTCATTACTTTACCTGATGTCTTCAAATAATATAGTAATGGTCTCTATTTTTTAAATAACAAAAAAATTCTTCTAGTCCCAAATATAATAACTCCAAACTATTATTCATTTTAAGACATCCCTTTTGAGCTTTCAGACAACTAGTGGTTGGCTCCTATGGTAGTTGTTTATTGTTGCATTACAAATTACTTAAAAACTGATGTACATCAACTATTTTCCTGTGCTATTTTATGGATCAGGAATTTGGGAAGTATTTGACTGGGCAGTTTTCACTTGGGTTTTTTAATGTAATTGTGGTCAGATGTTGGCTGGGACTGAAGTCTTCTAAAGGCTCAACTGGATGGATGTTGAAGATGGCTCATTCATGTGATGGGCAATTAATTCTCGTTATCTGCTGTGTGCCTAGCTCTGACTATTGTAAAGGCTGCCTACATGTAGCCATTCTTCGTGGCCTGAAGACCCAAGGATTGTTTGGAGTTCAGGGGTCCAAAAAAATTGATTGTCCCAGAAGAAAGCTGGAAGCTGTGTTACATTTGGAACTTTGGCTGGGAAATCAAATAGCTTTACCTCTACCAAACCCTTTTGAGCAAAGGAGTCAGTCATAAGGCATTCAAATTTAAAAGGAGGGGATAGTCTGCTTCTTGACTAGAGAAGACTATCAAAGAAACCTGTGGCCATAGATTTAAGGATCACAGTTCCCTTCTACAAGGTGGACATCTCGCCCACAAGAGCCACAGACTTCGTTCTCATGTCAGTGAAAGGTCAGCTGGCTTTCCATGTAAAAAG
Organism: Potos flavus; assembly: GCA_028534135.1. Lineage (NCBI taxonomy): Eukaryota > Metazoa > Chordata > Mammalia > Carnivora > Procyonidae > Potos > Potos flavus. The sequence goes on along the minus strand of CM052895.1, from coordinate 7,591,618 downwards.
TAAAATACCCAATATCAACTACTAATAACACATTTTTTTTTTATCTTCTGAGGAAAGCATTACCTCCAAGATAAGTGCATCTTACGTTCTCCCCAAAAATAGTTGAAATATTTGGCCAGGGAGGGTAGAAAGGCTCACGAGCTTCCACAAGCCAAAGAAAGGCTGTTAACCATGTGGTTTTCCCAATGCCAGGGGTTCCTCTATAGACAACATCTTAACTGAAGCTTAGATGTGCTTTCAAGAGGTCTTAAACAGTTTATTCTGTTACTATATTAATATAAAAGTCTATTTGTGTGAGGTCATATAGAACATATGACTTATTGTATTAGAGCTTTATATGACATTAGAATAAGCCTATACCACCTATTTCTTTTCTGAAAATTCAATACAGGCTCTTCACAAGGTTGGAAACAGAAAATAACCAGACAGCACTTCCCAGGCCCAGTCTGTGCAGCACCTTAGAGATTTAGAACATATGCCAAGGAGACTCTACAGCTTATGCCAGTGATCACATTAGCCACGACGCAAAAAGTCATCCCTATTTTAGAGTACTTGGTTTAAAAGAATTTGACACTAAGAAAGAATATATATATATATATATATATATATATATATATATATATATACACACACACACACATATATACACATATATATGTGTATATATGTATATATATATATATATATACACATACAAGAAACATTTTTCAAACATTAATTTATCAAGAAAATGTATCATTTATTACATAAGAACTGTGAAGTGTTTCCTAGAAAGGAATTCCCAGCAACCAATCTTAAAAGGCTTGCAAGGTGATGGAAAACACAAGCAAGTGAAATGGCCAAACTCTTTTTTATCCTGGCTTTCAAAACTCCTATTAGTCACGCGACATTGGATATGTGTGAATCATCTTTAGTGCTGCTACTTGCAGGAAAGTTTGTACAAGAGAAAGAGGTGTGATTCTATCTTCTGGAGATTTGACTTTGGAGGATAGCACACTATTGATAGCTCATAAAAGAGAAAGCCTTCGCTGATGGCCATGGCCCCTGGAAAAACCACAGAGGGTTGCCGTGATCATCCAGCAGGCAGATTTGATCATCACCTGTCTTATTATTTAAGTGTGTCAGAATGCAGGACCAATTCCTAGCAGTCCCTCGACAGCTCCAAGAGAATCCTGCTGGGAGATCCATTTGGAAGGAATAAGGACGTCTATGTTGCTGTTGGGAAGTGGGTTCACGTCACTTTTATTAACCTCGACCCTTTAAAATCTAGTGGACACTATTACATCATGGAATGCAGTATTCAGAGCTATTAAAAAATATTGCATCACAATACAAAGATGCCCGAGTCCTTTATTTCACACATAGAATTTTGTTGCAGAGAGATAGCAGGTAAGAAAGGTTCTGTCTGTGGAGAAAAGTAAAGACACAGTCCCCAAAGAGGAATTGCTTACTATTGTTCTGTTCATCTGGAAAGCTCCAATTTGAACGAATGTTATGGAGGAGCAATTTAGGTATAAGAGATAAAATACACAAAGGAGAAAAAAAAGTACTGAGCTCTGAAAAAAAAAATTGAGAATGAAAGATAATTCATCTGAAGCAAGATACAAATAGAAGAGGTACTAATTGACAAGATCAAGGTGTGAGAATTAGGGAGAACTCCGAAGTCTTTATAGTTAACTATTCTGCCTTGAATTCAGCAGTCAGGCATAAAACTGTAGGTTTCAACTGCACTTTCTTTCAGAATACAGTAAGAACTCACCTAACTGTTGCATTTTAATTGTCCTAAGGGGCTCGCTTAAATGAAAAGATAAGAATGTCTTCTACATTAACTTGCAGCAATGCCTTTACAAATAAAAGCTTATAAATTATCTGGCGCTGCTTCAAAAGTTTTTGCATATTCTTAAGTTGTTTAGACATTTCCCAAGTGGTCTACTTACATACTATGGATTTTTAGAACATATCCTTCCTTCACAGAATAAGCAGAGAAAAACTTCTGGCCTGGTTTATCTTTTCCAATTATCGTAAGTGATATGTAATGGGGAATCTTAGGAATTATATATATAATTTCAGTCATTTAATGTTAGTGCATTGTCATCATTAGTTTGGAATAGTAATAGAAATTTAAGAGCCAACTTTTTATGAGTACGTTTGAACTGAGTGGTGTGTGTGTGTGTGTATGCTCCCGTGAGCATATGCACGGGAGGTGCCTTAAGAAGGTGCTTATCTATTATGTTTAATAGTTTAGCACCATATATTAGTGTTTTTAAGAACTTGAGGGCAACTTTTGATTCATTATAATGTTTCTTTTCACCTTGCATTTTATATTATTCTTATTTTTCAAGCGGCATCTACATAGGAAAAGTCCAAGACAAGGCAGCTGGTATGAATTTTTAATCGCAAAATTCAAGTGATCAAATAGGAAACTTCCTTTTATGTCTATAACTGAAATGAACTTTGATCTGGTTTCCTCATTTAGGCTTGGAGGGTATCTGCTGTAACAGAACACCATAGACTAGGTGGCTTATAAACAACAGAAATTTATTTCTAATGGTTCTGCAGTCTGCAAGTCCAAGATCAAGACATGGGCATAATCGGGTCCTGAGGAGGCCGTCTCCTGGGCTGCACACCGAGGACTTCTCTCTGGGTCCTCACATGGCAGAAGGGGCAAGGGAGTTCTCTGGGGTCAGTTTTATAATGTCACTAATTCCATTCATGACATCTCTGCCTTCATGACAGTCACCTTCCAAAGTCCCCAGCTCCCCATACCATCACATTGGGGATCGAGTTTCAACACAGAGCTTTGGGGGGACATGAACATTCAGTCTATGCCAGAGAGGAAACTGAACCTTGTGTATTCAAAGTAATAGTCAGTTTTCGTTTAAAACCGAGTCTCCAGCAGTAAATTTACGATCAGGTAATGTTTTTCTCCTTGCTGGGATGGCAGCAGCCGGCGGGTAGAGTGTATGTGTTTCATGTTGTTATGGCAGAGATACACCTCCACTGACCTCTGTTGAAAGGGAGATTTCTGCAAATAACCCTGGGTATGTCTCGTTCCCATTACAGTCTCCAATTTCAAGAGCACACACTTTGTTCTCTTCTTGTCTCCAGGCTCTCGCTTACTACGGCCACATTTCCAGTAAACACTGCTTTATAGAGAGACGTGATAGAGTCTATTTTCCTCTGTGTATGGTTGTTACATCCTTTAATATTCTAATTAGAAATCTGACTATCTAAGAGGGGCCTGTAAGACAGATTCAAAACACATGACCACATCATTTCTTTTCAATTACAGAGGTGCTTATCAAACATGAAGGATCTATTTTCTTATAAAAATAGATGGAAACATGCACTGCTACAGAAGTGATGAACACTCTATCTTAGATGAAAAAATAATGCATGGGCAACAATAATTATAGGGAGTAAGACCTCGTGAAGTGCAAGATAAGAAGCCTGGTGAGCCCTCTACCCCAAAAAACCAACAATTTAATTTGTAAACATTTTATTAAATAAAAAATATCAAACCAACAATTATTTAAAGTCTCTGGAATTTGTCCTAAAGGAGAACAGCAAATGGAGAAACATTCTACTATAAATATACTATATATGTTATATACTATATATATATATATATGTGTGTGTGTGTGTATATATATATACACACGTACACTATATATTCTACTATAAAGAAACTCTACTGAGGCTCGGCAAGAACATGAGTATGGTTTTAAGCATGGTCTTACCACCAACAACTTCCCTGACTCCACCAATTCTGCAGTATGGAAACTCTACCCTAAATGTCCTATAATTGTCAAGTGAGGATTAAGAAGATAACGGCTCTCGGGGCGCCTGGGTGGCTCAGTGGGTTAAAGCCTCTGCCTTCGGCTCAGGTCATGATCTCAGGGTCCTGGGATCGAGCCCCGCATCGGGCTCTCTGCTCAGCAGGGAGCCTGCTTCCCCCTCTCTCTCTGCCTGCCTCTCTGCCTACTTGTGATCTCTCTCTCTGTCAAATAAATAAATAAAATCTTAAAAAAAAAAAAA
>CM052895.1:7484112-7587080 GCA_028534135.1 Potos flavus | reverse complement strand
GCCTGGGTGGCTCAGTGGGTTAAAGCCTCTGCCTTCGGCTCAGGTCATGATCTCAGGGTCCTGGGATCGAGCCCCGCATCGGGCTCTCTGCTCAGCAGGGAGCCTGCTTCCCCCTCTCTCTCTGCCTGCCTCTCTGCCTACTTGTGATCTCTCTCTCTGTCAAATAAATAAATAAAATCTTAAAAAAAAAAAAAAAGACGATAAGGGCTCTCTATGTCACATCCACTCTAGGGATAGGATTGCACCCATGGAGAGACAGGATGTTAGGGTTTCTCATCTCCCATTGTATGTTGCAGAAGTTCTATTCCAGCCATGGAGGCTGAAAGGATCAGGTCTGTAGCCTCCCACTGGAGCCCTACGCAAAGAACAGAAGCTCTACTGTAAATGTGGCAGGGTAAGAAAAAGAGGCCCCAATAGTCTTTCCTCACATTACTTCTAGGGTAGAAGTTCTCGGCTGGAAGGGTCAAGCAGAAGACCAGAAGGTGTCACCTCTACCCCATGACCACTCCTAGAATGAGGATGTCACTTCAGGAAAATCCAGCTCCACCCCCATGTTCCAGGGTCATAGTTCTGGGATTCTGCCCAGGGTAAAGGCAGGCCATGAGAACTGATGAGGACTGAATCTATTTGAAACAGAACATGGAGAACTACATATCTAAGAGCACTGGGGATTTTGTGGAGAACAATTAAGAGAAAGCTGGTCGTTCCACAATACAAATCAAATGATGAACAGCCGAAAGTTTACCAGAACTAAAAAACAAGAACTAAAGCCAAAGTTACCAGAAAGAGGGAAATAACAACAACCAGAGCAGAAATAAACTGAGACCAGAAAAACACAGAAACACCAATGAAACCAGGAGGTGTTTTTTGTTTTGTTTTGTTTTGTTTGTTTGTTTTTTTTTTAAGATAAACAAAAGTGACAAAACTTTAGGTAGTTCCACTAAGAAAAACAAAAACAAAAACAGAACTCTAATAAATAAAATCATTAATGAATGGAGACATTACAGCTTATACCATAGAAATATAAAGGACCATAACAGACCACTATGAACAAATACAAACAAACTGGGCACTCAGAAGAAACAGATTAATTCTTAAGAACATACAACCTATCAAGACCAAGTAAAGAAAAAACAGAGAATCTGATCAGCCCCACAATGAGTAATGGGAATGAATCAGTAATCAAAAACCTCCCAACAAAGAAAAGCCTAGGACCAGATGGCTTCAAAGGTAAATTCTACCAAATATTTAAAGAAGAATCAAAGCCAAAGCTTTTCAAATATTTTCCAAAATTTGAAAATGAAGGAACACTCCCAAGAGCATTTTACGAGACCAGCATCACCCTCATACAAAGCCAAATAAAGACATTACAAGAAGATAAAACTACAGGCTAATATCCCTGATGAGTATAGATATAAAAATTCTGAACAAAATACTACCAAATTCATCAGCATAATAAAATGATCAAACACCATGATCAAGTGTGATTTATCACTAGATGCAAGGATGGTTCAACATATGCAAATTACTGTGGTGTATCAACACAGAATGAAAAATAAAAATTATATGATCATCTGTATAAATACAGACAAAATGGTGAACAAAATTCAACATCCTTTCATGATAGAAACTCTCAACAAAATGGATATAAACTAAAAGTAACTCAACACAATAAAGGCCTTATTTATTTATTTATTTATTTATTTATTTATTTTAATGATTTTATTTATTTATTTGACAGAGACAGGTCACATGTAGGCAGAGAGGCAGGCAGAGAGAGAGGGGGAAGCAGGCTCCCTGCTGAGCATCAAACCCAATGCCGGACTTGATCCCAGGACCCTGAGGTCATGACTTGAGCTGAAGGCAGAGGCTTTAACCCACTGAGCCACCCAGGTGCCCCTAAAGGCCATATTTAACAAGACCACAAATCACACAATACTCAACAGTAAAGGGTTGAAAGCTTTCCCTGTAAGACCAGAAACGAGAAAAAGGTGCCCAATCTCATTACTCCTGTTCAACACTGTACTAGAAGTCTTAGCCAAAGGAATCAGGCAAGAAATAAAAGTCATTCAAATCTAAAAGTAATTAGCAAAATTGTACCTGTTTGCTGATGGCCTGATCTTATATACAGAAAATCCTAAAGACTCAAAAACAAACAAACCAACCAACCCACACTATTAGAACCAATCAATGAATTCAGTAGTTTCATGATACAAAATCAATATACCAGTCACTTATGTTTCTACCTTAACAATAAACTCTTTGAAAAAGAAAACATTATCATTTATAATAGCAAACGATAGATTCAACCAAGAAAGTGAAAGATCTATATACCAAAACTTATAAGACATTGAGGAAAGAAATCAAAGAGGACACAAATAAGTGGCAAACAGCCCATGTTCATGGATCAGAAGTGCCAATGTTCTTAAAATGTCCATACTACCCAAAGCTATCTATAGATTAAAAGTATTTTCTATCAAAATTCCAATGGCATTTTTCACAAAGAGAGATAATACAATCATTGGTGAGGATATGAATACATTAAAACCTTCATGCATTTTCCTAATGGTAAGTAAAATTGTGAAGCAGCTTTGGAAAACAATGTGACAATTTTTCAAAATGTTAGAGATAGGGGTAACACATGACCTAGCAATGATACTATGTACATAACCAAGACAAATGAAAATAAATATCCATGTAGAAACCTGTGCATCAATAGTATCCAATAAGCAGAACAGTCAAAACATCTATCAACTGATGAATAAATATTATGTGGCATTTCATACAATGGAGTATTACTCAGCCATAAAAAGGAATAAAATACTGGTAGGTACTACAACATGGACAAGTCTTAAAAACAGGAGGCTAAAAGAAAGAAGCTAGACACAAAAGACCACAGTTTTTATAACTTTTTTTTTTTTTAAGATTTTATTTATTTATTTGTCAGACAGAGAGAAAGAGAGAGCACAAGCAAGAGGAGCGGCAGCAGAGGGAGAGGGAGACTCCCTGCTGAGCAGAGAGCCCGATGTGGGGCTCAATCCAAGGACCCTGAGATCATGACCTGAGTCAAAGGCAGATGCTTAACCGACTGAGCCACCCAGGTGTCCCTTTTATGACTACTTTAATATTCAGAATACCCTAATCTATGAAAACAGAAATGAGATTAGATTTTACTTAGATCTAGATAGAATGGTAGAAATAGAGAATGTGTATCAATGGGTAACTTTTTTTTTTAAGGTTTTATTTATTTGAGAAAGAGAGAATGAGAGAAGGAGAGCATGAGAGGGGAAAGGGTCAGAGGGAGAAAAGACTCCCCACTGAGCAGGAAGTCCAATGTGGGACTCGATCCTGGGACTCCAGGACCATGACCTGAGCCAAAGGCAGTTGCTTAACCAAGTGAGCCATCCAGGCACCCTTAACGGGTACCTTTTTGAGGGGAAGAACAAATTCCAAAATTAGACTGAGGGGATGGTTGCCCCACCGCAAATTTATTGAAAATCACTGACTTGCGCATTGCAAATGGGTGGTATCCATGTACGGTATATAAGTTACAACTCAATAATACTGTTAAAAAAGTGAGTAAATCAGCCATTTGCAGCTAATGTTTATAGAAAGTTTTCACATACCTGTCACTTTTCTTGGAAATTCCTAAGGATTATTTTATTTAATCTGGACAGTAATGTTTATAAGCTAGTTACTAACATATCTCCCTCAGTTTGCAGGCCAGGGTGCTGAAGCCAATGGCAGTTAAAGAACTCACAGCATTTATGTGTTTGGGTTGGAAGGCATACCCAAGCAGTCTGGCTCCAAACTACATGCCTTAAACCACACACTTCTCCTGTGTTATACTGCTCAGAATTTACGCTTCTATTATGTTCTCATTACAGTTACAGAAATCCTATAATTACAGCAAGATTTCTGAGGAAAGTGTATTCTTCCAGCTGAAGCTAATTGGGACTAGCACTAATGTAAGCGCACTCAGCCCCACAGGGCTTTCTGGACTGGGCCATTCCCTAAAGTGTTCTTGTTCTTCTTGCTTTGGTTTAAATCCTACTCACTCTTCAAGGCCAAGCCCAAAGTGATCTCTGGGAATCTTTCCCCAGCTTCTCAGACCTGTGTGGCTTTATCCTTCCGTGTCCCATAACATTCTCTGCATGCCTATACCTGTACCACGTTTCCCAGAACGCTGTAATTATTTGTTTTAATATCTGCTTTTCTCATTACACTGAAATTCTCAAGGGTAAGGAACACTGATGTTTGCATTTGTATCCCTAAGTATTGCTGTTAGGAAAAGAGCAAGCACCCAATAAACGCTGAATAAATTAAAGAGGGAATGGAAGCTACAGAAGAAGTTGATCATTTCCTTATCCTCATGCAATTTCCTTCCCTTTCACAAAATCACATGATTCTGAGTGAATGGTGTGTGCAACATGAAATCTAGGGGATGTTAACGGTACCATTTTGACTAGGAGCACTGAAATGCACATTTGAAGGCCACCTAATATACATTTAAATCACTGACTTCGCTTCTGGACAACTTTGTGGGCTTTTTTTTTAACAAGTAAATATCACCTTCTTCCATGATTACTATGCAGCCAGGTGTTGATGCTTCCTATTAAAAAATAAAGTCAACCTCAAGCATGTCAGTATATCTCTGAGCCAAGGTCGGAAATCTAAAGGTTTTGATTTGCCAGTTCTAGTTTAAAAGTATGTTACTCATTCACAGATAGGTTGAGCATGCCAGGGCTTGATCCCATTGGCAGTGTTTGGAAATGAATATTCCAGACGGTGCCTGGTTTCATATTTTGAACTAAAGCCTGCTGGCCTGGGAATGTCATTACTTCTATGGAAGATGATTTACCTGGGTGACTTTTCAATCAGCAACTTATTTTTAAAAATAAATCTAAAAGGGAAAATATTGTTCTTGCCAGGATGAACAAAACATTTTCTGCCTTTATAGTGTGTAACTGAAAAGATCTGCCAAATACAAATCCTTCTTTCCAACAGTAATGAGAATGTATGACTCAGATAGAAGTCAAACAGGTTTTTTTTCATCTTGGTATTGAAGCCATTCACCTTTACATTAACTCTCAAGTCACTTGAATATCAGTTAGTGGAACCGTCAGTCAATTGCCTAACAGCATATTCGATCTGCATTTGCTCCAAAGGATCAGAGTTACCTGAAAGTCATTGTGCCCCCCAGGTATACGATGCACTCTGGAGATAAAATTTGCATGGGAGTAGTATTGGGACTCCATTCCTCCAAATCCAAGTATGATTCCGTGCAGAAAAAAGCACGAGTGGTTGTGAAACAGGGACCTCGCTATGTTAATGTCTCCACTGATGCACAAGCCAGGCATTTTATTTTTCATTCAAAGTCCTCTCTGCTTTTTAAGGGTGTGGGATAAATTTGACTTGAAAAGTAATCATAAAATTATAGCAGGGAGTGTTGAAGGAAGGTGCTCTTGTCTCCAGACAAGGCTATTATCTAGGCGATGGTTAGGTATGCCAGAGATGTGTTAGAGATATTAACTTAAAAGTTTAATTTCAAAGATTTTAAAAGTAGATGGGGGGGGGAGGCAGGGAGTATGGCAAATAAAATAAAAGGAAGGGTGAAAGCAGGGAGGAAATGGTGTGGCTCTGAGGAGGCATTTTTGATTGACTGGGGCTTGGCATCACAGGAGAACTAGAGGAGATGAAGGGTAGGGAGGTGGTAGATGAAAGACATTATGTCTAGTGCCCTGTTAAAGAGTCTGGACTTCGTTCTTTAGTCATGGTAAAACCACTAAACAATTCGCCTTTATGTGGAAGAGAAGAAGTGTGGTCAGACATGTACTTTATGTAAACCATTCTAGCAATGGTGTAGGGCAAGACTGTAAAGAGATAAGACACAGAGACCAAATGAAAGATAATGACGGGGGCGCCTGGGTGGCTCAGTCAGATAAGTGGCTCTGGATTTTGCTCAGGTCTTGATTTCAGGGTTGTGGGGTCGAGCCCTGCATCAGGCTCTGTGCTCTGAGGGGAGTCCGCTTGTCCCTCTCCCTCTACTCCGCTCTCTTCTCTTTCATGCTCTCTCTCTAAAGTAAATAAATCTTAAGGACAAAAAAAGGAAGGACGATAATGAGGGTGTGAAAGAAGAGGAAAGCGTGAGGCTGGAGGGGAAAGAACAGAAAGAACAGGTTGGTGGTCTGTGGGAAGAAGGATTTCTGAAGAGGGGATTGGTGGATGGTAGCATGTTCATGGGCCCTCCCTGTCCTATGATATTTACATTGAATAATGGGATCAGTGGTGTTCATACTGAAGATTAAAAAAAAAAAAAAAAAAGAGTGACTTCTCCCATGGTAGGTTCCTAGATTACTTTGAAACATAAAAAAGAGATTCACTGACATGCTCCTTTGTCCAAGACCAAAGGTCTTTACACTGATCAGAGAAATCAATATATCACCAAAATTTAAGGGAACGCTGTTTAGGAGATACAGCATCTCTATAACACAGAAGCATGACACTGTCACCCCAGAAAAGCAGAGACCTACATCTCCTGGCATCCTGCTTATGGTCTGCAGCAAAGTCGTGCTCGGTTTCTATGCTTGTTATGGTATAATATTAAAAAGCCAGCAAGATAGCACACCAGTTATCACGTTGTGTCAGCTAATCTTGGTTATTATACTGAGTTCCAACCTCTGATTCTCATCATCTTCAACTTATCATAGCATTTGGTTTTACTTCATTCATCCACAAAAGGGAGGGTTTATAAGATAGACCTTAGGGTCACTTTTAATTCCACGATATCATTTTTATTATTAAATTCTGACAAGCATCACTTGGCAAAGAAACATCTTGCCAGGTCTTGCATTTATAGGGCTTGGAATGTAACTCGACATTAACACAAATTTTTTGCCTTTCCCTCAAATAAAATTAGATACATGAACATTTTGTCTGTTCTAACCTCTGGTGAGAAATATGTTTCTTGATGATTTTTAGGGGCTAAGCAAGTGTACATTGTTTTCCCTCGCTCCCTCCCTCTCCCTCTCCACCCTCCATCCCCCGCTGGAGCCTAGGAAGTAACTGTCTGAACACACTGGGACTTGGGCTCCTTTGTAATTGTATCTTCATTCCTAAAGTCCAGGGATTAGAGACACATTGATACATTGTGCAAAAAGGGAGTGCTGAAATTCAGAATCACTTGGGTTCACTGTTCTTCCCCCAACCCAAGAGTAGAAAACAAAACAAAACACCACACACAAAAACTATCAAAAATGCCACCACCACCTGGGTATAAGATAGTTAAGCCGTATGTGTGAATTTCCTCAGCAATCGATAAGACTGGCATTTAATGAGGGTGAGCTGAAATGTTTGAAATGCCCCAGAACTGGCCTTGGAATAATTTTCAAACCTTCAGAATTTGGATGTTTATTTTTCTAAATTGGCCATGAGAGGCTTCCTTTTTGCAAACCAGATCCATGGAAAGTTTCAATTTTTACAGTCACCTTCTAAGTTACACATATGCAAAAATAATCAAAGTGCAGGGACAGCATTTTCCTTTCATCCCTGTGTAACTTAAAAAAAGCAATGTGCGTTTGGCTCACACACCATGAAAACTTTCATCTTTTACTGGAACCCGTTAGATCAGAAGGATAATTTTACAGAAAGATATGAATGAATGGAAACAGGCGATCAAACACTGAGTTGGCCCTTTCTTTTCTTCTCCTTTTTTTGTGAAGTCACTTTATTAAAAAGAAAAAAAAGTGTGCTTCAAACCATCATAAATGAGGCAAAAAGAGATCTACGTATAAAACTTGTAGAATTAATGACAAAATGAAAATAATTCACATTTATGAACTAAGGGGGTGTACACTTTTTAGCATTTAATTTTAATGAAGGAGTTAAAAAGATTTATTTTCTAATTATTATTTTACTTTAGTGTCATAAAGTGTGTTTTGAAGTAAAAATGATGTTTGTTCAGTTTCCTGGCAGCTCCCGTGTTCCATTAGGAAAAGCAAGATAACCAAAGAATAGAGCCTCAGCCAGTGTCAGGCAAAGTTACAGAAGCATTTTAATAAATTGGATGTTTCTATTTGGTTTGGTTTCTTTTGATATTCGGTTTCTTTTGATCCCTTAAAATGTCACACCCACTGTAATGTGGAAATTTGGTCCCATGTATAATTGAGTAAAATACTCTGTTACCTATATTAAAAGAGGTAAACAACCATGAAAATTAGCCATTGAGATAAAAAAATTTTTTTCTTTAAAAATAAAGATGAATACTTCATTTACTATGAAGGTGATTGCCCTATGGTCAGTTTTGCAAAGTCGAGGAGTATGTTTTATATAGAATAGTATACGTTTGTGTTGTATACATGTAAATCACTATCATAATGACATGATGATTCGCATTTAATGTGATGCTATTGAGATTATTAGTACTCAATTTCAAAATACCATTTCACTGACTGCCCTTCCTAAGGAATTAGATGTTTCAAATAAGCTCTTTAAAAATAATTGGCTATATCCTTGGATGCTAAAATAACGTGTATTATATATTTAATAGACTGTATTTAATAGAAATCATTCTAAAATCTAAATGCCCATACTACTGCTCTATAAAATCCATATTTCCCTCATTACAGTGGGCACATAGCTGGATTACATTACTCAGCCCTGCTGGAAATTCAGGGTAGCTATGTGCCTTTGTTCCGGTCAGTAGAACTTTGAGGTCTACTTCAAACCACCCACGCCTCCTCGGACTTTTCCATCCTGGCTGAAAGAAAGAAGACCCAAGCCAGGTACTGTAGATGGCAGAGGTTCTGCCAGTAGGTGTTCCAAATTGACTGCATGGAGGAGGGTCAACCCGCCAACATATGTCCCTGCCTAAAACTCTTATGTGAATGTTAAATAGACTTCTATTGTGTTTGGACCATTACGCATTTTGGATTCAATGTGTTATTGCATTGAGACTATCCTGAGCAAGAAATCATCTTCTTCAATTAAAAAAATCCTAAATATGGGGCGCTTGGGTGGCTCAGTGGGTTAAAGCCTCTGCCTTCGGCTCAGGTCATGGTCTCAGGGTCTTGGGATCGAGCCCTGCATTGGGCTCTCTCCTCAGCAGGGAGCCTGCTTCCCCCTCTCTCTCTCTGCCTGCCTCTCTGCCTACTTGTGATCTCTCTCTGTCAAATAAATAAAATCTTTAAAAAAAATCCTAAATATAACAGTTTCTGAGAGGAGTTGAGGTCCTTATTAAATGCTTTTACAAAATGCACTAAGTCACCCTTGCTCTCCTCCCTTTGCTAATCTCCTGCAACTCATTCCCTATCCTTACTCTATGACTGTATTTTTACCTCATGTTCCTCGAGCGTATAGATATAGAAATGCCCTTATCTTCACATTACATTAATCTGCCACCTTCCCCACATTTCCTTCCATCTACTTCTTTCCTTCCTGTTTCATCAATAATAACAAAAATGTAAAAGAAACAATTAGATTGTGCCAATGGCTTAATAATATCCATTCCTTGGGGATGGAGAATTTGAAATTCATTTAGACTTCTGTTTGTCTAGTATCTGATAAAAATGGTATATAATTATTGCTTATGACAAAAATGACCCCTGAAAAACTACACGTGAATTGGATGTAGCTTTAGTCTTCCCTGAGTGTGGTGGCTCCTATAACGGGGATATCTTTTGTGCAGACTCTGGAAGCTATGCCTACAGAATTCTTAAAAAAGCTATCACCTTCTACGAAGCATGAGTTTTTTTGGCCGAGGTGACCCTTGCACCTCCTCATGTGGGCTCCGCTCCCAGTCTTTGCAGTGTGATCTAGGCTCAGGACCGGTACTGGATGATTCTGTGAACAGCTGCAGGGCTGCTTGCTGTAAGGACTCTTTGTGAAGGGATGCTCGATGCTGCCCTCCTGCCAAGCTGTCATTCCCGCGTGTCTCTATCTGTGCGGCCCGCTCCTAGCATGGCCCATGTTAGTGTTGTAAATCTGAATGTTGAGTTGAAGCCAGGAAGGTCTCTGGTGAGCTGTGCACATCTCTGATCCAGCCCCCATTCTCAGCGAGCCCTCCTCTAGCTCTAGCCAAGCAACAACCCGTCTTCTACTTCAGTAGAACTCTGGAGGTTTGTTCTCTCAGGAAGGTAAACAGGAGACTTCAGGGGAGAAATTAGCCACAGTTTTGAGTAGGAGTACTGTACTAAAATATGGTACTGGTATTTGCATACCAATTCCCGAGGCTCCTGAACCCTCTTCTGCCAACTGGCTTCCAGAACGTTGGCAGGAGATTGAATCATCCCTCTCTAGTGAATTGGACCAAGCTGGCAAGAGGAAAGCTACAAAATTTTGTGCTCAGGCAGCACACTTATTAGTGAAAACTAGTCAGCAAGTCTCTAGGAGGTTCCAATCCTATTTCCAGCATTCTCATCTTTAATACAAGCAGAAAATCACAGATTGTTCAATATCTGATAAAGTCCTTAACAAAAAAAAAAAACAAAAAAACAAAGGCCAAAATAAATTAAAAATATTATCTGAGAGGAGACTTTAGTATAAAATTTGTAACAACCAACACATGGTCGTGCACATACATATAAATAAAAGCAACATAAAGTACAAATATGTGGAGAGAATACTCCTTCCAATAAATAATCACTAATACCTTCAGATGACCAAAAGGAGATACTGAATCCATAAAATAAGAGTAGGGTGCTATTATAAAAGAATACGCAGAAAAAAATGTTTTTAAAAAAGTACTCACAGAACCAAAAAGGAGCTCTTGAAAATAAATAAAAAAAGACAGCAGAAAGGAATACTTAGAAAACTCACAGAATGATGGAAAACTAAAGAAATATCCCAAGAAAAATGCACATGTGCACACACAAATCACAGATGGAAAATATCAGAGAAAAATAAAATTAAATAAAAAGTCCAAAAGTTTAACATCTTGATACAAGAAGTTCCAAAACAAATGAAAAAGGGAAAAAAACAACAACAAATGGAGGACATCATCTAGGAAATAATTCAAGAATATTTCCAAGAACCAAAGAGCTTTCACTGTCAAGTTGAAAGACCATGATATTACCTACACATGATTAAAAGGGATCACACCAAGTGTGCAAAATTTCAGAGGACTAGGGATGGACAGAAGATCTTACAAGTTTCCACGAAGGCGGGGGTGAGGTGGAGAGAGGATGTACAGCCCCAGGGTAAGAGCTGAGAATCAGAATATCAGAATGAGAAACTAGAAGATGGTAGGGTTGATGCCTTCAAAATTCTAAACAGAAATTATTTCCTAATACAGAATTTTTTATCTAGTCAAATCATCATGTAAGAACACTCCCCCTGATCCCATATGTATCCTTTCTCAGGACCTTATTGTAGGTCTGATCTCCCAAAATTAGGGAGTAAACCAAGAATGGAGACATTCTGGGGACCCAAGAAACAAGAAGAGAGACACACAGAAGAGAGACAAAGGACATTTCCCCTGGATGATAGTAAAAAGATACCCTTTGTAGTAGTAATAATATAAATTGATGGAAATGCTGGACATGGATCTAACCTCAATTACAGTATTAGAGAGTATATGGGTATGAAAAGGAGCAGGTGTGGAGTGGCAATGAAGGTACAAGAGAGTTTGATACCCATCCACAATGGGGAACCAGAGATAATGCTTACAATTGAAAATGAGTAAGTATTTTTGCACATTATGTATAGCCAAGTAATTCAAGGAGGAAAATAAAAATAAATTGTGAAAATAAAAACTAAAAAAAGACTGATAGCTTTTAAATATTATACTGAGTTAAAAGTACATAACTGAAAATTTTCCTTTGTAAACATTGGTTGAAAAATGGATATTTACACCTTTATTCTTTTACATTGTAAAACTGAAAACCAAGAGGCAGTCTACTGGGAAATGTTAACAGGGAGATAGATATTTTGAAGAATAGGTCTATAATTCTCTCATTACTCTTTTTCGACACCTGTTTTCTGTCTGGCTCTTTTCATTTATTTTTTATTTTTTTTCCAGCTCTTTTTAAGTACTTTTTGGAGACTGTTAGTCTCATTAACTTTGCACTTTTTCTATCTCTAACAATCTCTTTTATTTACTTCCCTTTTCAGCTTAGAATCTGTGGTATATCACTCGACCAATATTTCTTTCAATATTTATACAATATCCTTGTATATTAATATCCTTTAATTACTACCTCCGTACAAAATACCAATATTCAATAAATTCTAGAAGTCTCATCCATGCCTGTACCACAGTACTGCTACCGATAAAAAATATAACAATAACATCATGGCCAACAATGACTACTTTCTTATTTGTTCATACATTTATCAAACAAAAAAGCATCAGCTCCTTGAAATACATTTGATAAGCCTTGGTTATCAAAATAGGCATTGTCCTTGCTTTGGTGGAGTCTTGACTCAATGAGAACAAAGAGGCAATAAACAGGTCATTGCTTGATTATCTGATTCAAATGTGACAAAAGTGACAAAGGCAAAATATGGTGTTCTATGGGAGAATTCATATAGGAAAAATGACCTTAATTTTGTCTTCATTCTCTGAAGAAGTAAAATGTAGGATAAGGACAGAAGTGGGATTATATGTCATATGAGTAAAAATAATTTGAAAACTGCAATGGTGTGGGGTAAGGAGAAATTCCAGACAGATGAAGCAGACTGCCTGAAATTTGACCCCATAGTGACAGACCTGAGAGAAGTCCTGGAGAGCCACTCTGTCATTGTTAGGTCTTTATAAATGCTGTTCCTCTCCCTGAATGACCTCCCTTCCTTCCTGTCCTTCCTGACCACACCTTTTACGTGATCAATTTTGATTTATCCTCCAGGTTTCAGTTTAGAGGCTGCTTTCTGGGGAAACCTTATTTCACTCCCTGGATCCTGACTTGCAGTTTCCATATTGGGCTATAGAGAACTTTTCTTCCAGGGCCTCTAATCAAAACCCTGTTGGGTTTTGATTGTCTTTTTCCTTGCCTCTGTCCTCTCCTGGTCCCTAAGAGCAAGGAGGACAGTGATTTCCTTGCTATTCTACCCTTACCATCCCTTTGATATAAATCAGTGTTCTGAACCTATTTGCTAAATGAATGGTAAAACAAGAGCAACTATGTATTGCAGAGGGCCTCAGGGCTTTGGAGCTGGGTCTGATACCAGATCATTCATTCGTTCGTTCGTTCGTTCATTCATTCATTCATTCATTCATTCATTCATTCATTCTTTAATGACACATCATTTTAGTCCCCTTGTTATGACTTGGCTTTTAATTATGTTTAAAATAATTGCAGTTACTAGATAAGTAAGTTCTGGATTATTTACAGTACTATATGAGAACAATTATGCTCTGAGTTGTCACAGACAAATAAAAACTATAATTACTGCTTTGTAATTACGTTATCAAAATATTTCTATAATCAAATATTCCAGACGCTACCAGAAAATGGATAAACTTCGTGATTACTTGTACACTCCAATATTTCTAAGATGAATTAAATTTTCCATGTTGAAGTAATTGGTTACATTTCTTAGGTGGAAAAAAAAAATCCCAATTATGTAAAATCATCATTTGTTTTACTTGGAATGATTTAAAGGGATAATTTTAATTAGAACACTCAAGAAAAACTCTGGAAACTAAAGGGGGCAACTCAGTTCTTTGTTAACATGCTGCCTAACTTAAATTTACATTGTGAAAATAAATAAAGGAAAAGTCATTTAAAATAAGGGGGGAGGCCTGAAGGGGGAGCTCTCATGCAAGTACTTTTGTTGGACTGTAGCACCAACAGAAAGAAGTTAAGAATGATCCTGATGGACACTGGGGAGGGTGTGTATTGTGGGGAGCTTGTGAATTGTGTAAGACTGATGAATCACAGACCTGTACCCCTGAAACCAATAATACATTATATGTTGATAAAATACAATACAATAAAATACAATATAAAATAAAATAAAATTAGATACAATAAAATAAAATAGAAAAAAAGGATGATTGTGATGAAGGAGGGCACTTTTCACAAACGAAACCCATCTCCTACTTTTAAGAACAGAAAGGGGTCTCCCAGCCCCAGAAATACCCTAGCGACTGCTTGCAGCCAATAAGAAACTGCTCCAGCCTCTAACTTTTGTTCTTCTCCGGTGAACTGTTGTTCAAAATAACCTCCCGAATTTCCTCCTAAAACCTAATACAAGCTGACCTTCCCTTTGTCTCTTTGGATTACTCTATGGTTCACTAGAGCTCATATGTGCTGTATTGCAATTCCTCTGCTATTCCCCAATAAACTCATTTTACTAGTAAAATCGCTGGCTGTTTTATCTTTAAGATTGACAACATTCAGAAAGTAAATACTCGGTAGAGAGTGTGACTCTTGATCTCAGGATACTGAGTTTGAGCCTCAAACTGGTGTAGAGATTATTTAAGAAAAAAAAACTGGGGGGCACCTGGGTGGCTCAGTGGGTTAAAGCCTCTGCCTTCGGCTCAGGTCCTGGTCTCAGGGTCCTGGGATTGAGCCCCGCATCGGGCTCTCTGCTCAGCAGGGAGCCTGCTTCCCCCTCTCTCTCTTGCCTGCCTCTCTGCCTACTTGTGGTCTCTCTCCTGTCTGTCAAATTAGTAAATAAAATCTTTAAAAAAAAAAAAAAGAAAAGAAAAAAAAATTTTAATTAATGTATTTATTTGAGAAAGAGAGTAAGAGAGAGATCATGAGCAGGGGGAAGGGTAGAGGGAGAAGCAGACTCCCCACTGAACAGGGAGTCTGAAGTGGGGCTCGATCCCAAGATCCCGAGATCATGACCTGAATCGAAGGCAAATGCTTAACCACCTGAGCCACCCAGATGCCCTAGTAAAATATTTTTTTAAAAAAGAAAGTAAATACTATGTCAATTATAGGACTAATCTTCAAAGAACATTTTAAAAAATAAAAAGTATCATACGGCCATAAATAAAAAAATAATTGAGAGTGGGATTTACAGAATGATTGAAAACAAGGTTGTTAAATTACATATGTAAATCAATAAGGGTTCTTAGCCAAATGAAGTCCGTTAGGATAAAGAATATTACTGTAACTGTAAAATAAAGTGAAAAAGAAAAAACATGCAACAGAATTAAAAAAAAAAAAGATGAGCCCCATGCTTTTTATTCAGAAGGGAATCATCTGATTTGGGGATGCAATACTGTGATTGGTAGGAAATTTATTTATATATGTGTATATGTATATATAAAATACATTATAGAAATACATATATATTTAAATAAATATGTATATTTTATATATATATATAGAGAGAGAGAGAGAGAGTTATTCGGATTACCGGTTCCTGGTTCAGAGTTCCAAAAATCCTTAGCCTTTTGAAAATAAAAATAAATGTATGTTTTAAGCTGTTAGGTTTCAGGGTAAATTGTTATACAGCAAAGGGTGAGACAGAAATTGGTATCTAGAAGCACAGTGCTGCTGAACGAAAACACAAAACATGTGGTATTAGACGTGGGACCAGGAAGCAGGAAGGACTTGGAAGAGTTGTAAATCAATTGTTAGTGAGGGCGACACAGAACAATGGGTAGGAAACTCTTAGTGAAGTCTGGAAAAACAGCACAGAAATTTCTCGAAGAGACTGGAAAAATAACCACCCGTGGTATAGAGTAGAAACAAAATTGGCCAACGCCGAGCTGTAATAATTTGCAAGACACATATACCTAATCAACTTTCGGGTTTTAGCTAAAGAAGTCTCCAGACTGAATGGGAAAAGTATCCATGGAGGCTTATAGTTGTGTGTGCTAAAACTGAGGAAAAGACCACTGCGCTCAAGAAAGCACTGCTTGGTTTGGAGCAAGAGTTTAAGAAGAACTGACACCTGCAGGGTTTCAAAGACAACAGTCTCCCTGGTTTAACTCTAACAGGATTTTCTTACCTTTTCCTCACTGCTTATAACTAGCATAATCTATCACAGAGGTGGTGGTACCTATCTCGGATAAAGGAATAATTTCTCTAAATATTTCCTACGTATATAGGTCTGGAAAGAGTCAGATCACGTGCTATGGTGACTCCTGCAGAGTCCAGAGGTCCTTGCCCCCTCCCCCGTGGAGCTCCCACTTCTCTGCTTGGGAAAGCCAAGCATCACACAGACTACTCTTAGTAATTTTCTAGGCTAGTAGCCGTGGCTGTGGGTGCCAGACAATTCTTGAAGAGGGGATGCTCATTTTTAAGAACAGGTGTCTAATCACTTGCAATTCAAAATATGGTTCTCAGACCAGCAACACTGTCATCCCCTAAAAGCTTATTAGAACTGCAGAATCCCAGACTCTATCTCAGACCAATGTAGTCAGCCTCAGCCGCGCTGTATGGACATATGAGTTTGGGAAGCACTGGTGAACTTCCTGGTCAAAAGTATACTGGTCATTATACTAAACCCACTCTGCAAATTTTTCCAAAGCTATTCATTGAGGTTTTGTGCTCTGTCAAACTCAGACCCCCGCTGTGTTGCCACCCAACGTTTCCATGCATCGTTAAGAGTCCAACTACTCTAACTGTATTAGGTTGAATCATATAGTTACCTATCTTCTGTTGGTTTTGACTAATAAAAACAACAATTTTGTGTGGCTCAATCTAGTATTTTGAGAATCATGATACGTGCAGAGAACATGAGCCTGAGAGCCATGTTAGTCTACGTCAAAATCCCATTTTCTGTACCCATTAGTTGTGTGACCTTGGGAAATACTACTTAATTTCCTTGAGTCTCAGTTGCCTTCCTTGGATAAAAGAGACAACAACAATTTAATCATATGGTCATTAAGGAGATTCAGTAAGAAAATTCTGTGATTACACCTAAAGCAATGGTTGGTTCATGGTGGAAACTAAATAAATGTATGTTTTCCTTATGACTATGACTTGGCTGCCAAAGTGAAATGGAAAATTAAGACCCTCGATGAACTTGAAAAAAATCACTATTTGAAAGTCCTGAGTTGCTGTTCTCTAGGTTTTAAGGCAAGATGTGGTATTTTAGGTTCTCAAGGAAGTATTTCCAGGCAATCTACTAATGCTTTGTTGATTATCACTGATTGCTTAGGAAGACTCCCCAATCTCCATTTAGGAGACAAGGTCTCTAATGGATTTATTTTGTCCCATTGTACAAAAGCCTGCCCCATTGATCTGAAAGAACTGAATTGCTTATCCCTTTTCTTCTCTTTGTCCCCCTTCAGGAATGTGACCTTCTTTTTTTGAATGTTAGTGATGAACTCAGAGAAGGGTTTACACTGCCAGCTATAGGTTCAGATAAACAGATTTGTATTAACCCACCACGTAATTCAGAACATTTCATTTAATAAGGCATTTTGCTTATTAGCTCATGCCAGCTGACCTAGGTGAATTACAGATTTGCTGTATCATCCGCTTAGGAGAGTAAATTTGATTGTGAACATACATCCATGGTGTCATACTGTATCACTAAAGAAAAATTGGGAAGTTAGGGGCTGCTCTAAGAGACATAACAATTTCAACTGAATTAATGTCCCACTGAGATCTTCAAATACCATTCCTCTGAGGCCAGGTTCAAGCATTACTAGAGCAATTACATTTCATATTAGGTTGTTGAAATTCATGTAGTTTCATGCAAGGGATGAATTAAAATTGTCTATTCATTTTATAGTTTAAACAGACCTGGTAACAAGAGGAATCTTTTTATAATCATCCGTAATAATAGGTTCCACAAAGTGGATGGTTAAGGAAGTTAAAGTCAGAAAAAGAAGAAAAGACTTAAGAAACATATCAGTAGGGGTGCCTGGGTGGCTCAGTGGGTTAAAGCCTCTGCCTTCGGCTTGGGTCATGATCTCAGGGTCCTGGGATCGAGCCCCGCATCGGGCTCTCTGCTCAGCAGGGAGCCTGCTTCCCCCTCTCTCTCTGCCTGCTTCTCTACCTACTTGTGATCTCTCTCTCTGTGTTAAATAAATAAATAAAATCTTTAAAAAAAAAGAAAAGAAATATATCAGTAGTTTTCATTCAAAAAGGCTCACTTTCTGAAAGTTATATATAGGAAAGCAGAGACCATGAACGTTAGGATTGGGTAGAAATACAGGCTGGTGAGGCTATACCCAATGGGAAATATTCTATTAGTTAGCGTCGGTTACATTTTGCATGAGCTTCCCGAACATGTAACACTGAAAAAATAAAATATTTGGGGGGAAAAAAAAAGAATATAATAGAAATTAACCAAAATGCCTTTCATACATAATAAGAGAGAACATATGGTACAAAAACACAAAAAAACATGGTATCTTTATAAATACGTACTTTGAGCCTGTAATTTAATAATATTTACCGTGAGCCTTATTTAGAGAAAATTTACTACTTTAGAGCTCATGAAAGCAATATAAATCTGTGTTTATTGATGAGGCAGGGCTCAACAAGTCCCTCCTAGAAAGATATCATCAAGAGTAACATATGGGAGCACAGACTGGTTACAGAAAATGTGTTATTGACAAAGAGAATACTATCTAAAACTTTAATTTCGACAGGTGAGAAAAAAACATATAGAACACCTACATTCACATACTCTGAGAGGACATCGAAACTTGCTTGAGTTACTCTCAAGGGAGCCGTAGCGTTTCAAAACCTGACTTGCTGGAGACCTGAATCAGCTTATCCTCACATTCTGGCCTATGTAATAAAGAGACGGATCCTATTGTGATTGGCAGCAAGTTGGATTAGAGCTACGTTGGATAACCTGAGAGTGAACAAGGAGACCTTACTTAAAAAAAAAAAACAAAAAACAGGGGCGCCTGGGTGGCTCAGTGGGTTAAAGCCTCTGCCTTCAGCTCAGGTCATGATGTCAGGGTCCTGGGATCAAGCCCCACATCGGGCTCTCTGCTCAGCGGGGAGCCTGCTTCCCCCTCTCTCTCTGCCTGCCTCTCTGCCTACTTGTGATCTCTCTCTCTCTGTCAAATAAATAAATAAAATCTTTAAAAAAACAAAAACAAAAATAAACAAAAGAGAACAACAACGTAGCTGGTCTTTAAAATGCACGTGGCCATCTTTAAACAGATTCATTAGGTTCCTATATATGGTCTTAGGGGCACAGGAGAGACTATGCCGTCTAGTCCGATCACTCGCTTTTTCAGATGAGAAAGTCAAGATTTAGGGTATTTACAGGCTCAAACTCCCAGCATCTCTGGAGAGTCCTGGGTTCTACTCCCTGCTCTGAAACTGCCTTCAGCATGTTCTTTTTACCCCCTCAAACCCAATGGTAGTAGAACATACTCATTAGTCATGGACCCCTTGCTTTCCTCACATTGTTGCCTCTCAAACACACCAGTGTCAAAATTCTTGCCATAGTCACATAAAACAGTATTTGTTGAATGTTGCTAATATTCATTCTTTGGATATTCTCATTTATAATGCGGA
Source organism: Potos flavus (assembly GCA_028534135.1). NCBI lineage: Eukaryota > Metazoa > Chordata > Mammalia > Carnivora > Procyonidae > Potos > Potos flavus. The sequence goes on along the minus strand of CM052895.1, from coordinate 7,567,689 downwards.
TTATATAATTATATATATATATATAATTATAATCCTTAATGAGGATATCATTAAGATTATAGATCTGATGTAAATTATGTAATTTTAATAATAAACATAAAATAATTATATTATTAATATAATTGTCTTCCATCATGTTATGTATGTAGCTCACTTTGGAAAATAATGTCCTCTGTTTCTGTCTCCAACAAGTATTTATTTAATGATGAATGATTATAAAATGCTGTGTTAGAGCTAAGTTGGAAGATATATAAGAATGAATAAAAATATGATCTAGGTTTCCCAGGAGCTTGAAAAATCTAATAGAAGATAGAGGCTTGTACACAAATGGTATTAAGGGAGGAAATATAGTGGAATGGGGAAATGTGAGTTGAAGTTGAACTTGACAGGGAGTAGCCTCAAGGTTGTCAAGCACTTTCAGTCAGTGAATGTCTCACTCTCTGCAAGATGGGACAGAAAACACAACTATGGAAACTGGAGTGAATGAGAATCACAGTTCCTACAGAAGAGCTGCAGTAGAGAAGTAACTTTTCCATTTTTATGCATATTTTGAACTCCATCTCACCTTATCCCCATCCAAGGGCTTATCCAGCCATGCTAATTGCCCTGTTGATGCAGGATGCCAGTGTGCCTTAGCACATATAACATTCCCCAGAGAGGTGCCAACAGGGCAAACGAAAACTCAAAGCCCAAAGCCAACCAATGATTCCAAGTCATAAGCCTCCATTAGAGGAAAGGTCTCCCTCAACACCAACTCATATTTCTGGGGCAATCAATGTTTTCAACTAAAAATCAAGTGCTCTAATCTACCAAGGTTGAACATCTTGATATTATGCATGTTAGTCTAGGAAGATGGAACTTTCATAGGCTAATTATTTTGCAGCCAAAGATTCCTGTTCTCTGACTCAGCCAGCTCCCAGACTCTGTTTTCCAACTATTAAAGAAAGTGGAAGTCACAGGATATATTTTTGTTGCAAGAGCATATGCTTTCTGGGGTGTGTCCACAGTACACGTGGACAGAAGATCATCCCTGCTCTCACTCGAAGGACGAAGGGGTCCTACTGCCTCAGACAGCTAGAGTAATGCCTGAACCCTGTTCACCCTGCAGGCCATGCACCTTTCCCTTGGGAGTATGTAAGTGGGAGCCCACAGGGAAGATCCCTTTTGCCTCTTGTCCATCAGCAGTTCTTTCGATAAGTCTGCCAGCATGAGATCAGTGGAGCCACGAAACAAACCAAGACATTAAGACTTTGAATGCAACTAGGTGCTCTGGCTAAATTTTATGAAAGTACCGAGAATTTAAGGTAGAAAGAAGCTTCACCAGATCCTCACAGTGGAGGGAGCAGAGGGATCCTAGAGCCCTCTGTGAAGAGGCTGCAGAGAGAGAGACAGAAAGAGGGTGGGCGGTGGGCAAGCATGCAGGGGGCTAGCTGGCCCCAGCTGTCTAGGGCAGCAGCTGGTTCTTTGAAATTCCTCCTGCCCTGGATGTCTCCCAAATGCAACAGAAACTGTACAGCTACACTCCCTGAGTGCTTCTGGATGCAACTAGAAAGTACTGTTTTATTCTCCCAAAGAAGCCACTTACTTTCTTAAGAGCTCTGCTGAATTTAGAGATCATGAGAGGAAAGTTCTACACTGGAAAGGTTATTCCTGGTCCAAGCTCCCACAGTATATACCACATCTATGCTGATGCAAAAGACAAGAGTCCACTGACCTCCAGGGCCCTGGATATGTCTCAGTAATTTGCTCAGGCTGTGGTGACTCACAGAGTTCACCAGGAACAAGCATTTCACCAAGAATGTTCAGATGAGCCTAAGTCTGGGGCCCTATCTAGTTACTGCTGTTTTTCCAGCGTGTTGATTATGTGGCTGTTTTTAATTATGCAAATGCACCGAGAGGCTTTGGCAGTGGGCAAAGGCTTTGTATAAACATGAGTATACATAAACATACACATCCATCCTGTGGCTCTCGTCGTGTCTTTGTGTCTGAAGCTTTTTGCACTCCACCTTCAACTACATTACCACAGTAGTTATATATATCCCATTCTCTGCATTGTCTAGGAATCACTCCCCCAAAGAACAACAACAACAAAAAAACTTCAAATATTCTTATTGACTCTTTTGCCATTTTAGTACTTATATAAAGGAGACATTTTTCCTTTCTCCATGTTTTAAAGATATTAGGACCTTCTCCATTAAAGGCTTTTTAGAGGATAGAATTCATAAGAAGGCAGGCTTGTGTTGAATCCCATCCAAGTCCCAAAAGATCTCATTAATAAATCGCCTGAGTTATAAGGCCATTCCAGAGCATGGATTATAAGAACAGTTTCCCTATTACGCCGCATCCAGATCTCATTGGAGATACTAAATGTTAGTAGGTAGTAGCTACCTTGCCAAGCATGGCAGAGCTCTCAACTAGACCCTCTTACTTGCCTTCCTCATCTGATAGTGGGGTCAGGATTCCTCGTGGGGTCAGATGTCGCTCTGGATCTTTAGGATACATGTGCCTTGTGATGCCTTCCTTAGAGGTGACCCCATCACACAGATACCTCTACTTCAAAATTACCAGGTTTATGGCTTCTGTCTTTAGTTTCTTGGCTCATACCTGGATAGACACCCAGACGTGAACTTAAACAAGAATTAAAACAGTTAAATGCATGACCCTATGCGAGCAGCAGTTATATATTTTGCTGCTCCTTTGAGGGCAAATGGTGAGAATGAAAGAACTCTCTGGAATATATGTGCGGGTAGCTGAGAGCCTAGTGTATGGCATGATTTTAGGAATGCAAAGAAAGCAATGGCTTGCCCAAACTTCTCCCACCTAAAAACTGATTCTTAAGATTCAGCAGTCTGTCACTCATAAGCTTAAAAATCTGGGGGCACTTGGGTGGCTCAGTGGGTTAAGCATCTACCTTCAGCTCAGGTCATGATCTCAGGTTACTGGGATCAAGCCCTGCATCAGGCTCCCTGCTCTGCCGGAAGCCTGCCTCTTCCTCTCCCACTCCCCCTGTTTGTGTTCCTGCTCTCGCTCTCTCGAATAAATAAAATATTTTTTAAAAAATCTGAAGTCGCATCTAAAGGACACCACTTAATTTAATGTTCTCAACCTTGAGTCCGCAGGATCCCCAAGACATCTCTGAAGGGAAACCAAGTATGGAGAAATATTACATCTTTATTTTCACTCATCTCTAACTGAAAGTTAGTATGATTTTCAATTACTAATGTATGCAACATGCACAGTAATACTAGCAGCCATTGTGACTTTGCCACCAATAGAAATTGCAGATACTATTATATTTGGTTGTTGCAAAAATGGCAAAATATTGTTCACCTTCACCACTATCTAGAAATTATAGTAATTATTATACTTGCTGCTAGAACTTTGGTGTGCTTAGAGGACACATATTATATTACAAATTTGGTTAATATTTTATAACTATATTTCAGTATAAATGACTTCTACTAGAATATTACTTTAAGGTATTTAACAACATAATTTTATTCCAAATAACTTTATTATTATTTTATGATATTGTTTTAATATATTATTTTAAAATATTTTATGTGTTGAAAAACACCATCCCGAGAAGGGGTTCCACAGACATCACTAGATGTCTATTGACATGGCCCATCGCACAAAAAGGTTAAGTTAAGGAATCACTGCTGTAAATCATGATTATTCATTTGCTCTGTAGTAGGAAGGAAGGATCTGGAAGCAATTTTCACAAGTAGGAGGGCTACTTTATACATGCAGTGGCAGAGAAAATTCACGGGTAAAGAACAATGTTCTGACAAGTTAGGGTCATCAAAAGACGATTCCGTATTTCACAGTTTACAATTCCCACAGGCCAGGGTCCCCAAACATTAAAAGGAAACACACACTGGATATTGTGTGTTTCATTAAAAGGAAACACACGTATTGGACACACACTTCTCCAGCCTCCTTATTTATCCTGCTCTTCCTTCCTCTCTGCTACTTATTCAGAGCGTCCTACTCTCCACATCCATTATAAAAAGGCGGAAGACAATAAATCAGGTAGAGATGAATCCCAAAGAGTCACCATCCTTGACGATAGCAGCTTTGATGAGATACTGACAAAGGAATCAGAATGAAACAGAAACACAGAAACATTTTCCCCTCTATTCTCAGATCTCGGAAAGTTAAGGACATTTTTCTGAGAAGAACATGAGCCCCATAAGCATCTTCCATATGTCCAGGTGGCCAGAACTCCATTTGCCCATAGCGAGGCTTGGGAAAGCTTGGCTCCTGAGCTGTGCAAGTCCATTAGGACTTATCGCCCCACCCCTTCACACAGACCTGTCCCCAACTCATCAGATCATCCACAAGCACCTCCAGGTGTATTACCTGGCACAGCTACCTGTCCACCAGCAGTTTGCCAGCTTCAGTTACTTCAGCAGGTTAAGGCAGCAGGAAGGAGCAAGTCTTTGGAACCAACTGACATCATTTGTATGACGGTGGACAAAGTATTTAATCTCTATCTCCATTTCTGGGCCAGTCATATTGGAATACTAAGAGTACCTGCCTCATAGGGGTGTTGTGAGAATTCTGTGAGGAGACGGGTGTAAAGAATGGGAGATTCTGCCTGGCACATAGTAAGCCCTCAGAAAATGCTAGACACGATATTATTACTGCTATTAGGCCTGCCCTATTCTTTCCCAAGTACTCAGGCTCTCCCTCCTTAAGGACTGCTTCCTGAGAAGCCCTCTAGGTCTCCAAGGAGACTATGGTTGGCTTCTCCATGAGAAGACTGATGTCTGGACCAGAGTGTTGCCTCTCAGGTCCGAGAGATAAATGCCACAGATGAGTTGGAGACACAATGCTCTCTGCAGGGACCAGGGATCTTACCTTCTACACCACTCATGTCTCTCTCCTATGCACAAATGCAATATAACTTCAAGCCCTCTTTGAAATTTCCCTTTAGGGATCAGCAAGAAAGCTGCCTCTGTATTTCAGGTTCCTCTACTGTCAAGTGGGGACAATAGTACATACATTCTATGGTTTTCATAAAAATTAAATGTGCAGTATCTAGTATCCAAACCAACCTTGTTTCTTCTCCTCGAACTTAAGGTATGACTAGGTCTGATCAGATTTCAGAGAGCATTTCTGCTTCTTATCAAAATCAGCATTTACTAAGCAAAATGATTCCTTGTTACTCGGGATGTTCACTTGCCCCACTAATGTGATGGCAGGCAAGTGCAATCACAGTATTCATTAGGCTGGAGATACATATTCTCTGTGTCTCTCCCCAGTGATTAATTTATCTTTTTCTCATTCACTTTCTATTTGTCTCTCTTTTATAAACATGCTCTTTCTGTCTTTTGGAGCCAAAGGCAATACTATCAAGCCTGACTATGTTCTATTTTCTTGATAACTCCAAATAAAAATGACGAAGATATACTGTCATTTAAACCAGAACATTCCAGATACTGAGCTACCGCTAATACAAGCTTCTGTCAGTTTGGATTCATTTGGGGAATCATTTATCTCTAAAACCCATCTTTGGATATAAAGCATATTTTCCAAATTTTGTTTCAATAAACATCTCCCAGTTCACCTTGAAGGGCTGAAATTCAATTTGATTCTGCAAGTATCTACTGAGGACCTCATATGAAAATGACACTGGTCAGATGCACTGTGGGATGGAGCATGGAAGTAAAATTTGAAGAGGATGTTCTCAGTTACAAAGTACTTACAGAGAGATCGGCAAAGTTATCACAACCATGTGTTTGAGTCAAGATCGTTACTATTATTCTTTTCAGACGATGAAAGTGGGTTACGGACTTCACTCGGAGTCCATCGCAGAACTCATACATGCCAGAGATGCTTCTGAAACCCAAATCTTCTGATTCCATAGTCTACGTTCTTCCCAACAAAACACAGAAGTTCCACTCTAGCCATCAGTGAATACAGGATGCATGAGAACTACAGAAATATGACACCTGACATCATATAATCAATCATAACCGTTCAGGCAAAATGCTATAAAATACAAAGGACCAAAACTTTTCTAACGGCTTAGGGAAGTTTAATGGAAAATGATATCTTATTTGGATTTGAAAAATTATTTGTGATTTTTATTGTTAGCTGGAAGGAGACCTTTCTGAAAGAGGGAGTAATTGTCCTGTTCTAGAGGTTTGGGGGCATTGAAGTGTTTCTTCAGAAATAAATCTGGTTGATACAGATTGGCAAGGGCTGTTATCCCATAATCCCATAATAGCATTACTTCCCTTTTTAGATAGTCACTTATTATTGACACAAAACAGGCCTGGTGATATTGGGAGATGCATCAGGAACGCATTCCTCGATGACTCAGCCCAGCACAGAAGATTCTCAGCTTTTCCGAGGCTACCCCAAGACTTATAGGCCCCCAGATTCCTCACTTGCCTTCCCAGATCTGTGTCAACAACCATGAAATTGATTAAATCCTACAATACATCTTTGAGCAGTATGTTCATTTTATAAATGGGTATCCAAAGAATGATACTGAGGAGTCAAGAAAGGAAGGTGTAGAGGAGAGTAGTGATCTAGATAAAGACATTATGGTTCTTTATATATCATAAAGATAGCATGATACCTTTGGTCATGCCTTTCCATAGATATAGAGTTCTTTAGTTTCTTCATGGACAATATTTGTTATTACTTTTTAAGACTTCCTCCAGTCTTCCTCTCATCTAACCCAGTGCCCTCTGCTTTGGAATTAATCTTCCTTGTGTTCCCTACAATTCACTTATTCATGAACTATTTGGAAACAACTAAAATTTATGGGATTATGGAGAGTTTGATCAGAGTTGTGCTTTTTTAGCCACATTTTTCCCACTATTGCACACAATGAATTCAAAGAAGGTATTCCAGTAAAAGAAATCCTCTTACTGGTATTCGTCACAACAGAGAGAAGACAGTTCTTAATTAGATTATCAGTAGCAGTAGTAGAAAATAAAGGGAGACACATAAAATATAGTAAGTATAGTAGAATACTATCTTACAAAATTTAGTATTAGGTTTGTAAGAGACTATCTAGCTGGGACAATAACTTCTGTCCCAGTTTCTCAATAAAGATCATGGGGAGAAAAAGCAAAATAGCATATATACAAGGAAAAGGAGATGATTAGTTGTAGACATGTCAGATTTGAGATGATGACTGAACATTCATGGAGAGATGGTCCTTGCAAATGAGGGGTGAAAGGCATGGTTACTGATATAGCAGATAGAATGAGTGGACAGACACCAGAAGCAGAATAAAAGTGGTCCGAAGGCAGAATTTGGTGAGATTTACACTAAATGATTTACACTGAAGGGATAAGAATAGTAGATAACAAGTGAAGGTCAGAGAGAAAGGGGGGGAGGATAGAGCAATGCACTGTTCCAGAATCTAGCAAACATGGAAATGAACAAATAGACAAGTGCCGTGGAGAAAGCAAGGAGGGCAGGCTTGAGAGAGACCCAGGGTTTGTGGCTGGGGCATCAGTGCTAACTTCTACAAGAGAAGAGTAATGCAGGAGAGGCTTGGCTTGAAGCTACCCTACCCAGGAAGCGGGAGCTGGTAGAAAGCCCACATGACCTCCCTTTTATTTTAAGAATTTGAAATGATATAAGCTGTGTAGCTCTTCCTGGTAACATTGCTTCCATATTATCTCAATAAATTAATAATTGCACATAATGATGATTTAACACTAAAAAAGTACCTTGCATCGAGTAGGAATTCAATATGGGAATGACTGCATTTGATGACTCATCTAGGATTTGGAGTCCAGGATAGGCTCACCCAAGAGGAAATCATTATTAAGCACAAAGGACCTTAAGTTACTTAGAAAGAGAAAAGTGATCTAGTGGCATGGCAGCCCATTCACAGGCTGGTAAGCTTAGTTTCGCAATCATCTACTTTACATCTTCTTATGCTTACTTCTTGTTTTGTGTCTGCTTAATGCTGGTCAGAGAAAGCAGGCTGGCCACCAAATAGACTCCATCACCATTTCCAAAAGCTCTGTGAACAATATGCATGCATCTTCTGAGACCGTGTAAACTTGGTTAAAAGAAAAAACTACTGAATGGACCTTTCGGTAATCTTCAGTACTCCTACATCCTGAGCTTCTGATAAAAGTTCTTCTTTGTTCATTTCACCTGCAGATGATCTGTCAGAGATGGCACCAGTTTCCCTAATTCTCCCTTTGATCTCCTGTCCAGGGCTAGAACTCTGGATTAACTGTACCAGAGACAACTATTTAAACATGGCACGGTTGAGTCACAGCATTATCCTTTCCTTTCGAACCTCCCATATGGGAAACATATATCTTTTCTTGCATTTTATTAAAGTTTTGATCAAATGCATGCCACGCTAAATGTTTGCAGCTATACAGCGAATGCATTTTGGCTGTTTAAAAATCAGCCAAGATTTACAGTGTAATTCCATTGCTGAAGTTATTCATGACAAAGCCAAGGCAAAGCCAAAAGTCTTCATATATACGGTGAAGTGTAATTTACATTTTATTTAGACACCCAAGCATGAGGAACAATAGGGTTCTGGGTGGCATGTGGGGTATAAGCCTTCATAGTTTGCAATTCATTCAAAAGAATCTATGATCTCTAACATATAAAAAGCTCTCGCTTCTGTCTGTGAACGTTGACACAATTTACGGGGCTTGAGTACAGACCTGGAATGTCTCACATCCACAAAGATGCTGGAAGCAGCATCATGAGGAAATTCACTTTCTCTTTGTGCATCAGAAGAGTACATAAGCTTCCTCTGTTAGAGATGATAATGGAGTCTGCTCTCTTTACATTATTTATCAATCCTCTAAAGAAGGACACTAAAAATATCTTGGGATTATACATTTTTGTAGAGAACAGGGACTCTTTTTTTTTTTTTATAGTTAAGTTCATACTTGAAAGCTAATCATTCATTTAACAGGTATTTACTGAACACTATGTGCCAGGAACTCTGCTAGATCTTAGGGATATACAGAACACATTCCTCAAAGGTCCTACTTAACCCTTTAGCTGCCTCTGTCTGTAACAGGCAGCCTATTTAACCTATGTAATCTTTCCATCAAAATCAACTTCTCAATTGCTTTGTTTCCCATTCTTGAGCACATTTGCCTTTACAGAAATGTCTCCCATGTGTAGATGCCTGGAACTCAATGTCAAAGGGCGGATGTGTTTTCTGTTTGGGCCATATGCCGTTCATCACATGGGCATGAACATATTTCATCTCGGACATCCGTATTATAGGATATGCTCATGCCTTACTGTAACCTTGGCTCACTTCCAGCATTGCTGCTTTCTGTTTCTCAGCACAAAATCTCTGTGGTTTGGCTTATTATATCCCAGATGTATTCATTTGGATTCTTTCCCTCAGGAAGCCTGGGGTCGCAGTGTGGTAGAGTCTGAGACAAATGCTCAGAATTTCCTGTAATGAGTCCTGATTCTAGCTCATGATGCTGTCACTTAGCCCTCATGGAGATCTGTATCTGCCAGACCATTATTTTCCCTGCTGAACCTGCTCCCTGCAATTGTATCTGGGAGGCTTCACACACCAGCTTTCTATGAGGCATCCAGATGAACCCATTTGAATTTCATGGTTGGGGAAATTTATTCATGAAACCTCAACATATGCCTTGATTTGCCCATTGATCTTAGGTCTTTACTGACAACCTGTATATAGGAGCCCGGAAGCTAATGCTTAATTATACTCTTTATGGAGAAGTGAGCTGAGAACAGGAGAGATGGAACAAAACTTGCCCATCTGTGAGAATCCAGAAAGTAGAACTTCCAGGAAGATGCCTTCAGAGTATCCTACTATTCACAGAAGAGTGATTTATATGGATCAAAATAAGCAGAATAATTCTTTAGTGTGGAAACTCAATGTCACCCAACGAATAGGCTGGGAAGTGCTAATTGGCCCTCCGATACCACTCCGAGATCACAAGTGATTTCCTTTTTCTGTCCCACCACATTTTTGTCTGCAAAGGTAGAATAAAATGAATGGATTTACAGAGTCCCAAAGGCAGGATAGAGGAGTCCGCAGAGGGACGATGGAAGAATGAAAGAAACACTATTTCATAAAGACAGGCGGACCGCCCTGCTGGTCCAACTTCCTCACGAATAGAACATGGAAGTTTCTCCCTTTCATGTAATGTGCTGAAAGAGTTATCAAATTTAACACCATGCAATCTTTCATTAGACCTGCAAGTTTATTTCTCAAGTCTGAATTCTAAAAAAAAAAAAAAAAAAAAAAAAGTTAGGTAAGATGGCGAGTCCAAGTTACTAATTGAGTTAAGCCTAGGCTGAGTTTAATAGAATGAAAATACATTTAACAATGGAGCAAGAGGGGGAAAATGCCAGCCAACTCATGAATCCTGTTCCAAAGATAAAGTGTTATGACAAAGCTCATGTTAATTTAACTAGGCTCTCAATAAACTATTCAGTAGGCAGGCAGCAACCACAATCTGCCAGTTGTTATTTTAGAGCTAAAAGACCCTTATTCCCTGACTATAAAATAAAAAAAATATATAAATGTGTATGTTTGGGTGGACAGTTTTAGGTGGGGATCACATTAAATGAGACTGATATATAAAATTCAATAATTGACACACTCTCTCAACTGCAGCATTTCACAAATGCCCAGCTGCGTGCCAATGGGAAAAATAACCCTTTCTCCCACCCACTCAGACTCCTCTATAAAATACACGGAGAGAAATGTGTCTCTCTAAAACGTGAACCGGAGAAAGGGTGTGGCAAAAAAGGAGAACGCAGTAGCCAGACATGGCCAAGGAGAAGCCCTATCTCTCAAAATGCTACAAGGGTAAGATCCATTCACAAGAAGCAGCAGCTGGGAATTTGGCTCAACGGTCATATTGTGAAAAGAAAAGAAAACTTTACAATGGCCCTTTCTGTTTATATTGGCTCCACGGGAAATTCTGGGTTGACAGAGACAAAGTAGAGGGTAACACCGTGGCTCCATTGGCATTATGTCCTCATGGGGCCTTGGGGGCCATAGGATGCCTCCAAGGACTGCTAAGTGGAATTACTGCTGAGTTGCTGATTTTTCTCTCTAGGCTTGTAAACTTTCTCCCCAACAGGTTCTTCACTCCCTAGCTCTGAACACAGAAGACATTCGATATATACTAGCTAATTAGTTCTCTCTCATTCACTTTATAAATGACCTGTTCCAATCACTTCTCTTTTCCTTTGTCCTGCCTTAATTTACTCTGTCTTAGATATGCCTTTGCTTAGGGCATTGAAGTGTGCCTGTATTTAAGAAGAGAGCAACGATAACTTGTCTAAAGAACACAGTCACTTCCGGTGTTTCTCCCCCCCCATATCCGATCATTCCACTCATGTATAGATATGAAGTCCTATATAGCTTTGGTATAATGAAGTCTCCTAAACATTCTTCGCTAAGTACCTGGTAAGGTGTCAGAACTAGTGAGGCCAAGTCAATAGTTTCTGTTTCTTTTCTATGTGGCCCTTGCTACTGTCATCCATTACTGGTCCTCAGTAATTGCTGTTTTCTTGTTTTAGGGCCCTTGCTATCTTTCAGAAGCCCTAAGTATTTGCATGTGAACTGGTTTTTAGAACAGTACTTGTTAGCTGAACTCTGTGGGGGTTTGTTTCCACCAATGTGGACACAGGACCCAAGGAAGGACTGTATACTGTCCCATCACTTTCTCAGTCTTCATTCTGGGTGATCTGTGTTATGATATAAACAGTGTTCATTTTTCGTCTGCTGTTTTGATTGCAATTTTTGAGGTTAAATCTACTTTCCACAATAGGAAAATTATAAATGCCATGGCATTTTTTTTTTCCAGCTTCATTAGATATTTTTTATATCTGCCCAATCCCTCTTTACCCTAAACCAATCTATTTCTACAGCAGTCTGGGGACAGGCACGATGAGATTGGGGGAGTCTGAGAGAAAGGTTTTTGTCTAACAATTTAATTTCTGATGGCATGGAGGCTTCAGATCCACTAGCATGGTCTCATTCTCATAAAAAAGACAGTTTGGGCCCTAATGTGAACAACCCATTTAGAAGAGATTTGAGTTTGTTCAAACTCTAAGAATAGTTTGAACAACGTATCTAGTCAACATTAGAAAGGATGCTTAAATAACCATTAGAGAAAAAATTAGATCAAAATACGATACCTCTATTCACCTGCAAGAAAGGCTGAAAGGAAAAGACAGACAATACCAAGTGTTGGCAAGGTGGTAGAACAGTTGGAATTCTCATACACCATTAGTGGGAATATAATCAGAAAAATCACCTTGGAAAATGATTTGGCAATATCCATCAAGCTGAGTATATACTTACCATTTGACCTAGTGATCTCAGTCCCAGGTGTATGCTCAATAGGAAGACATATTTAATTGTGTCATGACAATGCTATTTAGCATAACCTCTAAGGAGAACCCAATCAAATGCTTCATACAATGGCGCATGATACATGATTAGAACAGAACCAACTGTTGCTTCAGACAATAACATGGATGAATTAAAAACCACCATAGAGAGATAAAACCAAAGCCAAAAGAACACAACTGTACTTTGAGAACAAACAAATCATGTAGGTGTTAGAATTCAGGATTTTAGTTACCTTTAGATGATAGTCCCTGGGAGGAGATAAGCAAGGACTTCAGGTTGTCTGTAATGCTCTGCTTCTTAATCTGGGTACTAGAGACATGGGAAGGCTCGCTTTGCTTGTAATTATACGGAATAAGCTGTATAAGTATGATCTGTGTGCTTTTCCATTGGTACATTATACTTCAGTAAAAACTCTACCTGAAAGAAAATAAAATTTATCATTTAGATGTTTACTAGCAAGTCCACTAGCTGTAAATAAAGGGACCTGTTGATGAATTGTTAAAAATTAATGGTTTACGCAATAACACTGAGGCCATACACTTTGTTTTTTTTGTACAAAGGAACCTAGTGAATGATACTAGAAACCCTTAAATATTTCTAAAATTATGTTTAAAATAACAGGCATACAAGTACCAAAACTAATTATATTTTACTGTTTTCAACATTTTGAAAGAGATTGGTTTTCACTTTCTTCTTGAAACTTCTATGTTTTTCCTGTCCTGGAGGAGGAAATGGAAGGAAAAAGATATTTCTTGGCCTAAGATTCTTAGAAAGTCTCTAAGAATAGAAAGAAGATTAGCCTCACAGTCTCACTGGCTTAGCAGAAATTTTCAGAAGTCAAGGGGAGTTACAAAGTGAACCTTTACCCCCCGACTTAACATATTTCCCTGCCCATGTGCAGGCTACCATGAGTCGAGCTGGCTCATTTTTAATTCTTTACACACACATGTAATGAGTAACATAAAATGCCTCTACCTTCAAACTATGACATTACTGTCTGATTTACCAAGGTTCAAGAAAAGAAGAAACCACTTAGTGGTGAATAAATCAGCCAAACTAAATCTTTTAATTTAATCTGATTCTTCTGCAGTCGCATCGATATGACAGAAATGAACTCTTCTAAAAAAGTAAAAATGACAGTAATTTTAAAATGGTTTGTAAAGAAATTACAAAACATGTAGAAAGAACGGCAGTCTAACTAAATGGTATTTAAAAAAAATGAAGACAGCATTGCCGTTTCTATCAATGAATAGCTGATTGATTGCAAATGATACATACCTATTATTAATGAGACCTGACAATTCCATTAGACTAATATGCAACCACTGCACTTTTAACTCTCTTGATGAGCTTATCATTCATTTTTTTTTTTTTTCCAGAGCTCAGGAATACAAAACAAAAGCAGGAGTATTTAGAAGGTTAACTGAAGCTACAAATTTAAGGAGTACAGGGACGGTTTATGTTTCTCTCCTTCTAGATCAAATGATAAAGAAGAATGTTAAGGCTTCCTATCAAGAGTTATGTGGTCATTTCACAAGTAATCCATTAGTCACTTTTTATTCTGTTTGAACAGCTACATTTTAGTTAGCCAATTTATTGAATATTAGTTCATTCTGCCTAATCCCTTGGAGCCAGGTGCTTACACCATTCAAACAAACCTGAGACCAAGAATCCACGAGACGAAACTGTTTTATCCAACCTAAGGAGGGCAATGCCTCCAAATTTACGATCTTCTAAGTAATTTGGGTTAAATATGTTGGCCATGAGATTCAATAACTCCCTGCCCTTGAACAAATCACTCTACCACTAATGAAGACTGGTTTTTGTGCTCTGAATACAGAAGTGTTTTTAAGAGGCTGAAGTAATGATACAAGGTCATATCAAATAACCACTTATTTCCATATGGCTAGATGAGTGAGGGTCCAAATAAGGATTCCACTCAGATAATTGCAGAAAATATGAGGAAAACGCATGTGCTAGAGACACTACCAAATACTAAGTTTGACAAACACCCAATTTATTTATCTGTGATGGGTAAAATACAAAAGCTTTCTTCTATACATAAGTGACAATTCCAAATGATTCTTCTGCATGACAATCTCACTTGAGCTATATTTGTGTATTTGTCATTTTAATGGAAATGATAAACTGAACTTACTGAAAATACATTCCAGGACAACTTAATTACCTACTCATTTACTTTTTTGAAAAAATACTGAGTACTTCTATTTTACTGTGCTAAGTTCTTGGGAGAGAAACACCAAATGAGATTTCATCCAACTCTAAAGGAGTTTAAAAAGCATTAATGGAGGACCTGGGTGGCTCAGCTGGTTAAGCGTCTGACTCTTGATTTTCGCTCAGGTCATGATCTCAGGGTCCTGGGACTGAGTCCCATTGGGCTGTTATTCAGCAGGGAGTCTGCTTGAGGATTCTCTCTCTCCCTCTCCCTGTGCCCCAACCCCCTCTCACTCTAAAATAAATAAATCTTAAAAATCACAAAGCATTAGTGGAGAAAGACATCTAACCTTGCCTTTGGTTATACACTGTATTCATTTGTTTGCTTTGCTGTTAATATAAAGAATGTAAGAGGAGCATTTAAGAAATTTACAGGAGTGCCAAGAAAGCAGGCATCTCCAAGGAATTGAATAACCAGAGATGCTTTCAGGGAGTAGACATGAACCAGGAGTTTCCAACATCAAGGTCTACAAGGGACAGGAGAGTGCCAAGAATGAACAAAGTGGATGAGCCTTTTGTAAGACAAAGGGGAACGGCATAGACTATGGAAAAGTAGAGAGTGTGCACTGTTTTTAGAAGGCAAAAAAAAAATTTTTTTTAAAGATGTATTTAAATCTTTGAGAGAGAGAGAGAAAGAGAGAAAGAGCATGAGCAGGAGGGGCAGAGGGAGACAGAATCAGAAGCAGACTTCATCCTCAGTGTGATCCCCACGTAGGACTTGATCCCATGAGCAGGAGGTCAAGACCTGAGCCGAAACCAAGGGTCTGATGCTTAACTGTGCCAGGTGCCCCAAAACCTTTCTTTAATTCTAGCTGATTATTACCATTATGAGGATCTTTATGTGGCAATATCTTCTGATGGCTCAAGAGAAACCACAGATCAGCAATTTTATGTGCAATTTCTATTTTTTTTAATTTTGCAAAATTTTATGTGTAAATGCGTAATTTATATATATATATACTTACAGATATAATTTATAAAATTATATAATACATAAACTGATTTTATTCTATATATAAACTCATATACATACATAAAGGCATTACATATACAGAGGTATTATATATATATATACATATACATATATATATATAATCAGATTATTAGAATTAAAAAAATGGCTGTATTGACCATTTATTAGTGCTCCTTCCAAACTCTGTATTATATAAATTCTACTCAGTTTGAAAAGGTGATTTGTTGATTAAGTGGTTATTGTATCAGAACCCCAGGGAATAGTCGCTAGTCTCAGTCTGCAAACCACTGGTATTTCTGTTTTAGTAAATTCATGGAATTATTTAATACTTTCCTTTCTTTATTGTTCTACTTCCTAGATTTTAAAAACTTTATCTTCCAGAATTCATCTTTTTTTTTTCTATTATTGTATATTCATTTTCAAGAATACTTTTCTTATCTCAGTAGGTTTTTTTTTTTTTTAAAGATTTTATTTATTTATATAGAGGGAGGGAGGGGAGAGGGACAGAGAGAATCTTAAGCAGGCTCCACACCCTGTGCAGAGTCCAATGCCCCAGTGCAGTACTCGATATAATGACTCTTAGATCACGACCTGAGCTGAAACCAAGAGTCATTCAGTTAACTGACTATACCATCAAGGTGCCCCTCAGTACTCTTTTTATCTAGGATGAAACTGAATTTCACGGATGCAACTGAATTTCTAATAATATCTGTATATATGGTATATATAGCTTACATACAAATTTGTGTATATATTTAGTTTATAATTTCTAAGCATATGTATGTGCACACACATATGTATGTATAGTTTTCTTTTTCTTCTTTTGGAGTTTTCTTCCACTATTTTCACTGACTCTCTTTATTCTGATTTCTTTTCTTATGCCCCCTCATCTTTGTATTTCATATTAGGAGCTTTTTTAAAATGTCTGGTAATCTTTGAGGATTCTTTTGTACGTAATGGGAAGTGAGGCAATGCAAAGATGTTCATAAATTCTGTTTGCATCAGTAGGCTCTGCCTAAGCCTTATTTTAGGGTAAATGTGCAAAGCCCTTTTATTTGGTAACTCTAAATCTATAGGTTGCCCTGTGTCCCAGTCTGTTCCCTTGAAAATTCTTTAGTCCAGAGGTTAGCAAACTTTTTCTATAAAAGGCCAGATAGCAAGGATTTTATGCTCTATCAGCTACAGAGTCTTTGTTATAACTATTCAATTCTGCTGTTGTAGCACAAAAGCAGCCAGAGAAAATACATAAATGAAGGGTGTGGCTATGTTGCAATAAAACTTTATAAAAACAGGCACAGGCCATTGCTTCTAACCCCTATCTTAATCTCCTTCCATGTACTATAAACTCAACTGCCAACACTAAGAGTCCAGTGAAAGAAGGAAACCTAAGATATCACCCGTTTGTATATTGTCTTCCTCTAAATCCTCCTCATTTTAATAAGATATCCCCTCCTCAGCTGTAAGTAGTGTTTCTAGGATTCAAGAGCCTCTGCCAATCTCCATGAAGTAAATTTCCAGTCTTTGGCCATGAAGAGTAAAGAAGAGTAAGCAACTCTATAGAATGTGACATATATCTGAAAGTCACTAAAACAATAAACCTGTTTTCAACATCACATGCTCCCCTACTAGTAGCTGTACCGGGTGCCTTCAACTTCAAGTTTTTCCAAGGTGCTAAATCATCAACGTGCCTGGAGCTGGTCTCCCCCATCTCTGCTTTACATTTTTCTCTGGTCTTTAGCTCCACTTCTAAGTCAATAACCATTCATCCAAATGTTTTCTGGTTTCCAATTGGTGTTGCTGTATTTGTCTCTCCTGTTTTCTTTGTACTTTCAGGCTTTTGCTTTCCAAAAATTCTTTATTCCACATTTTAGTAGGGTCGGTGATGAGATTAGCAGTAGATATGCATGATGATTTTTCCATATTTAACTGGTAGTCTTCAGAAAGTGTGTATATATATATATTCTGTATGTGTGTGTGTATATATATATATATATACACACATATATATGTATGTGTGTATATATATATAGATAGATAGATAGATAGATAGATACAGATACAGATATAGATATACAGATATATTCTAACCTTTGATATTCTGGTCTTAATTTAATGCCATTCAGTTGCAAGTACATTATCATTAGAGTCAAGCACAAGATTTTATCCACAGATTTACTTGGTAATATCTTAAAGCCCATAGAAGACATCTGATCTCTGCTGCCTCTGAAATATGTTTCACAGTTTCTACTCTTCACAACTTTCTAGTTTCTATCTAGGAAAAAACCAGAGTACCTCAAGGTAGGGTAAGTACGCTTTTATGCATTCACCCATGCTAAGGAATTTCTACCTTTCCTCCTGGCCCAGGTCACTGAAATTCCCTACTCACCAATTCTTGCACAAAGTGGGGATGATAATTTTATATCTTCACCACAGAATGTTCCCCTAAAACTGGGGAAGGGGTGTTTCTGCTAATTTAAAATGTAAATCAAATGGATGAGCATCCATTCCACTGTGGGAAACCTTGAGTCCTCCTCATGCAGCTCTGCCCATCTTTTTTGTGGATCCTATTCCCCTTATGCTCTCTTGTTTCTTGTGATTCCTCTTCTATGTCCACTCCTTTTGGCCTATAACTAGTAGGGCTCATTAGCTTTCTATTTCTGGGAAGCACATTAGCACAACCTTAGTGGCTTGATTCAACACCCAATCATTAGCTCATAGTTTTGTAGATCCCAAGGAGCTTGAATAGATTGATGTTCAAAACTGAAATCAGGGTGTTGGCTAGACTTGGCTGCCATGTGGAATCTCTGTGAAAGAATCCACTTTCAAGCTCATCCACGTTGGTGGCAGAATTCAGAATGTGGATACAGGACTAAGGTCGCAGTTTCCTTGCTGCCTTTCAGGTGCTCTCAAGTCCCCAGACCGATCCATACTCCTTCTCACATGACCCCACTCATCTTGGAAGAAACCGTGGCGCCCTGAGTCCTTCTCAGGATTGATGTCTCTCCGATCTCCTACTATCAGGCGGAGAAAGCTCTTTGCTTTTATGCACTGCTCTGATTAGATCAAATTTACCTCAATAATCCTCCCATCTTAAGGTCAACTAGATAACATAAGTACAGGGGTGGTATTTTGACATAAAAGCAGGCGCTACAGATTAGGCTGAGACACCTTCAAGCAAACATTTTAGAAATTCAACCTATCATGCTTCTATTCATGCTGCCAAAGTGCCATCAATGCCGGGACGATGTGAGTTTACTCCCAATTTCCCCAACTCCCAATACTCCCAACATAGAATACTTAAAATAGTGTGTTAGGTATCAACGTCCTGAAAAACTTGGCTATTTCCTGCCCTAGGGAACATCTTAATGGACGTGTCCTTCAGGTGGACCTCCCCTCCAATCTTTTGTGGGACTCTCCTCCTCTTTTCCTTACATCTCTCTGTATCACCAAAGGTAAAGAAACTCAATCTATTAGGTACTCCAGTTCCTGGATGCAAACTTCCAGATTTCCATTTATGTCTGCAGGCAGAACTTTAGTTACAGCCTCTCCTCAGAAATGATTGAGAGTGCTGGCCAAGTGAGGAAATTCACTTTTCACATCTAAATATGCCCAGTAACAAAATGAGAATTTTCTTCCTAAAAAGGATTCTGCTTTTTTTTTTTTATCCCTCCCATTTCAAAATGCTTATTACTTTTCTTACTCTTAAAACTCTCACCCTGACACTAAAAGTTTGTTTTCTTCAATCAATGAACATTAAATTGAAAAAACAGCCAAATTGTTTAGCATATTCTCAGAAACAAAGCTAGAAACAAATGTTGACATTTTTATTGGAAATACGGTAGGAGAGTGGATCATTTAGCATTCCTCCAATAACATCACTTAAAAAGGTGCCTATAAATAAGGATGTAGACATGCATTAAAACTAGACAAACATATAATAAAAGTAAAAAACAACAACAGTAAACTCATAAATTCTTTAAGCAAGATCTCTGGCAGGATTGATTGTGACCTCGTCGTGTTTTAGCCTTATGTGAGGAGAAATAGGTAGGCAGCCAGCAGAGGGAACACAACCTCAGACTCTCCTAACTGTGCATCAGCTCAATTCTCTTGTCTCACTAATTGAAGCTTTATGCACACCCTCAGGCCTGAGACCTTGTCTCCTGTGTTTTAGAGAATCCAAAGTATGCAGCCGATGCCCGATAAGTAATAATAATTAATATTGAATCTCACTCCCTGGGCAGTGCTCTCAGTATTGGTAATGTCAATGAGGATTATGTCTTCCAGGAAAACATGCAGGATAAATTTCCTGGCTGGGCCCCAGTTAGAAGCAGAAGAGGAAACATGAACTAACGCCTACTGTATGGTAAGTCATAAAGCATAGGAAAAACTACCAGAAACACAAGAGAATGCTCAGTTCGATTACCCACTTGTCTTTTTGTCCCCTTTCTTTCATTTGCTTTATGTTCAATTCATAATATAATAAACATCCATACATCCATAACTCAACCCCAAGAATAAAACAGCAAATAATATACATCTGGTCCAGGGGCAACATACAAATTACCTAAGAACAGGAAAAAGCAGGCACAGATGAGGAGAACTGGGGCTGGGCAAACTTTGGAGAGACTTTGGAGACTCCTGCTATGCCGAAGGGGGCAACTCTCCAGTGCCCGGATCTTTAGGAGAGCTGCCAGGGGAGAGGTACAGGTGAAAGGTGGTAGGGAGACTAGGTAGAGGTGATACTCATCTAAACTGAAGCACCAGCCATTTACCAACTAGTGTGGAACTACCGCCACCATTTCATAGCCTTTTCAAAAGTAAGCACTGTTGTGAATTTTATATTCACTATTCTATTATGCACAAGTGTAAATACACCCACACCCACAGACATATTTCCATGATTACTAGGCATTTCGAAAGAGAGTATCTTTCAGTAAGCTTGTAGAAGACATTAACTGCAGGAGTTTTTATGGAATAAGAAGAACTTGTCAGTTTAATTTTAAAAAAAGGAAATACAAATGTTTCAGAACTCTGTTAGGTATGCTGGTAACTTGGAAATGCCATTTTAGGAGATATAAATGCCTCTTGTTCTCTGCAAATGAAATAGATAAACTATCTTCCATGCATATATACATACTTGGATCTCTTTTGGTTGGAGTTCTTTCAATTTACCAATTTTGATCAGCCATTACTGTTTTGATGACCTCAAGTCCTCCTAACTTGTATGGATGCTGGTCTTCCCTAGAGTCATAAGCTAAGGGAGAAGAGCGCATTCAGCTCTTGCCATGCTGGTCCAGCCTTCTCCATGGGAAGGGCTGTCTGGACATGAACACATTCAGGAGATTATCCGAGAGAACTCAGACCGTCCTACAATGAGACTATTATCCAACCAGCAAGGATCTCTGCCCTACAAAAATACATCCCATGTTAGTTTTATTTCTGTTAAAATTAGTTCATGTAAAGTAAGAGTTCAGAGTGTTTTTGCGTAACTGAGAATCAGATGGGCCTTTCGTACTAAGCTGTATGATCAGATGTCAGATATGTCGTGAGAGCCCCTACAATTATTTTGAATTTTTGTTGTTGTTTTGGACCTCACAGCCCCTCAGTGCCTCTCTTCATTAACATCCCCATCATCCAGAATTTGGTTTCTGCCTGAACTACTTCATTTCTCTATGACAAACACAGCCCCAGGATTGAACCAAAGTTTCACTAATGGCAATTCCAGCCACGTAACATGTCAAATCCAGTGAATAAAACACCCTGTTTCGGAATGAAAATTTTCCATTTGCACCTACCTTTCTACCAATGTCTATTAATCTTTACTTAAAAACATAATCACAGAAATCATGTTTTATTTTCTGACCCAGTATCAACTCTGATGACTGCTGATATTCTTTGAAAACAAGAGAAAGAAGCCTTTCAAATCAGTGTTAAAGAAACTCCCAAATGTATGATCATTTTAAAGAGAATATGCTGGCATTTCTCATAACTTTATGAAACCTATCTTCAGACTTTTATTTTGTAGCCAACATTCTGTGTTCTGATGGATAGTGCTGAGAATATAGGAGATAGTGAATCTTGGGTACTGGAAAAATGAAAAATGCTAATAAGGTAAATTCACATATGACATCATGAAGAGAGTATTTACCCAATAAGTTATTACAATTAGCTTAAGATACATATGAAGTATAAGAATTCTTTAATTTGCTGAATTCTTCTTTGGCAAGAACTCAGTCATTTTGGATAGTTTCCTTCTATAGGCCATTTTAAATATTTTTGGCTTAATTTTTCTCTCTACTAATTAGTCTTTTCATATCCAAAAATATTTTGTAGGGTAACAAAGCGAGCTACTTTTCACATTTGGAATTTCAACAACCAGACCCAGAAAAGCTCAAGCTACTTGCCTTTAAACAGATCCTGGCAAAAAGTTAAGACATAGGTAATTTACTGTTTACATGCTATATCCTGCCAAATTCTGGATACAGATTTACAGAATTTGCAACAGAGAAATCCTTAAGTGTTGAGCAGCTCACTTCGAATTATAATTTTTCTTTTTTTTTGCTTAAGATTTGCATGCAATTTTTTTCCAAATAAACATCACGAGATATTCCTATCTTCCTGACTATGTATACATGCATATGTATACATACGTAGTATGTATATATCTGGGTGAGTAAAGAAGGCTAATGAGATTTATACTAAAGCTTTGGCTTTGAAAAAAACTAAAAATAAATCTTGCATTATCTTATTTCATCTCCCTTACTTTGATGATTAGTACAACCGAGTTACCCAAAATGATCAAGTATGCATGCATCCCAATATTCACTCAATGCCGCTTGCCACTGAATCTCATTCACTACCTGAAACTGACAACTGTGTTTGATAAAATGCCTATGAAGCTGTCCTCACATCTCATGGTGGCCACCCTCAGCAACCCAGCTAGAGTGACAGTTTACCTGGGAAATGGGTTTTCCAAAAGAATTGTTAAGTGTCAGACCCCTCTTCTGGTATTTTTTTGAGAATTGATGTATTTATGAGCAGTAGGCATGTCTGCTTTTTAAAATGAGGTGTGTTCATCATATTAAGGTCAAATGCATATGTCCTCCTGACTCTAGGCAAAGCAATTACAAATGCCCTTCCACACCCCACTCTGATATTCTTTTCTCGAGCCAGTGGCTGACTACTACATTTACTCTCCAAGTCAGGTGAAAATGATGTATGTTTTCCTTTCTGGAAATTCCAATACGCGGCTCTTTCCTGTTTCTCCATACATTTCATTTCATTTGTTGAAACAAGATGGAAGACTAGGTTTTAAGTGTTTTGTGAATTCCTCAAGAAGAAATCATTTTACAAGATGTATAGTTTATGCTTAAGGTAGCACTAAGATTTTTTTTTTTAGTGATTTAAGTGTTTGAAAGCTAATTGGGAAAGAATTACTTATTTGAGAACATCCACCTCTGGTAGAATATAAAGGAGTCACTGTTTAATCTTTAAGACTATAGAAAAGGGGTTTTCCTTGAAACGTGATGGTTCAAAGTCAACTCCCAAGGCCCCAAGGATATTTATTCACTTGGTTATATAATACACTGAAAGACTTTTGACTCGAAATTATCAAAGTTTCATGGTCAACTGAAGACATCGAAAACAAATAAGTCATATAATTTTTAACCTCTATCCTTATATTAAAAGAAAAAAAATTTAAAACCAATTGAAATTGGCCTTTGTAGTCATTCTGTGATTGAGAAAATCAACTCAGAGTATAAAGTCCAATACATGTGCAATTATTCCCAGCCAAATGCCGAAGATGGAAACTCTTGCACTGAGAAATCAGGGTCATTTAGAATATTCATACTCCTTCCAGGAGGCCTTATCAGAAGCATGTGTCAATCATATCAAACCCCAAATGGCTTTCCAAGTTGGAAGAGTCTCACTGGATTAGAGTAGGAGACTCACACTGATTCTGAACATGTAAAATTTCTTTTAATAAAAGTAATCCTGTACTTAAGTTGGGGATACATAGAACCACAAAGTGTTAGAACATTTCAGATTTCATGCAGTTATTGAGCTGAGGAGTGATGTACATAGGTTTTCAAAGTTTATATCCAGTGAACATTTAAGTAGCGAACAGACAGGAAAGTGGAAATAAGCCCCCAAATATTTTTTTTTTAATTTTTGTTCATCTTTTTTAATTCCAGAAACCCCAAAACACTTTAACTTAAAAAATGAGGGGGTGAGAAGGAAGAATTTTCTGAAGCTCATCTTTTATCTTGCAGCCTGGGAAGTGCTGTGAAACACTCAAGGAAAACCTACTTAAACTGCATTGTGTTCATTTTCAATTAAAAACACAATGACAGTACCTCATAGGTGACCAAGATTTGCCACAGAATCCTGGTCTGAGGTCGAGAACTTCATAAAGTCCTGTTTTTGTCACGGTGAGGAGAACCTCACGATTATTGAAACAGAAGGGTGAGCATATTAGTGTGGAATGGCTTAGACTTCTTGGTATCAGTTGAATCTGACTGTTGGCACATGGCCTCAAAAAAATCTTACTTAAAAGTCTGTGGTTTACCTCTGCAACTGCAGTGGTGTTAGAATGTTCTCTAAGGCCCAGGGATAGAATGAGCACAGCAACTCACAGCAACTCTGGCTTCGAAGATGATAAATATTCTTGAGGTGGGGGGGGGGTTGGTGGGGAGTGGTGTAGGGGTTGGAGGGGAGGGGATTTTGGAAAGGCAAAAAAGCTGCGTACATTTCTTTCTTAGAAGCCAAGGAAATCTTTCAAGCAGGGAATTTGCTGCTCTCAGTGGAGGACCAGACTCATTTATTTATCATCAAGAATTTCCCTTTTTGGAGGGAGATGACCATGTAGGGTTTGAAATAAGAGATGCTGACACAGAATCCAAGTGCAAGCAAAAATTTATCCATTCCCATGAGATCTATTTGTTTTGCCTCTAGTATGATGATTTTTTTCCCCCCGGAGGCATGGAGAGGCGAATAGATAAAGACGGGGAGAGAGTAGACTTTTCTCCTTAAAACTTCAAAACTATTTGCATGGAAAATTCTAACACTTTAATCAACTAATTTTTATTAAGACAGGGGCTTTTCATTCTTCACCTCACTGAATACTTACAAGTTATGGAAAGTTAGGAGTTAGTGTTCTCATTTTATAGATGTTGACACAGTCAAGGATAGGAACTTGCCCAAGATCACAAATACAGTTGGATTAGGATAGGACTCAAAAGCGGTTGCCAGACTATAAAGATGGGCCTTTCCTCTGATCTGCACTTCCATCCCTACTGTCTTAAAGACTTTCCACAAACCCAAGAGGTACTCAAAGGTTTCTTGGGGATGACATGGTTGGAGATCCCCCCGACCTCAAGTCACCTGTCTATATGGAGCATGTGGGTGACAGGGACCTTCTAAACTGATAAACAGATATGGTCAGAGGTCTGTTTGAGGTATGGTATATTTGCAACTTGGCTGTTATTGTTTCTGACCATTGTCTAGCTCTGTATTGGAACCTGTTTTTACAGCAGTGTGAGAGGTTGGTGGCAATCATTCCAACAGCAAAACACACTCATAACAACAACAACAACAACAACAACAACAACAACAACAACAAAAAGGTATGTGGGATTACATGTTATGGATAATTGTAAACACACTGGCTATCCAGATCAGTGGAAAAAAGAAGTGGAGTACTTGTGCCAATATCTTCCAGACTTACAGGAAGACAGAATAATTTGAAACTTCAAGAGAAATGGTACTTTTTTTTGTCAAGCCATTTTGGTTGGTGATCAGCACAATAAGCTGTCAAAAAAGCATTACTACCTACTCTATATTTTAAATGTCCTATCATTCTTTTCTCTTCCAGATGTAAGCGTGAAATGCAGCAAAGTGCTGAAGTTTAACTGTATTGACTATAGCCAGCATTAATCTTGCAAAATAAGCATCAGAACTCAAAAGACCTCATTAGAGTCAAGTATAAAGCCCAAGTATCCACTCTCCAGCATTCCTGAAACCGTATTTCATGCTTGCAATATAGGCACTTTAGAAAACTGTAAAGGCCCAACATTCTCTCTCTTTATCACTGAAATTAGACTTCTAAGTATCAGTGACAATTAGCTCCTAAAATCCTCCAGCATTCATCCCTGAAGGAAAGAGCCAAGGACTTCCATGGTGGAGAGAGGGAGGAGACAGATGTCCCAGGGTATTAGAGCCTGCATTATGTTTTAGTGGCTGCAAAGAGAAGGACTGGGACCAACTTTCCCTTGGCTGGTGTGAATGAAGGAAATCCAGAACTTTGGGCAGAAACCTGGGCTGGACAATGTTCCCATCAGTTGCTACGTGTCATCCCCATTGATGTCAATTCAGATGGGGTCATTTAGGGATTCAGGGCATGATTTGAAACCTGTCTTAAGCTTCAATCGATGTAAATGGATTCATAGATGGGAGAAGAAATGGGAAGGCAGAGAGAAAAACTTGTGTTTCAGAATTATTCAAAATTCTGATTCACTTACATGCCCTTTTTTGCGTGTGGATAGAACATATTTACTCGGCCACACCCTACAAGAGAGTTTTTTCATGCAGAAGGAATGGCCCCGGCATTAAAGTTTTATGTTTTGTTTTGTTTTTTAGTGTTTATGCACTATTGAAAAAACACAGTTTTTTGCTTTGGCATGTCTTTCAAATATACACAAATTGCAATTAGTAACTTACTAATGTTTCACTATTATGACTATTATGCCAGAAAATGTTATCATAAATCAATCTGTCAAATAAGACAGTTAGCTTCTTGATCCTAGTTTGACATTTTAAAATGAAATTGCCATGAAGATCAGCATGAATCTAATCAGTTCCAAGAATATGATGCTATAGCCCCAAGGAAAAGAGTCTTCTTGGGTGATAAACTTTGTTTTTGGATTTTCTTTCAGACACCTGTGTTAATGCTTGTGGGTTTTGTGATTTTAAATTCACGATTTTAAAATCCTTCAGGATTTCTCAGCATGAGTAGAATTACTTTGTCCTTTTTCGAGCTGAGTTTAAGTCAGCTAATGGTGTCTGCATAGACAGTGGAAGGGAAGTGGTTAATCTTCCCCCATTTTGGCCATGCTACTGTGATCTCATTCAGGCCTGGCCTTCTCTGCAATATTGGGAATGAAGTGAGTTTGTCTTTGGGGCTTCCTCTCTGATTACTTTCATCTTTCTTCTTCGGCCTTTGCTCTCTATAAAAAACCTGCCTTATACCTTCCTAGCCTTGATGTGATCAGTTGAGACAGTGTAAGTAGTTGCTTTAACTATAAGAAGCTCTCTCATTATATCGTGAGCCAGAAAGTCTCCCTCCTCTTCTCCTTGGATGGACATGTTTAATTTCTGTCACAATTGAGATTATTGGCCTGATCTACAACAAGGTAAAAATTAAGGGCTCCTCTTCCTATCCAGTCCTCCGTTGGAACCTGAGAAAGAGCCATCTCCATCTGTGTTTCTCCCAAGAAAGAGACATCGTTTGTAATGGTGTTACAAATTAGCCGAATATTCCATCTCTGTGTTAATCCTTCCATGATAGTGATGCCCTGACATCAGTTTCCAGAATACAAATTTACAGTTTGTGTAGCTGTTTTATAATATATGATGTATTAGAGCTAATTATATTTTAGACTACTGACTTTAATGCACTTTACAGTGTTATGTATTTAAAAATTTATCATTAAGCAATGTTTCCAAATTCTGATTCTCTGATCTGTCTACATTTGCTTGGCTATAACCTCCTCAAGATTAATGACTCTCTTCACTTCTATCTTCCATACATTTTGCTGGTTCCCCCCACAAAAAGTGGATTCTAGGAAATACTGCTTCAAGTGTTAGAGTGACTGAGAACCACTGAGAGTGGTTCAATGTTAACAGGAGTCAACCCGTTAATGTTTCAAAAAGTTCTGTGCTGTTATCCAAAATCCCCAGTAATCATTGTGTAGAGCAACAAATATCCAGCAGGAAGGGTTGTAGGCTTCAGCATCTCCTAAGCCACTGGGCAGTCTGATCCTTATCATGTTCTATAGTTGTGGCCACACTCAGATACAGTATACCAGAATGCCAGCTCTCTTTTGGGCAGCCTGTCAAAGTGCCAAAGTATATATATATATATATACACACACACACACACACACACACACACACACACACACACACAATGGACTATTACTCAGCCATCAAAAAGGATGAAATCCTACATTTACATCTACATGGCTGGAACTGGAGGGTATAATGCTGAGTGAAATAAGTCAATCAGAGAAAGATAATTATCATATGGTTTCACTCATGCAGAATATAAGAAAAAGGGCAGAGGACTGTAGGAGAAGGGAGGGAAAACAGAATGGGAAGTCATCAGAGAGACAGACAAACCATGAGAGACTCTTAACTTTAGGAAACAAACAGGGTTGCTGGAGGGAAGGTGGGTGGGGGATGGGGTGATGGGTATTAAGGAGGGCATGTGATGCGATGAGCAGTGGGTGTTATATGAAACTGATAAATTATTGAATACTACATCTGAAACTAACGATGTTACTCTAAGTTGACTAATTGAATTTAAATTAAAAAAAAATGAAAGAAAAAAAAGAGAGGCTTCCTTGTTGAGAAAGAAAGGCTATCTTGTAAGTCTTTACAGCAGGGGCTCAGTAGGGAATATCAGATCAGCATTTCTATGTACATATGTATGTCTTATGTATTTCAGTTTACCCAGACTTAAGTGCAGAGCCTGGCATCCAGAAGATACCTAATTCATGTTGTGGAATAAAGAGATGAACGAAAAAGTACTCTCGACACTTCATTCTTACCATTTGTGTGTGTGTGTGTGTGTGTGTTTCCTGCATGTGCTCTTTGAAAGTTTTTTTTTTTTTCCTTCCAGAAATGGCTATCCTTTCTCCTAAGCTTCTCCAGGCATCCTCTCCCTCCCTCTGTGTTCAGTACCTGTTTCTCTCTCTGTGCTGGCTCAAGCTGCACCCTATGCTCATCACTGACTATGCATTCCATCACTGAATTCTGAGGAATTAGATTACAACCTACTTAAATATAAGGTCTGAAATGAATGAAATTAGGGTCTTCGTGAAAATCCAAAGTATTGACCAAAAAGTTAGGTGCACAAACACACAAGGGCTTTATGCCACCAGCTTTGGCTGTTAGGAAGACTCCATTCTTCAAACTATTTTTTTGGAAAAGTTGTGAAGACCTAAGTGTCCTGGCTGAAGGGCTTCTGCAAAATCTGGGTGGCCGTACACATATTTGGCCTCACACTGTATTTCCTAACATCCATCTCCCCACTCCCCACTCCCAGTGGTATTACCAAACTTTCTAGTCTTCAAAGTGTGACTATGTAAGGGTCAAATGACACTCTTCCCCAAGCAGGGTGTTGGTCTCAGTGAACATGACTTTGCCACCAACAACATCTGCACCGAGATTTCCTTCCAGGTACAAGTTCTTCTCCAGTGTGTGCACTTGGTCTCAATGCTAAAAGCACAGAATCTCTGGAGTTGGCAAAACTGCCCTATCACAGCTCGATTACTTGCTTTGCATATGATGAGGGGTTAGTTTACCTTTTATGAAGATCATTTCCCTCAAACGTGTCTACTTAGCTGGGTTGTGGCGAAGAGAAAATGAGACGATTCTTAAAATGCCTAGACCAGTGTGAAACACAGAGTAGATACTCAATTTATGATAGCTAATTTTACCACCATCACTATGGCAATATACTCCTCCCATAAACTTACTGTAGTCCAAAAGCAAACATGCTGTTACATTCACACCCTCCATTATTCTCAATGAGCAGATCCTATTTTTTTCCTGAGGAACACATCTGACTCTTTCCATCCCCGCTGTCACTTCTTCCTCTCAGAGACTCATTGCTGTCCCATGGACTTGCTGATAATGCTCCCTTCTTCCAATCTTCCTTTCTGTGCTTTATTTTCCACATGGCTGGAAGAATTTGCTCCTAAAAATAACTCTTATTAACACATTTCTGTGCTTTACGTCGTTTGATTGGCTCCCTATTGCCTAGTTAAACTGCTTTATTTATTCTAAGTCTCCTCCAAGCCTTTTATTTCCTAATATGAATCGTGAATCTCTAAGATGGGGTTATATGTCAGTTTTACTAATGCATTTTTCCGCTGAAATTTTTTTTTCCCCAACAGAGCATTTTTGGGGAACTATTTCACAGGAGTCCACAGGACAAGGCTGGCCTCCAATCAAGTACAAACCTCTAAACACAAACACACCCCACTTTTCCAGTGTCAGCATCTTCCTACTTCATGCTTACTTTCTGTTCCAAATCTACTGTTTTCCAATAACACGTTTTGTAGTTTTGTCCTTCCTTTCCAGAGAATACGATTGGCCCCTGAAAGAGTTTCCTCAAATCTTTCCCTGCACTTCTCCATATGCTCAACTCGGTGACCTGCTGATTCTTTAAGAAACATCTCTAATGTTATTTCTTGTGAAGCTTTTTTATTCTTCTG
Organism: Potos flavus; assembly: GCA_028534135.1. Taxonomy (NCBI): domain Eukaryota; kingdom Metazoa; phylum Chordata; class Mammalia; order Carnivora; family Procyonidae; genus Potos; species Potos flavus. The sequence continues at coordinate 7,537,604 of CM052895.1, read as the reverse complement.
TCTCCTGAGCCATGGGGTTTAAAAAGAAGTTTAAAAGGAAGAATAAACTATGTTCATACCTCTCTTATATCTATCACATCACTATGTGAAAGTCAGTCTCCCTCATTAAAAATAAACTCCATATGCGAAGGCATGTCCATGCTACACTCTCTTTTAGCTTCTTTTCTAGTTCACTGCCTAACATATATATAGAAAGAGAGATGGGGTGTAATGAATGTTTACTAAAATATTTGCTAAATATGCCGCAGAATGGTATTTCTCTCTCTCATACATACACATGCGCACACACAAAAACACACGAGAAAACTGTCACCGAATGACCTGGTTAATAATTTCTATCTTCAGTAAATCCAGCCTTCACCTCAGAGGTCCATGAATGTTTGGAAATCCCTGATTTCTCGGTTCCCAATCATAAACATCCTATAAACTCTAATCCTTAAGGACCATGATCTCTCCAAACTCACTATAGAATATTCTGCTTGACAAGGACATGGCTGTTACATTTTGTGCCAAAGTCAATAATAGGGCATTCCCAACATACATTTAAGGTTCTTCTAGAGCCCCCTCAGAGGGAGCTCCTATGCGCAAATGTGAGAGGAACCTCAGATTGCTTCTCTGCAAACCCATGTTGTCATTACTTATCAACGATTCTCAAACCGATGCCCGCTCGTATCTCAGACGGACACTCGATAATGGTTTCAATGGAAGAGCAGCTGTTTCACATTATACGCCTCTCTGTGAGTGGCACCCAGGTACTGCCATTCCCATTGTTTTATGAATGCGCTGGAGAAATGGCAGGTTGCCAAAGACGGCATCCACATGGTGCTTGAAACAACGCCCCAGACAAAAAAGGAAAGAAAAAAATCCCTCACAGATTGCAATGTGTACAATTTTGGCTGTTTTGCACATCCTCTGCAGCTGTGCATTCATGATGCTATATTTAAGCAGAAATCTGTGTAAGAATTAGTCACTAGAAGATAGAAGTTTGGCGGCCATTTTAGGGATTTGGCTGTAACGGTTGTCAAGATTCTCTGTCTCCATCCAGAACGAGCTTTGCTTGTCTTATCATCAACCAGAAGTAGGATGTGAATACCTCCTGGAATTTAATCTTTTCGTATATTGTAAGACCTGCTCAAAAATTAGCAAGCCCTCATTATTTTCTTTGTGAAAGCTATCACTGTTGCTTTGTGCTCGTTCTTGAGAGTCACAACTGTCAAAAGTTGCGACTTTTAAACAGTCATGAAGAGAGGAAGTTTTGAAAAGGCTGTCAACCCAATACATCTTCTCTTATGCCTCCCCTTCTTTACTCTGAGGAAATTGAGAGTAAAATCATAATTAATGGGGAGATGGTTGCTCAGCTGAAACGTACAAGACCAACTACTTTTCAGCAGGATGCAAATCCAACTTTAAGAGGCACCAACAACTTCTCATTGTCAGACAGAAGAAACACTTCAGACAAACTCTGCCTAACAAACAAGGAAAATAAAATACCCCATGGATTCATCTATTGATGAAGAAAAGAATATGAAACATAATGACTATTGGAAGAGAAAAAATCTTTGGGTTGTTATAAAATGCCTTGTTTTCAAGGATATGTAAAAGCAAGCACCTTTAAATAAGTCTCCTATTTAGAAGTCAGGGAAATCTCTGGGATAGGAAAAGTGAAATTACATTAGCTAATCTCAAAATGCTTGGCCTTTTAAGATCCATTTACATCTTCTCTGAAAAAGCACTATCACTTTTTTCCAGAAACCTGTAAAGCTTAAATTTGTCTAAATCTTATTTGCCAGTTACATACTTCAAATATTTGTATATTCCTGAAAAAAAAGATGGTCATTAAATTTCATGTCTTTCTTATGTATGTTGACTATTTGAGCTTATTTTAAAAATTCTATCCAAACTATTTCCCAACACCCGCCTCCAGTTTAGAACAACTTCTTGCCTTCAGTTTGCTTATGTCTATCATTCAAATTCTAGTTTGGAATCCTCTGAGTTATTTATTTCTTTTTTTCCCCCCAAGTGAATTAGGAAGAAAGTTGGGTACTTTTATTTTTAAGATTTATGTATTTATTTCAGAGAGAGAGCGAGCGAGTGTGCATTCATTAGCTGAAGGTAAGGGCAGAGGAAGAAGGAGAGGATCTCAAGCAAACTCTGCACTGAGCAGGGAGCCCAATGTGGGGCTCAATCCCAAGACCCTGAGATCATGACCTGAGCTGAAGCTGGATGCTTAACCAACTGAGCCACCTCTGCTAGACTTACGTCCCCTTAAATGTTATTTTTCATGTTTAATGTTACTTTTAAAAAATCAACTTTTCTATATTAGAATAGTTGTAGATTTACAGGAAAGTTGTGAAGACAGTAAAGAGAGTTCCCATATATTCCCTCTCAGTTTCCTCTATAAAGAGCGTCTTACAAAGGTACAGTAATTTGGTCAAAATTTATGAGCCAAAATTGATATACCATTATTAACTAAAGTTCATACTTTATTCAGATTTTCTTACTTTTTACCTAATGTTCTTTTTCTATTCTAGGGTCCCAACCAGAATACGCATTGCATTTCGTCATCCTGTCTCCTCAAGCTCCTCTAGACTGAGACAATTTCTCAGACTTGCTTTATTTTTGATGACCTTGACAATTTTGAGGCGTACTAATGAGGTATTTTGCAGACTATCCCTCAGCTGGATTATATCTGATATCTCTCTCATGATTAGACTGGAGTATGGGTTTGGGGGAGGAAGGCCACAGAGATAAAGGTCCATTCCTATCACATTAATGGTACATGACACCCACATGATTTACCACTGTTCATGCCAACCTTGACCATCTGGCTGAATTAGTGTTTGCGGATGTCTCCACTGTTTGGTCACTCTTTCCCCTTTCTATAACCATACTTTTGGGAAGGAAATCACTAGGTGCAGCCCTACACTTAAGGAATGGTGAGTTATGCTCTATCTCCTTGAGGGTGTAGTAGCTACACAATTTATTTGAAATTCATCTGTACTGGAGGTTTGTGTATTCTCCATCATTAATTTAAATGCAAAACTATTCTGTACCATACTCCAATATTGGATACTTGGCACTGTGAATTTGTGAAAATCTGTAACACTTTATTATCTTAAGAGTGAATCTTAATCTATGCAATTTAAAAAAAATCATTTAGGAGGCCAGAGGATCCTAGGATGGAATGGATACTATGATAAGAAAACGCTATACATCTATACTTAAGCAAGTAAATGGATGGCTGATGGTAGGACACAGGTTTCTCACTGTTGGAGTGGGAGGTTATAGACAATCAAGGGAAGAAGGCTACAGTGTTCTGTGTAGTAATGAACCAGAGTTGAAGTCATTAATATAACCTTATGTGTCCAACTTAATATAGATAGAGATGGATATAAACAAATATTTATAGATATGTTTAAGTGCGTTAGCATACAACAAAATATTTCTCGCTTTGTCTGCTGACCCCTGTCATGACCGCTTATCATGACCTTTGTCACAGCTATTACCCAGATTCTGGTTTCTAATGTCATTCTCCAATAAAAGAGCGAGGCCTCTAGGAGAAAAAGATGATTCTAGCTCTGGGATAGAAATATACAAGATGAATCTGGGGTACTTTATAGTGCCAGAGAGTAAGGAAGTACTCAAAGCAAAAATCCAAAAAATGGGAGTCTGTCAAAGATGGAGATAAACACAGATGCCTGCTGAAACAGCTCCCAATGGCCGAAGCTTAAAACCTAGCAAAAAAATAATCATGTGATTATGAGTTTCTTTACTAAATGCAACTATACCAACGAGTCAAAATGAGTTATACTGTTCTGTGTTCTTCATGATTCCTAGGATTGGAGTTAGAAGCAAATGTTCTGGAATCAGACTCACCCAGTTTCAGTTATGGCTCCAGTTCTCATGCATCACCCAGGTCAAATTGCCTAATCTATCAATATTTCAATTTTCTCATCAAAATGTTGAATAATGAGAAAATATATGAAATGCTAATCTACAGTGCTGGGCACATTATCAACAGTAAATAGGAGCTATCGTTAGAAATTTGCAGCATGCACTCAGTAAAAGCTCTTTTCATTGCCTAAAGGACATATTATCTACAATTTTGTGAGCAACATTTTCAAATTGGGTAGAATTCACTGTAGAGAGATCAATTTGCTAAAATTCATTTATACATATAAAAAATGTCATTTTGGAAATTTACAATCCCCACTAATTTCTAGATGAGCTCTGAAATAGTTTCTATGACTTCCTTTGATTTTTTACAAATGATTAAATTTGTATATTTGGCTTCAATATGGTTGCTTATTCTAAATGTAGCAATGTAGCTTTGGGCCATTATTATCTAGTGCCACAATTGACCAATTCTGTTATTTCTGTGAAAATTTCAGTTAGAATGCTTTTTTCACGTCGGGTAGATAAAAATAATCAAAAATTGTCTGAATTTAAAGCCACAAACCAGTTGTGTTTAACTTGGCTGAACTTGGACTTTGTTAGACATCATAGCCTAAGTGTCACTACTCCTAAAATAGCAGGATTAACTGGTTGAAAAAGGAGTGGTGGGGAGAGGCACTGGCCCCGTGCGGGTTCAAATTACCCTCCCAAGGTCCAGAGTACCCACCTTTTTTGTTCATAAGCCACAAAATGTTTTTTGAACTTAAATGAAGTGTTAAGCAAACACCCCATTTTAGACCATCTGAAATCGGATGGCCAACCCTAATTTCTCCTTCAAGAAATCCTGGAAATGTCTCTGATGTCAAGAGAAACATTTCTGCATCCATACACATGGTTGGACTAAAACAATCATAACCTCGCTACTGTGAACATAGATATTAACATATTTAATTCAGATGTTAAGCTAATATCGAGTTGTTTGAATATAATCGGTTTGATGTCACAGCCTCACATTGAATTCTTTCTCCTTCCATTTCTAAGGTAATGCTACTTCCTTTAAATTCAACCGAGGTTGTATTTTTGCACCGGCGTGGGCCTCCTTGGACCAGGAGAACAGAAAAATTAACACCCAATGCCCTGAGCTTTGTACAGAGCTGCAGAACCAGGGAGGCCATCTGACGGGCTGGTAATATATGGATGGTCCAGAGTGAATCCAAATTACCACTGTGGAAGAAGTACCTCAAAGGGCCAATGTGTGTTCTAACCATCTTTCAATGATAATTAGAGAATCTACGGCGTCTGTCACTGACGTCTTCATGGTATTTAGTGGTACCTGATTCTCCAAGTTGGCTTTAATTCACGGGGTCTGAAAAAAATGTTGTATTCTTGATTTATTGCATAAATGTATCCTTTTTCTCAATCCAGGGACTGATCTCAAGTAAATTGAGATCACGGACTGAATCTTTTACTAAGCTGAAAGCTCAGTAGGTGGGGGATGCTGTGTCTCCTAAAATTCAATGTGATGCCTGACAAATACTAGGTATTTAACAAGGTATGCTGAAATCACATAGTTTCTTCAGGCATGTTACAAAGCATGTGGCTGAAGAGTCAAATTTGACACTCAGATTTGAAATTCAGGCTATTTGGGGATTTCAACTTCACTCTGTCTTTGTATTACACTCCTTCTCAAGAACGTATAGAAAAATCAAACAGATAGTAAAGGTGTGTAATCTTCACTAGGACTATGATAAAGTGTATTAATCAGTCCCTTATCTTCTGAGTGATTTCAAAATATAAGCAAGGAGGAAGAAACTGGAAATAATGAGATGTAAGCTGTGAGTGTAAGTGGTTTTCTAGACGACTGGGTGGATAGGAACAAGCAATAACTATAAATCAACTCTGCAATTACAACTGATTCCAAGCTGGGGAGATGAGCATCACTGAATCTGTGTCAGGGACACTTGCATCTTTTACTTCCTGTTCTATAAGCAAAGGATGGTTTTGCTGATGTAAGGCTTGATCAGGGAAGCAATCTTACATATTTGCCTTCATCATCCGAGTATCCATCATACACTTTTCCTGGGGAATAGTAAACCATACATACGAAATCTGGCTGTCCATTTCACAGATGGTGGGAAGTTTCCTAACACTCATAGTTCTGTAATCTCACTTATTATAAACATTCCCCAGGAGCACTGTACACATGAACTGTTTCTTGAGGTCCCTGATTGTCTCCCTAACATACGCCTGGCCCTTCTCTGATCCATTTCTGCACACGGCTGTAAAAACTCATTTTCTACAACCATTTCGCAAAGGTAGGTTCTGCTTTAAAAACACACACAAACAAAATTTACTCATCCTCCGCTGCCTGCAGAATAAAGTTAATCTGCTTAGCTTTGTACTCATGGCTTCACACAGATCTGGAGTCACACAGATCTTAGTTCCAATTCTGACTCTGCATTTACTATATACCCTGATGTTAACTGCAGTCACCACTGCGACCCACCCCCAATCCCAGTCTCAGGGTCCTCATTAGGAAAATGAAAATTATAATTCTCAGCACATAGGATTTCTAAAAAAACTCACCACGGTAATAATTTAAAAGGTTTATCCATATATACTCAAGCTGTGGTTCAGCACCTGACACAGAATTAGCTCTCAAAAAACTATAACCATGTCTGTTTCTCTTTTTTAAATGCAATACCATTATTCTGCAGGCTCACCCAAACACTCTTACATATACTATCATTTCCTGTAATCCTATACGATCGCTATTTAGTTTTCTCACCGATTTATTGTCCGTTTTAATTGAAGTCTTTATGGCATTCATATTGTTACCTCCTGATCATACGTGAATACTGATATATCTGTAAGAGCAAAGATGGGACGATATGTGGTAACATTAACCTAATTTAACTGGGTTGAGACCAAAAAAATAAAGTGGTTATTGACCTTGTAACCAATATAAGCAAGAGCAGGTGGAGCGGATCTCCGAGATGACTGACACCAGGGACGTGAAGATCACAGGGGAGATCTCCGCCTCTGCCTCATTACCACCACGAATACCTTGACTATGGAACAGGGACAACCACAGGCAATGCCAAGGTTCTCACCTCACCTTTGCCGTAGGGGAGGAAAGGGCTCTTCTTTTTAGCTTCTTCAAGATATCACAGAGAAAAGCTCTCACTGGCTCCCATGTGCCCAATCCTAAGCCAAGGACTCTCTTCTACAGAATGGGCCACAAGGAATGTCTCAACATGATTCAGGTACCCTGACTCCATGTGGCAGGAAAAAGAGACCTTATCGAAGGAAATGGCTGTTTTCTCGGGGTGACAAATTAGAGTGGGAGAATGAGTGAACACATTCTACAAGGGTGTCCTCTTTCAAAATAAGGGTTGGGTACTTAGGGAAGGAGAAGGTACAACTCATGGATTGTCCATGAATCAATTATAAATGTAACCACGGCTCTCCATTGGAGCAGACTGGCCGTGTTTTATTTTGGTAGGTTGCACAGATAACCCAAGAGAGCCTTTTTTGAATAAGCTTAGGTCATTCTCACTCTAGAATTAAGTCAAACATTTGGGCTTTGGGTTATTTTTTAATCCCACAGGGTTCAAGTTTGGGTTCTAGACTAAGTTGTTTAATTTCTATTTCAGCAATAAGAAATATCTAGGGATATTAAGATTACCTACAGCATCTATTGCCTACATACTAGATTATATTCATGGATTTGCTTTACATTTTTAGGCATTTAGTCATCAGGATATATTCTGTGAATCTGTTAAATAAATAATGACTGATTTTCTGCTACTCAACACAAATCAGCTCAGTATCTGTTGCCTCTCATTTTCAATCAATTATCCAATGTAAACAGTTTGAAGTTATGATTTTCTTAGAGATCCTCAAATGACTGACATTTATTATTAATCACTCAGAAAAAAATTGTGATTAAAAAAGAGTGCTGCTTAACACATTTAAGAAGAAATCAGACTCGAAGTACCAATGTGTTAATGTCACTAATGAAGATTAGAAATGACCATATTAGCATGTATGTGTATGTGTCTGCCAACACCAGAATAAGTCAGATGGAAAAGGGGCAAGAGATCCCATGAGGCCAGGGTGAACCTTAGAAGAGAATAGAAAAACTGAAGAAAGCTGTGGTAGACAATCTCTAAAATCATCCCCCTCAACAGTGCCCCACTGTCTCATTCTGTATTTCCAGTCTTGGTGCCTCCATGTAATGTCTCCCACTTGAATGTGGGATAGATTTATTGACTTACTTCTAAGTAATAGAACTTGGTAGAAGAGGTATGATGCCACTCTTAAGTTATAAAAGGGCTATGACTTCCATCTTGGGTGATTTCATTTCTTTCTCCCTCTCTTTTTCCTTCCCTGTTCATTCTTCCCCCTCCTCCCCCATTCCTCTTCACAAGCTTGCATGTCATGAGGATTCTCTACCAGCCTATGATGGGACTCATGGCCTCGTTGCAACCATGCAGGCTTACAAACAGATTCCCCTTGTTCAGTCAAACCTTCTGCTGTGGTCACAAACCCTGCCAACAGCCTGACTGCAACTTCATGAAAGCCTGAGCCAGTTCCCAGCTAAGTCACATTGAGATTCTTGAACCACAAAAACTGTGAGATAGAAAATAGTTGCTGTTTTAAGAGGACATCCAAATGGCCAACAGACACATGAAAAAGTGCTCAACATCACTCAGCATCAGAGAAATACAAATCAAAACCACAGTGAGATACCACCTCACACCAGTCAGAAAGGCTAAAATTAACAAGTCAGGAAATGACAGATGTTGGAGAGGATGCAGATAAAGGGGAACCCTCCCACAATGTTGGTGGGAATGCAAGCTAGTACAGCCACTCTGGGAAATAGTATGGAGATTCCTCAAAAAGTTGAAAATAGAGTTATCTTATGACCCAGCAATCGCACTACTGGGTATTTACCCTAAAGATACAAATGCAGTGATCCGAAGGGGTGTGTACACCCTAATGTTTATAGCAGCAATGTCCACAATAGCCAAACTATGGAAAGAACCTAGATGTCCCTCAACAGATGAATGGATAAAGAAGATGTGGTGTGTATATATATATATATATATACACACACAATGGAATACTATACAGCCATCAAGAGAAACGAAATCTTGCCATTTGCAACGACGTGGATGGAACTAGAGGGTATTATGCGAAGCGAAATAAGTCAATCAGAGAAAGACAATTATATGATCTCTCTGATATGAAGAATTTGAGAAGCAGGGTGGGGGGGTCGTGGGGGAATGAAACAAGATGGAATCAGGAGGGAGACAAACCATAAGAGACTCTTAAACTCATGAAACAAACTGAGGGTGGCTGGGGGGTAGGGATAGGGTGGCTGGGTTATGGACATTGGGGAGGGTATGTGCTATGGTAAGTCCTGTGAAATGTGTACGCCTGATGATTCACAGATATGTACCCTGGAGCAAATAATACATTATCTGTGAATTAAAAAAAAAAAGAAAAGAAAAGAAAGAAAATATTTGCTGTTTTAAGATGGAAAATTTGGGAATACTTTGTTATGCAACAGTAGATAACCCATAGAACGACAGCCACACAAATTCTAGTTGTTACTATGCATGGTACTACAGGCTCCAAGAGAGGAAAAACTGCAACAATAACAAAAGTTTATGAATTAAAGCCATCCTAGGACTCTTCCACTTGGAACCATGCCCTCTATCAGTTATCTTTTCCCACTGAGAACCAACCTTCCCCCTTAGACAGGAATAAAGCCATTAACTCGGAACTGTGATTTAACATATGACCTTAGCCTCCTCTGGTCTCTACTTGGGAGATGAATAGGTAAAAGTACAAAATTTTCAAAAACACTTTTCATGCCAGCATTGATTAGTACGACGCAAGTGAAAGGAATAAGTGAAATAAAATAGTACAGTCATTATTCTTTCAGTCCTAGAACTAATGTATTTGCTTTTGTTTTTGACATAATCACATTCCACAGCTAACTTTGTGTTTTGCTGCATATGTATTAACATTATAGTCTTCAGCTTTCCATGTTAATATACTACCTTTCTAATAATTTTTAAAGAGAGCAACAGAGGGTGCCTGGGTGTCTCAGTCAGTTAAGTGTCTGCCTTTGGCTCAAGTCATGATCCCAGAGTCTTGGGACTGGACGAGTTCCGCATAGGGCTCTCTGCTCTGCAGGGAGTCTGCCTCTCCCTCTGCCCTTCCCTCTGCCCTTCACCCTGCTTGTGCTCTCACTCACTTGCTCTCTCTCAAATAAAGTCTTTTTTTTAAAAAAAGAGAGCAACACAATGTATTGAAGTTAATTATTAGTTTATAGTTTTCATAATAATTTCTGTTTAGACATAATAAAAATTAATATATTTCAAACTTTTTAGTATAGAAATTAATATTTATAAACCTCTCATTCCTTTTGAAAAGATTTTCTCTATTTCTTCCTTATTTTAGACTGATAAAGTAAAATTATGGGTCAAAAGATACAAATCATCTTTTAGTAACATTTATCATGTTTTTAAGAGGTAAAATAACCCATCTTCCTCTCAAGTGTAGTTTTGGTTTTCTTCATAATCAATTGAGGCAATTCAATGTAACTTAAAAGATCATTTCTTTCCAAAGATCCCTAGGGGACCATTTAAAAAATTGTTAAAGGCCTTAGAACCATTTTAGAGACAGAGTATTACAGATAAGAAGTGTTATCACAATGTGTGAGTTCTTCTTACAAGTCTGTCACTTTATTATTTCTAGATCATTGACAGCTCTTCAAAAACTATTCTCTGGAGTTATGACTAAAATCCCACTTTGGCTATTTTCAAACATATCAGTGAACTAATAAATCCAGGAAGTTCCATTTACTAAGACACAGCAAAAAGACTTCCCCATAATTTTAGGAGGAAAAGGTGCTCAGGAGACCTTATTCTATCAAAATATTTCCATCTAGGACTTCCACACTTCTCTTAAGTTCTCCCAGATTATACGTTAGGTTTACTGGGGCATCATTTACTTATAATAAAATCCGTCCTTTCTTTAGTATACAGCTCAATGAGACCTGACAATTATATAGTCCTATTTCTGATTCTCAAAGGAAAATTTAGAATATTTCTGCCACTCCAAAAAGTTTCCTTTTCACAGTTATAAATTCCCTTATAAGTTCCTTTATAACCATCCTTTGTAGACAAGTTCCCCTCCTCCCCATCAGCCCCTGGCAACCAGTGAACTAATTCCTTCCAGAACATTGAATGAATAGAATCATGTTGCTTTTGTATCTAGTTTCTTTCACTCAGCATCATGCTTTTGAGATCCAAACATTTTGCTGAATGTATCAGGAGTTTGCTCCTTTTGATTGTTGAGGATTATTCCACTATACGGATATAACACAATTTTTGTAACCATTTACCACCCCGTTGATATTTTGGTCTTTTTCTAATTTGCGGATGTTGTGAATAAAGTTGCCATAAATATTCAAGTGTTTGTCTGTGGGTAAGCATACTTTTCTTTTTTTTCTTTTTTTAGGAGATTCCATGCCCAACATGGGGTTGACCTCATGACCCTGAGGTGGAGAGTCATATGCTGCACCCACTGAGCCAGCCAGGCATCCTGAGGTAAGCATACTTTTTCATTTCTCTTGCGTATATCTAGGCGTGAGAATGCAAACTCTTGTGGAATGCATTGTTCATATATTTAAGATGTAGTTAAAAACTCCTCCTCCATTATCTCATTATTCTACCTGATTCTCCCTCTCTTCTCCCTTTAGGACTCCATTTATTCTTGCGTTAGACTGTTTGATACTGCCAACAAGTATTAATTACACTGCAATTAATTAATAATTATTTATCAATTTAAATTGATTTCAATTCATTTTAATTAATTTATTACTTTGAGTAATTATTAGTTATTAATAATTAATTAATTATTCTATGTTGTATTTCCACTCTGGGCATTTTCCTTCCTTTCCATTGCACCATTTTAATTGACTGGCCATCAAAGTCAGTACTTCTTTATGCCTTTGTTCTCAGTCTGCCCATAAAGGTTATTGAAAGAATTATCCATTTATCTCTCTCTAACTTACATTTCTATTTGACTTTTAGCACTTTCATTTTTGTGCTGGAATTGTCCATTTGTTCTTGCATGCTTTCTAGCTTTCCCACTATTTCAGATTATTTACTAACTTTTTGAATAATTCCAAGCAAGGGGTTTTCTTCAGGTCTGCTTCTAACTTCTTTGTCATTTAATAGTGGGTCTCAATTTTTTTTTTTAATTTAAACTCTATCCATTACATGTGGAAAGACAGTAGAGACTTAAGTCAATAGCACTGAAACCTAGAAATGAGTATCCCTCTTCCATCAGGCTGTTTGAGTATGTATGGGGATTAGGTCAGTAAGTCAACTGGTCAGTAGCTAAACTGAATTTGTCTTTTTAGTTGCTAGATTTACTTTCTGTGCATCAAACCTCAGCAGTGACCTGTTGTTACTTCATTTAGTTTGGTTCCTGGAGAGCCCCCATGATTGATTGACTAGGAGTTCCTACTGCACCCTCAGCTTCCAGGTGATGCTTCATACCTGAGCTCTGGGTATAAAAATATTTCCTACCCCTCCCCCAGCAGCTTAAAATTGGATGGATCTGGGAAGAGAATAGGATTCTTTACCCGTCTGACACCAAGAAGGCTCTCACTCACATCTTCTGCTCTACCCCCGTTCTTTCTTATGAATCCATATATAGGCCTGCAGAAAAGAGTTTGTTCCTGTCCCCCTATCGGCTTGAATCTGAGGCTTTCGGGGATTAAATCTGTCATCACTAAGTCTGTAAAAACTAAGTCTAGTTGTTTTCTCCTTTCCTTTTTTCATGGAGGCCTGACCTCCTATATCTAAGTTTCATGTATCTTGTCTCTCCAAAGAAGGTCTCATTCTCTTTGAAATTCAGTTCTTCTGATTACCTTAAGATCTCCATTCTCTGATGGTCTCAAAAAAAGTTATGATGTTGTAGATTATATGGATTTTTCTTTATGTTAGAATGGAACCAACACAGAAGCAAAATGTCTCTCTCCTCAAATGATTTTGTTGACACATCAATGCCGCTAAAAATACAGCTCTGGACTTTCCATTTTGAAGGTACAGCGATAAGATAGTATAGTGCAAAGTAAGCACACTCATTTTCTTTTCCTCTTTCCTAGTTCCCATTTCATCTCAGACACATTTATTTTCTTTTTGTGATGTCAAACCCAGAATGCTCCACGTCAAAATAATTTTTTAGGAAGGAAAAGGAAAATTTCCATGTTTAGGAAGATGTTTTAAAATTCTCCTTGGAAACCATTTGATATTATTTTCCAAGTCAGACCAAATGACTTTTTGACCTGTTAACTATGGAAATTTTCCTTGTGCCCCATCCAGCCTGGGATGTTGATAAATAATCATAGAAAAATTTTGCCAAAACATATGAAAGGAGACTTCTCATTGTCTTAAAAATTTCCCAGCCACAGTGGGAAGATAAATGCACTGTCTTAACTCGTTCTCTCACCAATCCTCAATACTATACAAGTTAAAAAAATAATCTCCCTTTATAACCTCTGGCATATGTTTAAAATCCTGTGTCCCTATTGATATATTTAAAGTGGGAAGTAATAAAACAACACACACACATTTCCATTAGTTTTTTTTTTTCCCCTAAAATCCAACCATCAGTCATAAAATTCCACCACTTCCTTAGTTCCCCTAGAGGTAATCAGACCCCAAAACCTTTGACAAATTGTTACTAATAACTGATACTCCAATTTATCTATTTAAAATAAAATGACTAAAAGTCCTTAGCTCTGTGCTTGGTATACAGGATGTTCACAATAAATACTGACTCTTGTCATTATTAAAATTATTGTTTGCTGTCATTACTCTTCTAACAAGAGATAGACTGAAACCATACGATCTTCAGATTTTGATGAGGCAAGGCAGAGGGTACTGGCTGACAAATACAGTGTCTTCTTCCTCTTCCACAATCTCCAGTTACTGCGGGGAGGTGGCTGCCCACTCAGTCATTACACTGCCCAGATTCCCTGGTGTCTGTGTGTGATCACGTGCCTCATTCTCACCAATATGAGTAGAAGTAATGTGTGTTTCTCTTGGGACAAGGCTTTTTAAAAGGCAGGTGCCTGTGCATGCTTTCTTTCCCTTTTTGACATCTGGATTAAGATGCCATGTTTGGCACAGTAGGCGTGGCAAAGTTGCAAGATGGAAGAATCTTATTCCTGTCATTGTTGCATTGAAGGTACCACCTCTGAGCATTGCGAGCAAAACAGAAACTTAGGTATTTAGGGATGTATATGTTACCACAGCTAATGTTACCTTGGCTAATACATTATAATACTAGTCAGTGGATTAAACCGATACTACTCAAAGAATAGTATGGCAATGTCTATGAGATGTTACTGGTCCATGACCATGTAAATATGGAAACAGACAGTAAGAATTTAGGAGATTTGTAACAACTGGACAATGTACTTTTTATGTCTACTGAATATTTTTTAAAAAAAATTAGGCTTATATTTTGCATGGCTTCTATTTCATTTTACTATTTATTATTAAGCCGGTTTCTGATGGATTAGAAATCTTTTTTAAAAATAGGCCTTTAATAGATGGTTTGAGTAGCACTTGGCTAAAAGATTGCTATTGTCCCTTCCAGGAATGGCATCTTCTTTGTGCTGTACACTCAGGCACCTACTTCTAGCCTGAGTAACATATGTAAGGATCCTCCCAATGACACCTGAGAGCCACATCCTCTTGTACTCCAAGGATGGATTGTTCTAAACAACCTAGCTCAGGATGAGTACCTCTTGCAGCAAATATTTTTGGCTATCAATAAAAAGTGTTTCCAAATTTCTGTTGAGTGTTGAATTCTTATCTTTATTATTTACAACTGTAACTGCTAACTTCTAATATTCCATTAATTCTTGTTCATTGAAATAAAAATATCTTTTTTCATTGACCTCTGCCTGAACTACCTTTCGCTTAGCTTCTGACTACCTTACTTGAGGATTCTTACAAGCCATTTCCCACTTCCTCCCAAGCTCTCTGGCCCTTTGCTAAATGTAAAATAAACAGAGGGGCCCCATAGCTTTGGATGTTTGGTCCTTCATGCTCTGCAAAGACTGTGCACCGTGTAAATGTCATTCCCCACAGAGATTCTTGCTTTAGGCCACTTTTAATATCCAGAGCAAACATTTTAAAAATTAAGTATTTTTATATCTTGGCAGTGCAGTTGATAATGTCACTTATGTGACAGTGATTTCAACCATTTGATTGTGATTTTTCTGTCAACAACATGAGGGATACTCATCCAAATACTAGGCTGTATAGAAAATGCTATATTTGATCAGGAGAGCACCTCTAGTCTCAAGATGCTTTTAGTGCCAATTACTAAAGTGTGAGATAAAGTAACAGGTATCCTCCTTACATCCAATTATTCAACATGTTGCACTATAATTATTCTTACATTTATTTTTGCCTTCTGCATTAGAGGCTTTTACGTTCCTTAAATGCAATGAAAGTTCACCTTTCCTCTTTAAAAAAAAAAAAAAAAAAAAAAGTATCTTTTTCCATCAGTTCCCTCAACTGGCCTAAAATAGGCATTCAATAAATGCTTCTTTTTAAAGTTTTTGAACTGCTCTTTGGGGAGACAAGAATCTTTGCTTGAATATAGTGATAAAATCTTTGTTAGGA
This sequence comes from Potos flavus, assembly GCA_028534135.1. Taxonomy (NCBI): domain Eukaryota; kingdom Metazoa; phylum Chordata; class Mammalia; order Carnivora; family Procyonidae; genus Potos; species Potos flavus. The sequence continues at coordinate 7,521,978 of CM052895.1, read as the reverse complement.
CTACCATCTAAGGGCTGATTATTGTAGCCGAGTAAGAGGACAATGGTTTGTAGAACCAGAGGGGAACTAGCTTCAAATTCTTTTCATTTATTTATTGTTTTTAATTTTTCATGAGCTTCAAATCCTCATTCCATTTCTAAGTCCTTTTTTTTAAATTTTAGAGGTAGAATTTAATGACTCCTCAGTTGCATATAACACCCAGTGCTCATTACATCATGTGCCCTCCTTAGTGCCTATCACCAAGTTACCCCAACCCCCAACCCACTTCCCCTCCAGCAATCCTCAGTTTGTTTCCTACAGTTAAGAGTCTCTTACGGTTTGCCTTCCTCTCAATTTTCATCTTATTTTATTTTTCCTTCGCTTCCCCTATATCCATCTTTTTTATTTCTTAAATTTCACATATGAATGAAATCATATGGTATTTATCTTTCTCTGACTGATTTCACTTAGCATAATAACCTCTAGTTCCATTCACATTGTAAGCAATCTACACGTGCAAAGCAATCCCTATGAAATACCATCAGCATTTTTCTTAGAGCTGGAACAAACAATCCTAAAATTTGTATGGAACCAGCAAAGACTCCAAATAGCCAAAGGAATGTGGGGAAAACAAAACAAACCAAAGCAAAAACCCCAGAATTGGTGGCATCACAATTCCAGACTTCAAGGTCTATTACAAAACTGACATCAAGAGTATGGTACTGGCACAAAAACAGACACACAGATCAATGGAACAGAATCGAGAACCTAGAAATGGACACTCAACTTTATGGTCAGCTCATCTTCGACAAAGCAGGAAAGAAGATCCAGTGGAAAAAAGACAATCTCTTCAACAAATGGTTCTGGGAAAACTGGACATCCACATGCAGGAGAATGAAACTGGACCACTTTCTTACACCACACACAAAAATAAACTCGAAATGGATGAAGACCTAAATGTGAGACCAGAATCCATCAAAATCCTAGAGGAGAACTCAGGCAGCAACCTCTTCGACCTTGACCCAGCAGCTTCTTGCTAGACGGGTCTCCAAAGGTGGGAGAAGCAAAAGCAAAAATGAACTACTGGGACTTCATCAAGATAAAAAACTTTTGCACGGCAAAGGGAAACAGTCAACAAAACCAAAAGGCAACACTTAAGGAAGTGGAGAAGATAACTTGCAAATGTCTTATCAGATAAAGGGCCAGTATCTAAAATCTATAAAGAATTTATCAAACTCAACTCCAAAGAACAAAAAATCCACTTAGTCTTAAATAAACATAAGCTATTACTCCTCATCTTGTTTCAGCTTCAGTTCCTTCATTTGCTAAAATACACCACTCAGGATTTTATTGTAGAGATTAAAGATAACATGTCACGTTGTGGTGATTAAGAGGCCAATAATACAAAAGTACTATTTTTTCGTCTCATTCAATCTCAATTACATTACTCATGCTACCAAAATTCAGAAAAGCAATGTGATGTCCAGAACTGTCTTTTAAGTTAATGTAGCAAAACTGGCCAGAAAATTCTTATAGCCTTACTTCCAGCTTTATGAGGGCTTCAGTCCTTTCTTTAAGGATTAGTTCTCCCTAAGATCACTTCTCTTAAAAGTTAGGTGCGAAAAATAAAGTTACAAGTGGAGATGAAGGGAAATCATTTATAAGACACAATCTGATATTACAAATAAAAACTCTTAAAATTTTGCATTGCTTGGCTGTATAGGAATAATTTCGTAATCTGAAATTTCCCTCAGATACTCGCAAGAAGAAGGTAGTTCCTCCTTTATGGGGCGGACCAGTGGAAAACCCTATGTGTTATTTATTAGAAACATTTGCAGGGAGGCAAGTATTTTATTAAGTACCTGTAACTGCCAAGGTCCTCACAGGTTCATGAAAAAGCATATCCATAACATGGAAACATTTTTAACAATTTCACCTCCAGCTGTCATCAATCCTTCCATCAATTTCCCATTTACACACCTTGCTAACTTGGTCTCTGGTCTCAGCACCGCCCCATGACTAAACAGTGTTTCTTACATCTTTTCTTCTTATTCAAACCACTTGCTTATGAAGGGATCTGGGAAGTAGTCAAGAGAACCAAAAACAATGTGTGTTTTCTCTATACATGGCATGGGCTATGGAAGAGAGACATCTTCGATTTCACACTCATAGTTTGGAATTTATTAGAATCAAAGCAGATGTAGCATTGTTAGACCTCGATAACCTCTGCATAATTTGGAAGGATGTGGAGTGTGCATTTTATGAGAATAACAATGCCAAGTGCTTACAGATGTTAAGATAGCAGTATTGGAGAAATTGGAAGCAGTGTTATTGGCAAATCACATAAAAATGTAAAAGAGTGTGTGTGACTTTGTGTGTGTGTGTGTGTGTGTGTGTGTGTGTGTGTGTGTGTTTTCATTTTCCAGCAGCAGGAAATGATGCCACGAGGGAAAATCTGATCTGAAGTGGAGTAAAAGAAGAAAAATAATCATATCGATTGGAGGTTATGTTGATGAAAGAAAAAGAGTGGAAAAAAAATATACAAAAGGCCAGTGAATCTCACAAGAGGCAGCACTGGTCATAATTTTAACAGGTAAAACTTGTTATCTTCTGTTGCCAGTACTGCAGTTCTTCCCATTTTTCCTACATGCTATAATTCTCTGGTTGTCACTCTTTGCCTTCATATTTCTCATCGGCACACACCTGCCTTTTCTCTACTTCTCTCCAGGTGGAAATACCAGCACATCTCTAAGTTTGCCCATGACTGCAAACAGGTTGCTTCCTTTAGAACGTGCATTACCTCACTTATACGTGGAATCTAAAAAACTCAAACTCATAAAACCAGAGAGTAGAAACGTGGTTGCCGTGGGCCATAGGGGAGCGAAAACAGAGAGATGATTCTAGTCAAAGAGCACAAAGTTCCTCTTATGGAGGACGGGTAAGTTCTGGATACTTAACGTACAGCACAGTAACTATAGGTAAGAATACCGTATTGTATACTTGCCATTTACTGAGAGAGCAGATCTCAAGTCTCACCACACAAAAAAATACGGTAACTGTAGGAGGTGATGGCTAATGAACTTGACTGTGGTATTCACTTCATGATATATACACATATCAAGGTATTAAATGGCACATCTTAAGTTCTTTAATTTTTGTCAATTATACCTCAATAAATCTAGAGGGCGAAGAAAAGAAAGCGCTATTTTCCCAGAGCTTCTAACCAGGTGTGTCTCAGAGCTGGCCTGAATTTACCATGGGTGAAGATGCTGCCTCTGATTCAGCTTCAGTGATTTCTCTCCCCGAGGAACTCCTAAAGGGCTGACAATATTCTTTTCCTACACAGGTTCCTACATGTTCATAACCCTTCTGTTACATGGAAAGCACCCCGACCATCTCGATGGTGCCATTTTGTTAATATCCAACAGCACTGGAGCTTGGACTGAGCATTTTATGGTGCAATCTATGATAAATATTGGCTGGCAGACAATTTTTTACACAAATTAATATGTTAATGGGGTGGTAGAAGTAAAAATGGGTGGCTCTCTGCTGTCAGGGGTTTAGTTTTATACTGGGGAAATAATTGGCAGGTATGTGTTGCTTCTCACAATGAATTCACTTTTTTGTGCGCTTGTCTGAGGGACAAAGTAATAGATGTGAGACAAAAGCTTTGCCTAGGAGAAGCTGGGAAATGTTTTACAGACAAATCCTCTAAAAATGGTCTCATAACTATAAGAAGAGCCATTACTTAATTTATTGGACACTTTCTATGTGCCAAGCACACTGTTCAGTATGTTTTATCCTCCACACAGGAAAGATGGCATTGTTTCCTCTAGCATAAAAATGATGATCAATCCTATACCTGGTAAGAAGCAGACCCAGGGAACCAGGATTCTAATTTGACTGTTTATGTCATAATTCTGAATCCCCCTGCCTGAGGTTCCATGAAACTCCTCTCTGTTGAAGAATGAGGAAGAGTTCACTAAGTAGAACTGAGAGAATGTCTCCGGGAGCACTGATTAAGGAGGCATCATCCATATTCTGGAAAGGGCAGTATATACCTGGAAAAAATGCAGCATCATAAAGGAAATGCCTTTAAGCGGGGGCCTGAATGGCGACTAAATTCTGGGTTGGTGGCCATTTGTTGTTAGCTTTCTTACCACACACTTCTCACTTTCATCTTCCTAGTAGAAACTTCAATCTCCCACCGCTGATATTTGGATGAAAAAAAAAAAATCCCCCATATACGGTTATGGGAGAGGACTCTAAATTGACTCTACTAATAAACAAATCCAATTTCCCAAAGTGGGCATATGATGTAAGTCAAGCTAATCAAGTCAACGATACTCAATTCTGGGACCTAGGTCTGAGCTAAGTTTCTATTTCTTATTGAATATAAAGGAGAATATATATAGTCTCTGGTAGGAGTGACAGCAATTTGTCAATTATGGAGTAAAGCCTGCCTGAGACATGGGTCAATAACGAGGCAACTGTCATATGAATGGACAGAGAGAAACTGAACACAGGTCATGTCATTTAGGTCCTCGATCAAACCATACGTCATGTTTTCATGTGAGCCAGTGCATCCTTCTCCCTGCTGAAATTTGAAATGGACTCTCTTGTAACTAAAACCTATCAATAAATATTTTATCAGACTCCATACAGCTGCACCTTTATCATAGTAGAAAGGGAGATGTTGGTTTTCAGTATGAAGAAGTGTGACAAGTACATGCTAAAAAGCAATGACGAGAAAAAGCTCTTTTGTTATTATTGTTGTTGTTAAATGGAGGGGAAATTAGTATTTTTTGAAGGACCGATGAGTGTCAGGCAGTGTGGAAGTTACTGCCATAGATATCACCTTATGTAACCCTTCTAATTTCATGAAATATACCTATTTTATGGGTGAGGCACCATGCCTAAGGTTACAAGGCTTAAAAAAAAAAAAAAAAATAGAGCCACGAGTAAAACTCAGGTTTGTTTGTTTTTCCAGACCAGAAAGCCCATGTGTGCTTTGCAATGTGATAAAAATCCTCAACATCGAACTGTCAGCTAGAGCAACATGGGTCTAACTAGAATTGTGAAGGCATAAGAAGGTAATTATTTTGTAGGAGACTCAACTCACTGTAAATGCTGCCTCTGTAAATATCTTAGAAAGTCCGTCCCAGTTGACAAGTTAGATGGAGGGAGGCTGATGTTTTCCCTACTATGGAAATGTTCAGAGATCACTGACAAAAGATAACTGCTCCTCGGAGTCTGAAGGTAGTTGACTTTGCTACCAAACTAAAATTCAGTTGCATACAGGCACCCTTTTGATGGTTCTGGCTCTGTGAGGCATTTCCCCAGACATAAATGAGGCATAACCTTGACTCCGTTGGCAATATTTGATAGAGAATGGATATTTCAAGGTAAATAACCCCTTCCTAATAAGAAATGAATGTCTGGGGACTTAAATCATTGAGGTTCATGATTTGTGAGACTTAGGAGTCCCCCAAATAAACTGTAACTAGGGTTAACATTAAGTAAAATTGTTAAATCCAATAAACACACTCACTCATCTATTACCATCCAGAAGGCCCAGCAACTGTGTTACCCTTCCTAAGGATACTGTTTGGCTATTGTTGTGTGACAAAAAGCAAAGCCATTATCTAGGAATCTCAAAGAACTTCCCATAATGCCTAGAAGAAGAAAAATTATACACACACACACACATATATGTGTATGCATGTGTGTATGTGTGTATGCATATATATGCATATATATATATGCATATGCATATACACACATACGCATATATGCATATATGCATATATATAGATATATAAATGAAATATATATATAAAATGAAACAGACCAGGTGGCCAACTAGAGAGAAGCCACTCTGAACAGAAGAATCAGCTGAATATGACTAGTAGAGGACCCAGATCTGTTAACTCAATAGCTTCTGATCTTTCCAGAGAACTGAGAAACCTATGGCTTTAGATGAACATTCCTAACATTTAAATTCTATCAACTTATCCATTAAACCATCTAGGGACTCTTCTGATCACCTGGTGTATGCCTCTGATTTTACCCAAAAGGCAGGACATTAACGAATGTGTGTTTGGTTGTTGTTGGGGGTTTTTCATTGTCAGAAACCAGCTTTTCGTCTTCTGCCCCATAATAAATCTGCTTGTGCTGCAGCCTTTTTCACAGCATAGCCAAGGAAGGGAAATATTAAAAAAAAAAAAATTTTTTTTAAAGGAAAAGCCATCTTTCTCAGATTGTCAGAAAAGCCAAAAGCGAGGCACCTATGATAGGTGCCTAGGCAAGGATCGTAGGCACCTATGGTCATAGAGGCAATAAAGCCATCATTACAACGGTTCCTATAATGTAAAGTTAGGTGTGAAGAAGGATCCATAAACTGACATGCAGTGATTAGTATCACACTTCAAAGTGGATTTTTGAAGCTGAATAAAATTTTTTTAAATATGGCACAATACTTTCAAAATACAGACTGCTGATACCATCTGTCAAGGGTTGTTCTTTACCTATTACCAGCTATTTTAAATGTGTCAACAAAGACTCCCCTATTGATCATGGAAATAGAAACTATTTCATGAAATTTTCTTTGCCCTGATCACTATCAAATAATTATAGGAAATCACTTCCCATTGGTGTTTGAAAAGCTTTTTTGGGGTCTCCTTGCCCATTAAAACTAGTTTTGTGTGTCACCGGACTCTACTGAGGTAATGGATGTGTTTTAATTACATTGGAATTGCCAGGCTTTGTATAGAAGGTGCACATTTTTGCACTGAAAGGAAAAGCAATCAGCAATTTTTAATAAGGAAAATCTTTAGCTCTGACTTTGCTGTCACTGCTTATCTTACTGAAGTGGTTTGGGGATTGTGGGGTTGACACTTAAAATAGGTAGCATGCCGATGAGAGAGTTAATATATTTCTCTATTTCTCCATGGAAATGGGTTTTCTGGTGGGAGAAGAAATTTCGTCAAGTGAGCACGATGGGATTAAATTTTCAGTACGATCATGACAGCTGGCATGACCCTTGAGCACTTTTCACGTCTCAGCAGAATCCAGAAGAGACGCTGTTCAGCCTTGATCTTCAAAAAAAGGAAAGCTCTGCAACAAAGTATGAGTAGTGAGCTCACTGCAAGCCCATAAGCTTAAGAGCCTGCAAGATACAAAGGCAGTTATGAGTTAATAGACCAGGGTTCTCACCATGGGACCTCTGGCCAATGCAGCAAATAGATGGAATGGCTTTAATAATCAAGAGAGTCCTTCCAGAGGAAATAAAAAATATGGCTAGGAAAAAAGTACATAAAGGAAAGCTTGAGGACCCCAGGTTGCTTAGGTTGGTGAGAAAGGAAGTATCTTCCTACTTGCCAAAGAGCTAGTAGGTAGCAGAAACACTGTGTGGTTTCCACGTGTGAATGTGTGCATTGTCAACACTACAATACCGAGTTACAATCTGGTACAGAGCTGACACTCAGTACATACTTGCTAAGTAATTTATACAAATCTCAGGCAATGGTTGCAAAGGCACAGGGGCATGAGATGACCAGAGGTCCTCTGTAAGAGCATGAGTCCCGCCTTCTATATGGTATATGCACTTTTAAGGTATGAGTGCTTATTCACGATAATAATATACTGAATAATTACACATCATCAGGCCCCATATCAGTCCCACCTGTATAGAGAGGCATCAGAAACCATCCGACTAAGGCATGTGGCATGTGTTGGTAGGTTTAGTGCCTTCCCCAGAACGCAATTCTCCAGATTTCCCTCCTCATAGTAACTGACCCATCAGCACTTTGTCCATATAGCTGCTTTTCAGAAGAGGGACAATTAAGCAAGCAGCTGACTGCAACACTCTAGTCTGAAATATTCCTCTTTTGTCAGGAAATTTTTAAAAAATTAACTCAGGAAAGCAAGGACATGCAGAGGTTGAATACCTATAAAAAATAGATGTGATTTATTTTTAAAAAGCGGGCAAAGAAAACTGATGAGATAGTGCCAAATTGGACTTTAAAAATCCTAATGCAATGTACATTTTTCGTTTGGGTCTTCACTAGCTTGTAAAATCACATCTTGAACAGACTTGCACTTTCATTCAACTGTTTGCATCTTTTTTGTGCATACTTATGCCCAGGAGACCATTTGGTGCAAACTGTCCATCTGCCTTTGTTTTCCTAGATTTTAATACCATTCACCTTGGCTCCCTTATGACTGTATTTATGCCAAGGTGAAGATTATTTATAAGCCCCGTATTTTTGTGAACTGTTCTGCAGTGGACGTCCATGCTCTCTACCACGAGGAATACTTCGCTTGCATTGAACCCAAGAGCTGAGTTTTCTTACTGCAAGCAGACATCTGCAGGAACATGGAAAATTAAGTGGTGTGAGACAGCCAGAGGGAATTTGTAAATGACATCTATCCCACTGAAAGCTGACCGGATCTGAAATACATGCCAATCAACTTGGCAGACTGGAAAGGCCTGGTTACTATTAAGACTTCACGTCAATATCTATGCATTGATTGTTTACTATACGATCAGAGAGAGAGTACAAATGGAATATGACTACTCTCTTATTAGCCATAAATATTGGCAAAAATCAAGAATCCTGGAATACCTCACGCTGTCAAGAAGATTACTCTATCATTGTCGAGATAAAAGACATACATGTATGGAACACTGGATAAAGGGAAATAGTACTTGATTAAGTAATAACATGTGAACTTTGGACAGTATGCATAAACTGTGAATGGATATCTCTTCTTCTTTACTTGGGCTATTTTGCTTTTTGACCCTAATGCCTCCAACATGCTATAGGAATTAGTGATGATGTACAGAAGGATGGAGACCTTTTTAATGAGGACAAGTGCAAAAATGAATAGCTTTGGAACAATACTGCTCAGGATGGCATTCTGGCTCCACTATGTTAGCTGGGTAACCAGCTAACTATTCATCAGTTAAAAGAATATTTCATCATCTCTGAAATATGGATAATAGGGGCACCTGGATGGCTCAGTGGGTTAAAGCCTCTGCCTTCGGCTCAGGTCATGATCTCAGGGTCCTGGAATCGAGCCCCACATCAGGCTCTCTGCTCAGCAGGGAGCCTGCTTCCCCCTCTCTCTCTGCCTGCCTCTCTGCCTACTTGTGATCTCTCCCTCTGTCAAATAAATAAACAAAATCTTTAAAAAAAAGAGTTTGAAATATGGATATAGTATTACTGTTTTCATAAGTATTTCAACCATAAGGTTCTGAAGAAGAAAAGATTTGGTAACTACAAAGCATTTAGAGAGATGAAAGATACTTAGTAACTTCATTATTGTCATTAAGTATTATTATTCTTATTACTATTATAATGTGACAGATATGTCATCTTCCATCAGAATTAGTTTCTGCAACACTTTCAGTCTCTGGAGACAAAGATTCAAAGGCAAAGGGTATTGCAACAACTTGCTCAAGGTTACACAGCTAGGAAGTGGCAAAGCCAGATTCAAATGTAGGACAGTCTCATATGGAAAATGTCTGTAAATCAATGATGCTGTTACAGTAACAAAAGGATGGAAGTACAAAGTGAATTGGTTCTGTGGTGTTTTGACAGTTATGGTTCTTAGTGGCCTGACTCCCTTGTTGAGAGGCAAACAGAACTCTAATGAATTCGGTTCTCTGCTTTCATTTCTGAAGAGTACCAAACATCCTGGCTATATTTTTGTTTTTCGGTTTTATTTTATTTTATTTTATTTTATTTTATTATTTTATTTTATTTTATTATTTTTTGCCTCTGAATAAGGTACTCTTTATTTCCAGACCCACTATATTGTGGCTCCCAAAAACTGTCACTATTTGCAGATGACACGATATTATATATAGGAAATTCAACAGCTTCCCCTGAAAAACTAGTAGAACTAAGAAATGAATTCAGTAAATTTGCTGGATACATAATTAACATACAGAAAAAGTAACTGTGTTTTTTATACACTAATAACAAAGTATTAGAAAGAGAAATTAAGAAAACAATATGATTTAAAATTCCACCAAAAAGAATGAAATTCCTAGGGATACATTCAACCAAGGAAGTAAAAGACCTATATTCTGAAAACTATAAGACATTGATGAAAGAAATTGAAAACAACCCAAATAAATGGAAAGATATATTGTGCTTATGGATTAAAAGAACATCATTAAAATGTCCATACGATCAAAAGCTATTTATAGATTTAATACAATCCCTAGCAAAATACCAACAGTATTTTCCACGAAACTAGAAATAACAGTCCTAAAATTTGTATGGAACCACAAAAGACCTCTAGTGCCAAAGCAATCTTGAGAAATAAGATCAAAACTGGAGATTTTACAATCCCCGATTTCAAATGATACTACAAAATGATAGTAATGAAAACAGTATGTTATTGCCATAAAAATAGACCTATTTACCCATAGAACAGAATAGAGAGCCCAGAAATAAACCCAAGCATATATGGTCAATTAATCTATGATAAAGGAGGCAAGAATATACAGTGGGGAAAAGAGAGTCTCTTCAATAAACAGTGTTGGGAAAACTGGACAGGGACCTGCAAAGGAATGAGATTGGACCACTCTCTTACACCATATAAAAAGATAAACTCAAAACAGATTAAGCACCTAAATGGAAGACCCGAAGCCATAAGACCACTAAAAGAAAAAACATAGGCAGCAAACTCTTAGACATCAATCTTAGCCATATTTTTTTTGGTTATATTTCCTCAGGCAAGGGAAACAACAGCAAAAATAAATAATCGAGACTATATCCTACTAACTTGGCTTTCACAGAGCCAAGAAAACCCTCAACAAAATGAAAAGGCAACCTACTGAATGGGATAAGATATTTGAAAATGATATACCCAACAAGGTGTTAATATCCAAAATATATAAAGAATTCACACAACTTACCACCAAAACAAACAGATAAGCAAGTTAATTAAAAGAAGGGCCAAGGTCTTGAATAGACACTTTTCTACAGAAAACATGCAGATGGCAATAAACAACATGAAAAGATGCTCAACATCACTCATCATCAGAGGAATGCAAATCAAAACCACAGTGAGATATCACTTCACACGAATCAGAATGGCTAGTGTCAGAAAGACAAGAAACAACTAGTGTAAAGGATATGGAGCAAATGGAACCCTCATGCACTACTGTGGGAAAGTAAATTGGTGCAGCCACTATGGAAAACTGCAGAGAGGTTACTCAAGAAATGAAAAATTGGAAATACACTATGATCCAGCAATTCTACTTCTAGGCATTTAACAGGAAAAAACAAAAAACACTAACTTGAAAAGATATATGTACCCCTAGAATTACTGCAGCATTACTTATAATAACCGAGATGTGGAAGAAACCCAGTGTTCACTGATAGATGAATGGATAAAGAAGATGTGATGGAATGTTACTCAGCCATGAAAAAGAATGCAATCTTGCCATTCACGACAACATATGAATGTAGAGGGCATTATCCTAAGAGAAATAAGCCAGTCAGAGAAAGACAAATATCAAATGATTTTGCACACTTATATGTGCAATCCAAAAAACAAAAATAAACAAACAAAACAAAAAACAGAAACAGACTCATAAATACAGAGAACATACTGGTGGTTACCAGAGGGGAGAGGAATGGAGGGATAGGCAAAAATCAGGTAAGGGGATTAAAAGGTAGAAACGTCGAGTTAAAAAATACATTAGTCATAGGGATGAAAAGTACAGCAGCAGGAATAACAGTCAAAAAGATTATAATAATTCCATATGATGACAGATGGTAACTGCACTTACTGGGGGGAGCACTCATAAGGTATCTAAATGTCAAATTACTATGTTGCACATCTGAAATTAATGTAATATCACATGTCAATTATGCTAAATTAAAAAATAGTAAGTTCACATGATGGTAACAAACAATATCAGATGAATTTCTTAATATCAATCATTCTAAAAATGTATTTATCCCATTTCCTTTTAAAAAAAAAAAGCCTACGTGGGGAGGGGGGTCAGGGGTTGGGCGAGCCTGGTGGTGGGTATTGAGGAGGGCACATATTGCATGGAGCACTGGGTGTGGTACATAAACAATGAATCTTGTAACACTGAAAAAATAAAATGAAAGTATTTGGGGGAAAAAAAAAGAACAAATAAAAAAAAATTTTAAACAAAAAAAAAAGCCTACGTGATTACAAAGGTAGTACATCATTGTTTAAACAGTTAAAGTTACACGAAGGTCGATCAAAGTATTAAGCTTTACACACACACACACACACACACACACACACATTTTGCTTTAAAAGAGCCCAACTTCCATTTTAAAAAACAGATTTATTGCCAAAAAATGCCAGATTTATTGAAATATCTAGAATAATTCTTTTTTATAACTGCATAATATTCCATACCATGAATATATTATATTTTGTTCCCCTATGATAAACTTTCAATTTATTTCATCATTCTAAAACAATTATCCTAATCAACATCTCGATAAACACGTCTTTAAGAGCTTTAAATAGAATCTCAAAATTGAAAATTGCCAAGTCAGAGAATATGTATATTTGATTCAGGAATAGGCCAAATTTATTTCCCAAGATTCTCTACAAATTCATATCCCCAATAGCGATTTTTAAGTATCCATTTCCAAAAGTCCTTACCAGCAAGGGACTTAACGCTCTCCTTAACTTTTGCTTATCTGATGAATGAAAATGATATCCAATTGTTATAATTTGCATTTCCCTCATTGCTACTGAAGTTAACCATCTGTTTATGTATTTATTGACCAAATGGATTTCCTCTCTTATGAAAAGCCCATTGAAATCCTTTATCCATCTTTTTAATTGACCTGTTCCATCTTATTTTTCTTTCTTGATCTATAGTGGCGCTTTTAAAATTAGACCTATTTACCCTTAGCTGGAGTATATTGAAGATGTTTTTCTACTGAAACCTTCAACACTCAACCATTTATGTTAGCTCTGCCTATTTACTTGAGTCTTTATGCAGGAAAATATATCCTAATGCTTCCTCTCTATCTATATATTCTCTTTTTAGTGCTCTCATCTAGTCCTGTGGATCTAAATATCTGCTTATCTCTACTCCTAACTAACCTCTTCCTTGAGTTCTGGACCAATATGAGTAACGGCCTGAAAAAATCTTCACTGGCAGATCAAATATGCATCTGAAACTTCCCATGTCCACAAGAGCTATTCTGCGTCCATGTCACACACCTCTGCAGTTCCTATATCCCTCCTCATCTCAGTAGACTACACGCACCCTCATTAGCTCAACTGCTCAAGCCAAAATCCTTAATCATTATTCTTCTTTCCTCTCTTTCCTTCATACCCTTCATTGACTCCTTCAGCCAATTCTGTCAAATGTTTTGTATCAATCTGCTTCTCTAGATACCTATTGCTTTTCTTCTAACCCAAAGTGCCATCGGCTGGTACCTGAGTTCGGCAGATACCCAACAAGACTTCCCTTCATTCATTTTGTCCCATACTATCCACTCTGCGAACATTAGAGTAATAGAGTATTTTTATAATTAAAATCGGAACAATTGATTTTGGGCTTGAAACTCATTGATAGCTTGCCAATGTACTTAAAGTCAAAAATTCAAACTCTTTACCAGACTCCCTTTTGCTCACTGCATTCCTGCTCACTACACTGCATGGCTTTCAATTCTTTAAGTCATTGCATTTGCCAAGACTTTCGGCTTCCTCTTTTCTCTTTGCTTAATGCCCTTTTCTAGAACTTTCTATGGTGAGTCTCATTATTTAGGTCTCAATTTAAATGGCATACCCCACAGAGAGGCTTCTCTGGTCATATTATCTAAAGTAGCCTCCCGTTTTGTGTTTATACTGTAAAATATTCCAAAATTGCTATTTTTCCAGCAAGCATCACTACCTAAAATTATCCCATTATTTGCCTGGCGCCCATCGCAAGGATGTTCACTCTATCAAAAGCTGGGCTGTTTATTTTCTTTATTAGAGTATCACTAGTATCTTGAATATGGCCAGTCACAGAGTAGGTGTTTGATCAATCTTTTCTGGATGAATGAAGAATGTCTGTATTACCTTTTATGGCTTCTGAATGTTCTATCTTTTAATAAGGGTTCCTCGATACATGTATTTTATTTATATTTATTTTTAAATTTCTATACAATTCATCTACAATTCATTTTTACAAATGGGACAAGGTGTAAGGCTAATTTTTCCATATGGATAACCAAGTATGCCAGCACCATCATTATATAAATCATTTTAATGACATCTGTGTCATATATAACTACACATACATTTGGAACTACTTCTTCAATCTCTATTCAATTGATTGATTTTTCCCTTCTGTGCAAAATTCTACTTTATTTTAGTATGGGAGAGTTAGAGGATGGTTTATTTTCTAGTATAGGGAAGGTTTCTTCACTTATCATTCTTATGATTTAAACTTATTATCATTTTAAAATAATTGTGTTGTAAACTTTGTTTACCTATAAATATTATCAATGGTTATCAAAAACTGTTAACATCCATTAGAAAGTCATGACTTTCCTGATTTGATCTGTTTTATAACGCAGCATGTTTCAAATTACCCTCATGTGATAGAAATCCCAGGAAGGAAATATTAGAAGCATGTCTACTTCATCTTCTGGCTATAATACATTTTTTATTATTTTAAAATAATACTATTGAGAACTAACAAATTATTACATTACTTTAGGTCAGAATTTCTTGCATTGTCCCTGTCCCATTTTCAGATAATCATCGTTAATATCATGTCAGAATGAAATGACCCTCAGGTAAACAACATTTTACCTGCCATGTGGTTTTCCCCTCATAAAAAAAGATACTAAGAGATTTTAAAAGTGTGTTAAGGGATATTGAAGATTAGAGAAGTAATAAGCTTATTGAAAACAAATCAGAATTATTTTGCCTGGGGAATTTACCTCATTAGATTAGAAGCGCACACTTTGAAACAAAGGGTAAAACAGACCACGGGTGATGGCTTTTGAAGCAAATTTTTCCAAGGAAAATATTAATTTCTGGTGGGAAACATTTGCCTTATTAGCTTCTTTACACTTTATACGGGTTGTTTCTAACGAAAACACTTATGAAACTTAGGAAGTAACTTTGAAGCAAACTGTATAGGTCACGACCACTGTCCAACCATGAATGGCCATAATGGTAGCTGTTCGCGCCAACAGTGCTGCTACCAAAAGGCTACAGAAAACATGACATGAGGGCCAACTGTACCTATGTAAGATTATTGGGTTCTATTAGTAAAGGTATTCCATCAGTAAGCCAGCCTCTATAAATCCTTCAATAAGCCTATTTGGCAGAGAAAACAGACCTGGAATGACATTGACTATGAAAACTCAGAGTCAGGTCTATCTTGTTCCAGGCCACTTCTATGTACGGAAAGGATCCTGTTGTGTAGTAAAAGACAGAGACATTCTTGGGTTACTTTAGCTAATGCAACTGGTAGGTGCGGGAGGGGGCAGGGGGGAGTCAGGAGAGACTTACTACAAGATTTTATGGAAAGGAAGTTTGCTGGAACTGTCAACAGTCTTGCCGGCAAGTCTCACAAACTACAGAACAAGTAAGAGTAAACCCTCTAACTTGAGTTTATCTACCTAACCCTTAAGAGAAGCACCTGACTCTTCATTCCTTAGTGTCTCATGTTCATGGTAATCCAGCCACTCTCTTTCTTGTGGGCACCACAAGGCTGTAGTGACTCCACCATCTACTCTCTCCCTTACATGATAATACCTTCTTGCTCATAGCTCACGGTTTTATGGCAGTCTCTCTCTATGTCTCAGCTTCTGTGTATTTAATAAATTCTGGTACCTCATTTATTTCACATTTAAAGTCCCCAAGAAGGAGAGCTGATAAGTTCAGTCAGTCGCCACTGGGTGAAAAGAGTCACCAAAGTTTGGCGGGACTCCTGTTCTGAAAAGGTGATGGTTCATTGGTCTAGCCTGGGTCGGATTCCCATTCCTGAACCCCTGACTCTGAGGAATGGATGGCACTGAGTCCCACTAATTAAGGAACATCCAGAAGAGAGCATAGGCAGGGAGTGCCTTCAGATCACCCTCAAGTTCTTCCTAATGTAACAGATAAATTAAAGAATGTTGGAGCGTTGGGTTCTAAATTGTTTTCTGTCTAGTTAAAAAGATAGCCAATAAAAAGATAGCATGTAATTATTCTCTGAAACCTCTTTCATGATATCTTCATTCAGTTTTCCATTTCTCCTTGTCTTATATTGAATTTTGGTACAAGATCCCCTGTTATCATAGAAGACGAGGCTGTGGGTACTTCATAATTTATAATTATGATAAATACTCAATGATGAGTATGAAACTAAAAGTTGCAGTGAACAGGTTCTGTGTGCCCAGAAAGCCACTGTTTCTAATTTGTGTCTGTCTGTGAAGGGATAGATTCTGCAGGGAAGCAACACAGTTACGATATTCGCCTCCCCTCCAATAGCATGTTTTTATTTGTTTGTTTAATGGCTTTTCTCTTTAGGCTTGGAGGAAGATCATTTATCCATCATCCTTATATTTTCAGCACCGCTAGAAAGAATACTTGACATGGCAGATCATTAGGGAACATTTTCAAAACGAGGAAGAGAATCGAGGAACATAATTAAATCAAAAAGGAAATTGTCATTATGAAATCCTGTTTCAAAGCGGAGACAAACTACTGGAAATTATTTGTGAATTGAACAGGATGCTCCCAAAATAGTATCATATAGGAACACATGCTAGTTTTTTCATTTCCTCCCTCATGAATATACACCCAAGTCCAAAGTAAATTTGTCTTACTGCATATTGAGACACAACAGCATATTGCTATATACACTTGAAAGCTGTTATCATTCACATTTCAAAGAAATATTTTATCAGTTCATATCATGATGATCAGTAAAATCATTAATAGGAAAAACTAAACCCTACCCATATTTGGTCTCCAGAGTTTTGCAAAATTCCATTCTTAAACCTGATTCTAGTTTGTGCTCTTTCCTTTATCTTAAAAAAATATCACTAGAGAGGATGATTTATGAAACACAGTGATATAAGGTTATACAGAATATACTTCAAAACGGTGACTGGTGAGGCCAGCCAGCAATCAGGCAGTGAACATTTGATACAAAATTCTTTGGAGACTTACATTATTCTTTCTTTTTTATACATTTTATCTGACTGGGTTTTTTTTTTTTTTTTTTTTTTTTTTTTTTTTTTTTTTTGGTATCTGACTGGGTTTTAATAAAGTCAAGCATGGTTTTATACATCTAGTCTTATTCAGTTTAAAGTCCCAGGTGATTCATCGATCCTTCCTTTACCTCTTGCCTGCCAAGGTCAGATATAATGAAAATAAAGGGTAAGAAAATAAAGCCTGATATCGCAGATAACTTCACATTAGTTCACTGGTTAATTATTCAGGAAAATACAAGGCTCAGACCCTGTGTCTCCACATTATTTGACCACACGGCCTCCTCCTTGGTTTCCAATTCATCTTTCCTCTGCCTTTTTATAATATTGATTTTTAAATACCTCTGTTATAAATAAACACAATCTCATTATAAAAGACTTATTACACAATGCCTGCATATAGAGAATACTTCTACCTAGCTAAATATTTTTTAAGAACTGTTTTATGTTATGAAATAATATATTCTTTAACTTAATTTCTCCAACAAGGGAAGAAACTTCCTCCACATTTCATATTAACATCATCTGGGACTTTTTATTTCATTTTTTTGGTTTTTGTTTTTGCTTTTTACTGGGGATAAAACTGAACGGTTGCTTGTCTGAATTTTTTCTTTTTTTTTTTGCCTGTCCACAAGAATGTTAATTTGGTTGAATATACTCATTCAGGTTCGGAACATTTTCCATCAGAACTTTGAAGACAATGTTCCACTGTTTTATAGAAATTGAGGTTGTTATTGAGAAATCCAATGTTAATATGATGTTTCTTTCTTTCTGGAAAACCTATTTTTGAATTTTGATTGCTTATTCATTTGGTTTTCCCCTCTGGATTTTACTTATTTATTTAGGCTTTTCTCTTTAACTGTATGTTTCTAAAATTTCATGATGGCATGTCCAGCCTTGAGTTTTGTTTTTGTTTTTTGTTCTTTGTTTTTCCTAATAATCCTACAGGGCTTTTGATGAGTGTCTCACTATGAAGCCTTGGACTTTTGTTTAACTTTGAGAGCTTGTGTCCTGTTATTTATTCTTTAATTGTTTATCTCTTTTTCATTCTCTCCTAGAACTCTTATTGGGCTGATAAAGAAAATTCTGGATCTGCAGTATTATCTCTTAACTTTACTCATACTTTTCTCCTCTGTCCTTTGCAATATATTCTGGGATAATTTTTCAATTGCTTATTATGTACACATTTCAGTTCTCTACAGAGAACATAGAGAAGACTTAAGTTCAAACATCTGTTCTCACTGGTGTTTAGAAACAGCTTCTCCTTCCCTCCCCTCCTTTACCTTCCTTTCCTTATTCATCCCTTCAATACCCACTACTTCTGTATCTCTAGCATTCTAGACACTCTGCTCAGTCTTCTGAGTGACAGATGGAAACAAGGCAAGGCCTCTTCCCTCTGGGCATTTTATGGGTTCTAAGAAATAAAATAATGCCTATGTGACCAATGCAGAAAAGTAGAAGAAAAGTATGTAATAAAATATGGTTAAAAAATACAAGAAGGCACCAGAACATGAAGACTTTGAATGCCACAAAAAGAAATTCAGATGTTATTTGAAGTACAATGGGAAACAAACACTGGGCTTTAAGAACAGTACTAATGTAGTCTGCTTTATCATTTTTAAGATTATTCTGATTGGGCCTTGTAAAATACAGACTGAGAGAAGCAAGAGAGGAAGCTGGAGACTATTAAAGGAAGGTACGGTAACAAGAATGCCTTATGTGCTGATGTGTTGGCATCATGATTAGAGAGAAATGGACAGATGTGAAATATATTTAGGAGGCATACAAGCCATGACTTGCTAGTGAACTGAATATGGAACACAGGAGTGGATGTAGGACCAAAGATAATTCTTGCGATTCTGACTTGCATAACTGGAGCGCCAAGGAGGTTTGTGAGTGATGATAGAATTTTTGAAGTCATTTTCACTATTTCAATAGGTTTTTTTTTTTACCAGCAAATGAAAGGATAAAGAAAAACAAGGGATGGAGGTTAGAAAGACAGAAGTAGTCAAGACTACAAGAATATAGACCTAGTGCTTAGGACAGTGTCAAAACTATCAACGCTTAAAAATATCTGACAACAAATGATACATTAATAAATTTGTCCAAAAGGAAAAGCTGGATACATAGATCAATTGCTAGTTACTTTGTAAAGTAAATTCCATGTACTAAACATCACTCCCAATAAATTACGTTCATTAAAAATGAAATTATCCCATTGATAAAGTGTTCATTTGATCTTTTAATGATAAACCTTTGCAAATACATATGGTTTCCAAAAATGAATTTACCAGTTCATAATCATCCCTGGATTATTTCTCTTACAGCATTTTATTATGTTCTAGAAGGCCAGCTTCTAATGTATAGAGAAATAATGAGGGATATAGGATAATTTTTGACAATTGGTCCTTCCAGATCCACTGGTTCCCTGGATTCTGATTAATGAAACTAATAATAGACTCTATGTGAATTAACTGAATTTAAATTAAAAAATAGGGGGGAAAAAAAAAAAAAGACTAAAGGGACCAGCACAGAGACATGTTAGCACACAAGAGCTGAGTAAGGACCAGTGGAGTCTTTGCTAACTCAGCTCAACATATTTTACTTTCCCTCTACTACTTTTGTCGTACTTATTTCTGTCTTTCCCAGGTCCTCAAAATAATAGCCTGCTTTTCCAAAGAAAATTTCAAAATTTCAAAATTTGAAAATTCTAGGCATAAAAAAATTTGACTCTATTTCAAGCATTTTTGGTAAAAAATGTATTCTCCCATAAACCAGGCATGCTCTATTTTTAACAGACTGTACTACTGGACCCTGGCTTAGAAATCTGCCCTCATGGTGTGTGTACTCAGACAAAATGGAGCATCTGGATAATTCGCCTTTGGAAACAATTTAGTATTAGAATTGACCCCATAAAAACCCATTTTTATTATGTAAATGATCATTAAGAACCTAAAACAAGCAAGATAATGTATTAAGTCCCGGGGAGAATGCATTATCCAAAATATGTATGTCAGCGCTTATCTTATAATAGTATCCAAAATATCTATGACAGCGCTTATCTTATACAATAGCGCTCAGTAAACATTTGTAGAGTAAATACATGAATAAATAAATAAATAACACCGGTCCCTCTCCAATCTGAAAGGAAATGAAACTCTTCTAGTGGCAGTAAAAGAATTCTTATTTTGAGGAAACAACAAAAACGAAACCCTTCCATTCTTATTGTGGCATGATCTCTCTATTTAACAGATTGCGTCTTAGTTTTAAAAATACAGAATGTACACCAGAAAACAGACCGTGCCTTAGTAGAGGGGGTGGCTAGGTTCCTTCAGCAAGAGGAGTTATATGAGCAAAGGTGCTGGCTGGCCATGTAAGGGCAAGTCTGTGGGACGCTGAATTGTAGGACTTTGATGGGCGGGGAAAAGCAAAGGGGGACATCTGCCAGAAGGAAGCAACAAAAACATCTATTGTTGCTACACTACTCGATTCAGTCTAACAAGAGCATTTACTGGACTCTTACTGTATACGACTGAGTACATTAAAAAATAAAATGTTGCTTTCTAACACAATGAACAATTTCTTTTTCCACCACTGCCTATTGATAATGGAGTGGAAACCTCTGATTCACAATGAGACAAGATCATAGCTCTTTTAGGTTTTCTAAGTAACCTCAGGACATTTCTCCCAACACATCTTTGCTTGCACATCTGCAAAGAAGATAACATAAGAGTAGCTAGATAAATACCTAGCTTACCAATTGCTTAAAGAGTTAAAATGACTTTCTTGTGTGTCCTGAAAAATTAACACTGCTGTATGTCTCTAAGCTTTAAAAAAAAAAAAAATCTGCATTGTTGAGTATGTAAGGAATGACACTAATGCTAAAATTCTATTAAGTTCACATTCTAACTTTAAGACTGGAACCCTTGTGACCTCTTTTGTATAATTCATCATCCGGCAATGTTAAGAATTCCCTAGTGTTAAACTCGATCATATTCTATGCACTACAACTTCTGATTCTGATATTGTCCACTGCAAGCTGGAAATATGTTTCACATTCTTGCCTTGAAATTATTTATCTATGAAAGCCAAGTCAATGCTCAGTTGTTACTTGTGAGTACATTCGATGCATTCTCAACAAGCCCTGACCTCTCAGATCTCCCAAAAAAGAAATTTTGTTAAATGTAATTCAGAAAAGCAACATGCTGAACTATTTTCTGAGAATGTTAGGATTGATACTTGCTGCTCCGGAAAAAACCACATTTTTCAAAGTTACTCAGTAATATTGCAGATAGGCTCTTTCCTGTTTATCTCCTTCCCATTAAAGACTATGAGCTTTTGACAAATGCTTTCCTGATTCATTCCTCAGTCACAAGTACTACAAAAATCCCCATCTGCCACTTTGCTATTTTTGCACCCATTTGGATAAAACAAAGAATGTGGACACTTGCTTGGCCCATGAAGTTACTATGTGTCCCCTACTTTATAATAAAGACTATATGTCCTATTGATAGTGAACAAATTTGGTGACAAAAATATATACATGACAGCTTGAATTGTTCAACACAAATGCACTATACTTAAAATAACCAGTAAAATAGTATTGCCTTCTGCGGCAACAGCTGTAGGATAGAAATATTAGAGAGAGCACAGTTTTCAAAGTCAGCCAGAACTGGGTCTGAACAAGACACCAAAACCTTATTTTGCTCAGGAAATGCCTAAGGTGATGACTCTTGCTGCAGTTCCCAAGAGCTTCAAGAAGAGAGAATAGCTAAGGTCAAAGTCACAATATAGTCAAGGTCCCAAGTTGGAGTCTCAAACCCTACTATACGAGCACAGTACATACAACAAAAGAGTGTTTGGGCCTGCGCAGATTTGCCCAGTGCAAGACTATCTTAAGGCATTTAAATGAATTATTTTGATTTCCTAAAGTCACATAATGAAACAAGTTGTCTGGTTAAAGATTTTGATAACTCTCACCTAAGCCCCATGAGGAGCTTCTGTACTTCCCAAGTGCCCTTCCACAGCATCCTTATCTCACATTTAGTACAAGCTGTATTTTATCTGAAACTACCTACTCTTATCTTTCTCAGGGCAAGACAAAAGTTTCTTCATCTGAAGAACATAATGGCCATAAGATTACAATTCTCTCAACTTGTCTACTCCAGCAGCCAGTAACTATGTGCCTTCCCTAATATTGATTTCTCCACAGTTCAGATCCAGTGGGTAATTCCTCTTATTATGTTCTGGATCTGAACTCACATCCCTCCCCAGAAATCATCCATCTGTCATCCCCTCTACTGAACAGTCCATGTTTCCCATTTGACACACTCGTAAGCATATCCATTTATTTAAATACTACAATTGAAAATACACATAAAATGGTTCATGAAAGAAAAAACTAATAAACTGGATCTCATCAAAACTCTTCTGTCCTGCAAAAGCCCCTGTGAAGAGGACAAAAAGAAAAGCTGAAGACTGGGACAAAGGAGTGGTAAACCACATGTCTGACAAAGGACTATTATCTAGAATATATAAAGAACTTTCAAAACTCAACAGTGAAACAAATAATCCAATTAGAAAATGGGCATGGCTATAAGCCATAAAGTGACACAGAAGAAAACCTTGATATAATTACTGTGAAAGCAGACGATCATAAAAGATTAAAACAATCTGGGAGGAGATAATAAATAAGGCAGATGGAAAATAATTTAATTTCACAGCAATTTGTTCGCTAGAGTGGAGAACACGTCAAAACTATCAAAACAATTCAAATTTATTTTTTAAGAAATTGAAATGAAGGAAGAATAGAAATTGCAAAGGAATATGTCCCACTGTGTTCCAGGAAAGGTAATGAAATTTAAAATGAAAAGACAAAGACAGACTTCTTAAATTATCTAGACCCTAGAATGAGTTACACAGAAGGTGGAAACATCAGGATACACTCCTCTTTATCAACAATGATACACAGTAACGGACAGCAAGAGAAGGATGTCAAAAAAGTTCTGAAGCTGACATAGTTTGACCCAAGAATGTGAGTCCTGGTTCAGTACTTCATCTCAGCTGTACTGATAGGGTGAGCCTCTCTCATTTCCCTTACCTGCTGGTTTCTACTTTTATGGTGTGCAGTACCTATCAGCCTGCTTCCTTCACAGGGTTCAGGGGCAACTCAGAAATGTTGGAAAGACTATACTCTATAGGTCTACCCTCTACTGATTGGTGATGGGAGCCAACGGAAGAATCCGTACCTCTTTTATTCTTCAGGCGAACAATTCTGAGACACGTATTAAACAAATTCCCAATAAGTCCCAGAGGAAACAAACCCCAGTTGCCTACAGCAGTGACTACCTCAGTAACCTCCTGTCTCTATTGCAGTCTCTGCAGATTTCCATTCTCGGGGATCACTGGTCAAAATAAATTGCTTCATGCAAGCCCATTTTCTCCAGTTCTGCTTCCTAGGGGGAACTCAAGCTAAGATGTTTGAGACCAGGCAAGTATCAAGAAAGGTAGAAAACAAACACCCAGAGTTATTCTGGAACTGGACTATTTACCATTGAGATATTGCTAATGACCCTCTTGTTGATGCAAGGCGGGTAGTCCATCTACGGCATTTTGAGGACTCAGAATTTTTATGCGTTAGGCCAGGATGGCACACAGGCAAGAGTGAAGTGCTGGCCTCTAGGGCACCTGTGGCATTTGGACATCCTGGGGTCAATGCCAAGGATAAGCACTGCAGGATTATCTGCTTTAATGCTTTGAAAGCCTTGAGAAAATAAAATGACAGGCTTATGTTGGGCAATCATCAACCCAAAGCATGCATAAGATCAAGAGGGCCTCAGGATTTAATTTTAAGGTTATTAGAAACTCAGCTGAGACAAAATATGAGACTCACTGCACAAGAAAATGGTGGGACCTTGGTATTTGTTTAGATAAACTTGGTAGTGTTAAACCCCTTCTCCTGACTCCCCCATACACACTGAGTTAGTAGAAGCAGCTCCCTCTCTCATTTATAAATGAGGGGCCTCCCATTATCTAGAAACACCATGAAGACCTCCTCCAAGGACCTCCTCCATGCAAAATTAAACTTGTTCTACTCAACATTTTCCGTGCATTTCCTCCCTGCATGGAGCCCAATAACCACAGCGCAACTCAAGCATGCAATGTATTTTCTGCTCTGAGAGGAAACAGCATTCATTCATGAAGAATTCTAAGACCTGACTTGAATTCTAAGACCTGACTTGAATTCCTGCCAGGAAAAAAAGGCTGAATGGATTTTGAAGACTGAGAGATGTATGAGCGATAAGTCTGGATAGGGAAAAAGTCAACAACATATGAGGACTCTTTTATAGGAGATTGTATTCCAGCAGTGGTATATGTAACCACCCTTAATAATATTAACTTGTTAACTAATGTAACAAACTGCCACACACTTAACAGCTTATAAGACCCCACTTTTATTATCCCAGTTTCTATGAGTCAAGGGTCTGGACGTGACTTTGCTGGCTCCTCTGCTCCAGGTCTCAAAACGACTGCAATCAGGTACTGACTTGGGCTGCAGTTTCATCTCAAGGTTGGACTGGGGAAAGCTCCACTTCCAATCTATGTGGCGGCCGACACAATTCACTTCCTTATGGTCTACTGGACTGAGGGCTTCAGTTTTTTGTTGGCTGTCGGCTAGCAGCTGCCCTCAGTTTTTTGGCATGTGGCCTCCCTATAGGGCAACTAGTAACACAGTTACTTGATTCATCTAAAGCCAGTAAGGGAGAAAGAGAGTCTCCTAGCTGGATGGATTCCAATTTTTTTTTTTTTTACTAAAAATGTATTTATTTTATAGACAGAGAAAGTGAGAAAGAGAGAGCATGCAAGTGAGGAGAGGGGAAGAGGGAGAGAACCTCAAGCAGACTCCCCACTGAGCATGGAGCCCAAGGCGGGGCTCAAGCTTATGACCCTGAGATCATGACCTGAGCTGAAACCATGAGTCAGGTGCTTAACAGACTGAGCCACTCAGGCACCCCTAGATGTATTACAATGTTTGTAATATAACAGAAATGATGTCCTATCACCTTAGACTTAATTCATTGCTTAGGAGTCAATGAGAGTTTCTGTCCAAACTCACGTAGGAGAGATTATACAAGAGAAGAGGACCAGAAAGTGAGATGTCGTGGGGGGCCATCTCAGAGTGTGATGCATTAATATACTGCTAGGGGGTATGCATGATGCTTGCCCAATGACCTCAGGTTAATGAGGAGACACTACTGAAACTCGGACGAGTATTCATGGCAAGTACAGAAGACTCAGGATGGGGATATTAAAGTGCATTTAATATGTGAGATCGAAGACCCCACCATCTGACTGTGCTGCACCGAGAAACAGTCCTCCCACTAAAGCCATAAGAAATAAGCTCCTGAGGAGGGGCGGCTATTTCTCTATACAGAGTTTGGCCAAATGAGATGCCACTATACAAATGGGCTCCCTGGTATCAAGGGAGGTAAGAGGATCATAGCATGGCAGAGGCCAGGCAGCAGCACGCAACAAAGAGGAGCAAGGTGGATTAATTACTACCAAGGAGTACAGCCCTTATTTATATTTCATATACCAGAAAAAGGCATAAAAGTGTATGAAAGATTTTTAGCCCAACTCTGTGCATTTTTGTTTATGTCTGAGTAGGAGGTACTCATATATCAAAAGAGAACTGAGGCAATAAGATCAAACTACATTTTGGAAACAGTGGTGACCTAAGATACTGGACAGGTATTTGGAGCAATCTTGACCTTGAAAATGTTGCTTAGCCTTGTTAGATCTCAGTTTTTTCAGTCTGTTAAATACCTCTTGGATGTTTCTCTTGTGTGATGCTATTTTTGAAACTAATAAGAGAACCTCATGCCACATTCCAGATTTGCTGGATCTCTGATGTGCTGACATACTCATGGAGGATACAGAGATTGAAGAAATCTTATAAAAAATATATAATGACCTTATTAACAAGAATCCAAAGAATAAAGTGGGGTGAGAGCATAGAGTTTTGAGGACTACTACAGACAGAAGTGTCACAAAATCCTTCGTGCATAGGTGCTATTTGAGGAGACCTGTATTTGCTGGGGAAGAGCAAATACAAAGACCCTACAGAGAACATTATTGGTATATATGAAGAATCATAAAGAGGCCAGGGTGGCTCCTGCTCAGGGAAAGAGTGAAGGGAGTTTCCGGATATAGGATTATGGAAGTAGATGGAATTTAGATCATTTATTTATTTATTTATTTATTTATTTATTTGAGATTTTATTTGTTTGAGAGAGAGAGAGAGATCACAAGTAGGCAGAGAGGCAGGCAGAAAGAGGGGGGGAAGCAGGCTCCCTGCTGAGCAGAGAGCCCCATGCGGGGCTTGATCCCAGGACCCTGAGATCATGACCCAAGCTGAAGGCAGAGGCTTTAACCCACTGAGCTACCCAGGTGCCCCAGAATTTAGATCATTTCAATCACTGTCTGGAGGAGGTCATATTTTTGCTACACAGAGTGCCCAGTTCAAAGGACCAACTTTAGTTTTCACTTCCTCTGAAAGCAGCCTCTCACTGGAAATTTGAAGAGCCAAGTTTAAATTTGATAAAAATATAAATTAAATTCTGTAACACCTGAATGTGTCGTGACTTAGAAAAACTCAACTCTCAGATGCCATGAGTTGAGTGTGTGTCAGATTTATCATTCTATGTAAAACTGGTAAAAAGACTAATCAAGGTTTTATAGATTTGACCTACATAAGGAACACTTCTCATAGAGTGAAAGAATTTTTTAATATAACCCCTGGTGTTTCCAACCAGAAGGGTCTTAATTACGAAAGAGACCTCAGTCAGCAAGATTATCTGAAGAAGCGGTGATTGGGGAGAAGGAAATTGTTGGAGTCACCAAAGGCCACTTTGCATTCAATGAGCTTTGCTTAAGGGAAGAACAATCACATCATAAATCAAATATCAAATCAAACAGTTCAGGAACACAGGGTCTAGTAAGCTGAGTGTGGTCCCAAAGACATTAACTTTCTGATCCCCAGAACCTGTGAGTATGTTACCTGACACGGAGAGAGGGCTTTTCAGATATGATTAAATCAAGGATCTTGAGACAAGGAAATTATCTTAAATTATCCAAGAGGGCCAACGTATTCACACAAGTTCTTATAAGTGGTAGACAGGAGGGCCAGAGTCAAGGAGAAGACTGGAAATATGCTGCCTTGCTGGCTTTGAGGATGACAGATAAAGCCATGAATCAAGGAATTCTGGCAGCCTCCAGAAGCTGGAAAAGTGAAGAATAGGGATTCTTCCCTAGAGCCTCCAGAAGGGAGGCAACATTTCACACTTCGATTTTAGCCCAGCTGAAGACCCACGTTGGACTTCTAACCTTCAGAACCATAAGAGAATAAATGTGTATTGTTTTAAGCTGTTAAGTTTGTGGTAGTCTGTTATTAAAAAAACAAACAAACAAAAAACACACACACTGTAGAATAGAGGGCAACACTCAATTAGAATCATACCCAAAAGGAAAAGCCCAAATTAAGTCTTTTCAGGAAGAGACTACATGGACTTGAGGATGAGATAGGAGCTGCCCAATCTCCCAAGCCAACTTGAAGTGAAGAATTACAACCCTCGTTCAATTTCATATCTAAGTAGAATTGTCTTGAAAGGTCTAGATATGTACATACGGTATGGAATGCAACAGCTGACTACATCATTGCCTGTGGCTTTTCTTGAACTTTCCCTAGAGGAGAAGCAAGAGGCCTCTGTAAGTCCTATAACCTGTGGCTGAATGCTGGTCTCTTCACTTAAAAAGATCTGTGACTCAGAGAAGTAACCTCCACTGTGGCTCATTTTTCTTATCTGCCACATATCAAATTAATATATTTACCTCATATGCTTGCTTTGAGGATTAGGAAAATATTTAAAACTAAAAGATAAAAAAAAAAACAAAAAAACAAAAATCAAAAAAACAGTGCCCCTCACAGTAAGTATGTGCAATGGTTTTGTAGTGTTATTCTTCAGTATTAGTACATTTATAAGATGGAGGGGAAAATACACCCTATGGCACATTCTACCTAGTATTTCACAACAGTTCTACTTTTTGCAATTATTTTATCTTAATTTGTACCAGTCATGAAACTCACAAACCTCATGGTAACTACTCTACACTGACAAAAGTGTAAAAATACATTTAGGAAAGGAATAAACCCAGGCATTAAGTGGTGGGTGGTGGGTGCCAATAATTTAGTATCCAAACCACAATAACCAGAAGTTGTGATTTATCAAATCCTTTGCTTTCAATGCCTTGACTTATACTTTGAGAGAGGAATTTCTGAATAATTTTCTCATTGCTCTCATACGGAAGATCAAGACAGAAGGCTAGAGAAGGGGCAAGAAATATGGAGGAAAAAGCAGAATGTAACTTCAGAAGATAACCATGATTCTGTGTATTGTCCACCATGATAAACATGTTATGGGTTCAAAGTGTGGAAAAGAGGCATTTAATTAATATTGTGGGGCGAAGGAATACATGCATGCAAACTTTCTGGCACTTGCTCTGAATCAGATTATCAGTTAATCTTCAACAATGTTGTAAGATAAATCTTAGTATTCTTGTTTTATCTGTCCTCTTTTCATTCATATTATTGTTTTATCGATGATAAAACTCGGACCAAGGGAATTCACTAATTAGCTCAAGAGAGCATTTCATGATACTGAGGTTCAAAACCAAGTTTAACATAGTAGTAACCCAACCATCTGAAGCCTTTACATAATCACATTAAGATCATAATCACATAGAGATCATGGATGCCATCTTGACACCGTGGTCACTGTTCCTGAAACACAAGTGCATAGTCGGTCCCCATGACACAGGGGAGGGGAGCAGCAGGAGGCTGAGGGAATACCACTTCCTAAGCTGTCAAAATGAGTACTATTCCACCAGTGGGATTGAACCCCTTCCCTTTAAGTAACAAATGTTTCCACGACATATCAGTTAGGATATACAATCTAAAATTGTCGTGTGGAAGTGTTCAATCACTATATTATCCACCCAAAACTAACATTAGACAGTAAATTAACTCACTGTAATTTAAATAAAAAATTTCTGAGTGTGAAGAAAAAAGCTAACAAAAAGTAAATCCACAAAATTGTGAGCCTACTTTATTTCAGGCTGCTACCTATCACAGTAGATGTAGACACAGGCAGACTAGGACCAGTAGGGTTGGTCCTTTGGAGCAGACCAGGTCAGGCCAGTTAGATTCAATTAGAGAAAAATCTGTTGCTCAAGGGCAAGCTGTTGCTCCTCCTGAAGTCCAAGTGTATTCAGCTCAGAACAATCCTCCCTTTCAGCCCAAATAGCTCCAAGCCCTGCTGCAAGTGGGTTGGTACCACCGCCATATTTCAAGACTGCACAAAGGTGTGCTTATTACTCATTGCCATGGTGATGCTCACGACAGTATTTCTTCCTATGCAAAATGTACAGCCTCAACTCCTAGAATGTGCCAATACAGTTTTCAATAGTTGTGTTTATTTGGCTGACATCTACGTATCTTTTTGTATTATTTCCTTAATACGTCAGTGGGATTCTACCAGTATCCTCATCCCACATTAGGTAGAAAAGTTCTAGCTTTGATGGAGCAAAGGCATCCTAATTCTACACGAAATAAAGATATTTAGCATACAAAGGAAATACAGACATCTTTTAGGGTTACATTGATACTAGCGATGAATGTTTACATTATGTTAGATAACCAATAGTGAGCCATTTTGCAGAGTTCATAAATCCTAGCTTCCTGATTCAAGGTCTCTAGATCTATTTGGTCATAATTATGTTTTTATATCATGATTCAAAACAGAAGAGGAAAATATTATTAAGGATTGGCTACTGAAAGATGAATCATACTCATATACCAAATACCGGAGCATCAGTAAGCTTCTCCAAATCCTAAAAACTGTCATAGCTATGTATTTTATTTGCACCTTTTAAATACCTGAGTCCATGACTATATTAAGCAAGTATATATGCCAATGTTTGAGGTGAAGTAGCACAAAACTTCTCAAAAGTAATATTCTTTTATCCAAGAATCAATGTAAAAATCACACTGAGTACCATTAAGTACATTTTTACATATTTGCCAGCCTATCTTCTATTTAGTTGGTTCTCCCCACTAGTAAACCTTAACTAGTAATTTTTAGCTATGAGCATCACTCATATACCCATGCTAAACATTAAGTATTTGGTGTAAAAAAAAAAAAAAGCCGATAATGAAATATGCTTATGGCAAATAATAGTTATAATAACTATTGATTTTTTTCAATAGTCTGACCAATGTGTTTAAACAGTGATGAATGCTGCACATCATCCTAAATTATGGTAAAACTATTCAAGACAAAAATATGGTTTTTCTAATATTATTAAGGCAGATGCATTTTTTGATAGTTTATTTGACTGCAAAATCTTATCCGTGACCTCCAAAGGAAGTATTTTAATTATAAGTATATTGAACTTACTATTGAATTCATAAAAATTATAAAGTAATTTGTTAAACTTAGGTTCACTTACAAAATTAAGAAAGATTTAATTGGTAATAAATACAGCTGAATTAATCAACATGAATCGTATTAAGTCAAAGGGGAGTAAATGGATACAAAGAAGTACAAAATTCACGATTTCTATATGCAGAGAAACTATGTGAATTTTCTCCACCTTTCTTAAATGTTATAACTTACAAAAAGAGCAAAGAGAAAAAAAGCTGATCCACAGTTATAAAATATATTCAAGTTCCCCCTATTTTTCTTACCAAAAAAAAAAAAAAAAAAAATCCTTATCAGTCAAGGACAAAGTTGCCTTCCATCTTTTTATATGTGAGAACCTTTGGTGTGCTATCTATCAGCTCTTTCTAAATCAAACCGATACTGGCTCATACGGATTCGCTGCAGGAACTAAGTTACAGAGAATTGATACAAAACGACAGGGACAACTTCACTAGAAAACGTAAGGACTCATCCATAACGTATCTACTGACTTAAAGAAGTATTGAATGTCGCTGCTTCACCAATAACTTAGAGCAGGTTGCAATGTACTGTGAACTTACCTATTTCTGAGTCCGTATTTCAGTCATGGCAGCAGGGCTTACTTATCACCAAATGGACAGTTCTTAAAACAAATGAGTTCAAAATCAACCTCTTTTTCTTTTTTCCCCTGTGTTCTCTACTCCTTCTTTCATAGAATAACTACTGTGTTGCTACCATGTGACTAGTGGCAGGCTGCTAAATAAGAGGAAATATGTAAATAAATAGGATTCATGTTTCCTGTTGATGAATCTTAACTTTGTAATGTATTTATTAAGATAAGCATATGTAAAAATACTACATTTTTTCCCCTTTCCTTTCTCTTATTCAGTCTTTTCTTTTTCTCTCTGCTTTTTTTTTTTTTTTTAAAGATTTTATTTATGTAATTGACAGAGATCACAAGTAGGCAGAGAGGCAGGCAGAGAGAGAGGGGGACAGGGAGCCCGATGCCGGGCTTGGTCCAGGACCCTGAGATCATGACCTGAGCCGAAGGCAGAGGATTTTACCCACTGAGCCACCCAGGCACCCTCTTCTATGTTTCTTTCTCTCTCTTTTACCTGACCTTCCTGTATCTTTGTAATTTATTTAAAACATATACTATGTGTTATGGACACCAATTTAGCTCAAGGATCTAGCATGGAAGGATTTTACTGCTAGTGAGAAAATAAGACAGATATATAAATAACTTAAATAACATAAAAAATTAAAATGTCATGGGAATGACACAGATGATTCACAACTTTGGGTTCTTTCTCCTCCCTTGATTCTATTTTGTCTCATTTCTCCCCAAGGTAGAAAATGATGTCAAGGTGGTTCAGGCAGGATTTAAGCCAGAACTGTAAGAGTTCTTTTTGTGTTCTCCACATTAATTGCTCATGATAAACCTATTCCTACAAATTCTGTCATTTTCACAAGAAAAGCGAGGGTACTCCAGAGCATTAGCCAGAGATTTTCACCTGGTGTGTAACAGGACAGACACCCTGTAAAGTGGGATATAGGTGGCAAATATACCAAGATATGGATCCCTTCCACCCCTGGGAGAGCTCGTAGGTTTTTGTTGTTGCTGTTGTTATTGTTCGCTTTTTTTTTTCCATAACGAGCTTTGTCAACTATCTTCAGATTGCCATATAAATAAAAAAATATGTATCATTTTTTTATACACGTCACAGATGTGAAAACTTTCAGCATAGCACTAGGAACAAAAATATTTTTGCAGTCAACACGAGCTGGCAAGCACAAAGATTTACTTTTGCATTCTTATTTTAAAACTTGCAATTGGTAAGCAAACTTACAATTTCTTCCCCCTTTCCTTCTCTCTACCCGCAACACAATGAGAACCTCAGAAAAAAATCCCTGTTACCAATATTTCAGAATATCTTGGGGATTTTATTTTGAAATACACTCAATTTCTAAATTAATAAGGGAATAATTATTCATTTAAAAATATTTAAGTCTTTCTACCAAACAGAAATATATTCGGTATCTGTATTCATTCAGGTTTATATTATGTCTTCTAGTATTTCTTTGTGCTCTTTATATAGATCACAAAACTGCTCATGAATATTAATATTAAACCATAAGGCTATATATGTATAAACTGTAAAAAAATATATCATTTTTCTATTACAAATTGGACCACTTTTTCATTTTTATAAGTGATCGTATTATTACACAGGAATATTATGGACTGTATTTTTCTTTCATTTGACAACGCTACTGAATCTTGCAATTATGGTGGACTTATAGTTGTTCCCTTACATTTTCTAGTGTCCAAGGAAAATATACTATCGAGAGATTAAAATTTTACAAAGTTGAAAAGCTCTTTTAAGACAGTGTATAGCACATTGTTGAAACATGGGGGGGAGGAAGCTTTGTTAGACCAGGAAACAGAAAAAAAAAAAAAAAAAAAGAAAGAGTTTATACTTAGACATTCAAAATTTCTTCCCTATAGCAAATTACCCAAATGTGATTGAGTATTTAGGGCAATTTTTGGTTTATATCATATATTGTTCTTTTTTCCCTTTTCCAGCTTTACTGAGATACAAATGACATATGATGCCATGTGAGTTTAGAACATGACTATTTCATACATGTATATACTACTGCAAAGTGATTAGGGCAATAGGATTAGTAAACACTTTCATCACCTCACATAATTACCTCTGTGTGTATACGTGTATGTGTGCTAAGAATACTTAGCATCTAATTAAAAATAGAAAGGTCACATAATTCAACAAATATATGTCTGGGCATATATCTAAAGGAAGTGAAATCAAGATCTCAAAGAGATATCTTCTCTTTGATATAGTGCTGTATCCACAGAAGCATTATTCACAATGGCCAAGATAGGGAAACAACTTCAGGGGTTCCGTATGGATGAATGGATAAAGTTGTGGTGTATGTATAAGGGAGTATTACTCAGGTACCAAAAGAATGAAATCTTGACATTTAGGAAAACATGAATGAAGCCAGATGGCATTATGCTAAGTGAAATAGTGAAAGACAAATACTGTAGAGTATGATTTACATGTGGAATCTAGAAAAGTCCAACTCATAGAAACCGTACAAGACTAGTCACCAGGGAGTAGCGGGTAGGAGAAATAGGGAAATGCTACTTGAAGGGTATAAACTTCCAATGATAAGGTAAGTACACTCTAGGGATCTAATGAAAAGCACGTTGTCTACAGTTAACAATACGGTATTCTACCATTTGTTCTTATTAAGGTGACAGCAGTGAGTGACTTCAGCCATCTAAAGTCCAAATTAAGAGGCAAACATAATAAAGTCCATGTAGCCAAGGGTCATTCCTAGGCTTCTTTATGAATAAGGCAAGTCTGTTTTTATGATCTCTTGTCTTTCCATTCCTCCCAGTCTCCCTTTGTTCTCTAATGGTTCTCATACCCATCGCGTAGGCTTTTATTTATTTACAATAGTCTTCTGGAAACCCAGGATTCTAAGTTGGCTCTCCAGACCTTTTCCATAGGTCTCTAACTTCTGGAACCCAGAGATGGTCCCTTTCAAGTAGTTCCCTACAGGCCTTAGCTCTCTGCAAAGCAGGCACAATAGCTCACCTGTGCCCATGTAATAATGGGTTATAGTAGATTATACTGCTAGCCCTTGAGGTAAAATGCTTGCTCTTAAGAGATTTCCTGTAGCTTATGGCTGAACATTATACTGTCCAACTAAGTGATTGTGAATGGCTTTATTTTTTTACCCATAATTATCTTGTTCATTTTGCTTCATGATCTTCTTAAAGAAATGCAGCTTTTCTTACATGAAAATATAAATAAAGTAGTCTGTGCCTGAATAGGACCTTTTAGAATGTAAGTACCAAATAATAAGAAAGTTATAATTTAAATAAATATGTATCAATAGCATACACATATGTATAGAAGTTTCCAAGACTGTATATGAACTATTTCAGTACCTTTTTTCTCTTTCACTGCATGTACTTTGAAAAGCTCAGCATTAATTATTACAGCATTGTGGGTCAGTCATGGGTAGAATTAGCAGGAATTAGATGAAGTTATTATAACATTCAGTCTAATATATATATATTTCAATCTAATCTATTTATTCTTGCAAGATTTCTTCTTTGGACAGAGGTGTGGATTAGAACGTTGCTAGCCTCAAATAGACTAGTGGTCTATAAAGTCTCTAAAAATCATTTTAGGTCAATTTATCTCTGCCTCCTCCAAGTTACTCTGCATCTAAGGGGTTGAAGCTATAGAGAAGATAGGGCCTGGTCCAGGTAACAAGCTCCTTATGCTTGAGATAATCAGTACACCTTATTTCTAAAATTCCTGATCCCAAAAATAAAAAATAAATAAAATTTCTGACTCTAAAATTCTCTCAGTATTTAGCATGTCATCTCTCCTCTTCCTTAACAAACGTACTTCTTTTTTATGCTATTATCACACCCTCAGTGTCATCAGGCCATATCCCCATAGCCTTTGTAACTATGATATTCCCCTTATATCTGTTCTCTCTTTATCATTTTAAGGGCTGCCATCTTAGATTAGTGCTTAATCTAGTTTTATCTAGGCTGTTTTAATTATTTCTTCAATGTCCTCCTGTTCCTCTTTCCCCAGTTGAATTCATTTTGCACTCTATAGAACGTTTTCTCTATGACTGCATCATTCATCCGTCTATAAACTATTAATGTCTGTTACACACACACACACACTCACACACTCACATCTGTCTGGTACATTTTATTGCTTCATGTTGCTTGAAAAGGTCATTGGATCATCTGTCTTTGTATTTATATGTTTGGAAGATCTTCCCTTTTCCACAATCTGCTTGAAAAATTGTTCTTTAATCATTAACATTTATAATGTATCTACTATTTATTCTGAGAGTCTAGAAAGAATCAGTGATATCTTCCTCTAAGTTCTTAGAGAATTTTATGCCAGTTTTCAAAAATAGCAGTATCACTCTGACTGCTGTTATTTTGTTTGTTTTCTGTGACCTTCTACCTACAAGATTCACTGTGAATATGTGCTGAGTGATTATATTTGTGTCTCCTACCACTTACCATAAACAACACATTCAACGTACATAATAAGTCAGAAGGTTTTTTTTTTTATCCAATGTTGTATCATAATCTCTTGTATGACCTTGAAAATAAAGAGACCTGGGCTCCAAGTAAAACTTTTTTTTTTAATTCTAAGTTAGATTCAGAAAATTGAGCTCCTTAGGAAACCAAATAATGCCCTCAGAAAGACTTTTGGGAAAAATACTTCTGTCAGGATTCCTTGACATGGGAGCAGCTGAAAATATAATTTACATGAGAAGGCAATTAAAGGAAGTTTTTACCAATCTGCCATGGCTGAAAATGCCCTACAGTTTCTTGAACCATCTACAGCTAGCCTGGCTATAGCTGATGTGTCCAGAAGCTTTGGGAGTTTGGGTGTGGGACTTTCCAGAAGCCACTAATACTGACAA
This sequence comes from Potos flavus, assembly GCA_028534135.1. Lineage (NCBI taxonomy): Eukaryota > Metazoa > Chordata > Mammalia > Carnivora > Procyonidae > Potos > Potos flavus. The sequence continues at coordinate 7,485,755 of CM052895.1, read as the reverse complement.
TATCCAATATTTACCTGAATACATATATGAGGCATGGTTCTGAGCACTCATTAAATACTGAATTCTCAAAATAGCCATGTGAGTTCTCATCTCCATTTTATAGGTGAGAAAAAATGAGACTTAGAGAAGATAAGTAACCCATCCAAAGTCAGCGGGCTTGGAGTCAGATGATCCCAGGGTTAGACGGAACACAGGCATTCCAGTCCAAAGCTTATGTTTTTACACGGCACCCCATTAAAAATTACCTATAGAATACAGAGATGCCTGAAGGCAGACCAAGATGGTGGAGCAAAAGACCCTGAACTCACCTCTTCCCATAGACACAATGAATCTACACCTACATATAAAGCAACTCCTCCTGCCTGAAAAAGGACTGAGAGCTGAATGAACAGCAGGCACACAACAAAAGACAGAAAAACCGCACAGAGAAGGGGAGGAGAAACAGAGATATGGTAATGACAGGAATGCCAGTCCTAATGCTATGACCTGCAGTAGGGAGGGATACCACTGAGGGACCCTCATGCAGATTCACCTTCCCTGGAGCAAAGGTAAAAACAAAACAAAGCAAAACGAGACAAAACAAAAACAGTGGTTTAAACGACAACTAGACTATTAACGGTAAAAATCCATTTAGTAATCCTAGTATGCCCACCAAATGGTGGGGAAACTTCCAGAATTTTGTCTGGCATTGGAGGCACTGGCAAGCACCATTGTTTACATTCCCCCTCCACCTTGATACTGAAAATATCAACAGGGTCCAAGCATTCTGGCTGGCCTGCTACAGCCACCAGAGCCAGCCTCAGGTACCTAGCCCACATCAGCACCAACTTTCTCCCTAGGGTGACCCCCATGGCCTTCACCTGCTCTAGCTTCAGCCGTCCACCAGGGCGCCCCAGGCAGGGAGTGCTCTGGCTCACTCTAGTTCCAGCTCCAGCCACCCTTCCAGGGTGGCCTCAGCCAAGGGCAATGCCAGCACCCCTGCCCACACCCTAGCTCCAGCCAGCCAAAGCCCCCAGGCACACAAAATGGGGGGTATTCCTACATTAGGCCACTCCTTCAATACCAGAAGAGGTAAGCGTTCTGCCTAATTCACGGAAACAAACACATCAAGTCAAACCAAGTGAGGATATAAAAGAATACGTTCTATAAAAGAACAAGAGGAAACCTCAGAAAAAGAACTGAACAAAAGGTAAACCTGATAAAAGAGTTCAAAGTTATGGTCCTACAGATACCGGACTTGAGAGAAGAGTGGGTGAATTCAACGAGAACATCAACAAAAACATAGAAAATATTTTAAAAGAACCAGACAAAATTCAATACAAATAATTGAAATAAAAATGCACTGAAGACTGAAGATAATCTACAGCACATTAGAGGACGCAGAAAAACAAATCAGTAACCTAGAAGAGAGTGTAGTTGAAATCACAGAGGATGAACAGCGAAAGAAAAAAAGAATCTGAAAATGAGGATAGGTTACAGGACCTGTGGAACAACTTCAAGGACATGAACATTCACACTATAGGAGTCCCAGAAGGAATACAGAATGGGGCAGAAAAATGCATGTGAAGGATTAATAGGTAAAAACTTCCCCAACCTAGGAAAGGAAACAGATATCCAGGTCCAGGAAGCACAGAGAAACCCAC
>CM052895.1:7470938-7483612 GCA_028534135.1 Potos flavus | reverse complement strand
GCTAATGGATCGGAAGAGCAGATTTTGTGAAAATGTCTATGCTACCTAGAGCAATCTACACATTTAATGCAATCTCTATCAAAACACCATCAACTTTTTTCAAAGAAATGGAACAAATAATCCTAAAATTTATATGGAACCAAAAAAGACCCTGAATAGCCAGAGGAACGTTGAAAAAAAAACCAAAGCTGGCAGCATTGCAATTTCAGACTTCAAGCTCTATTACAAAGCTGTAATCATCAGGACAGTGTGGTACTGGCACAAAAACAGACGCATAGATCAGTGGAACAGAATACAGAGCCCAGAAATGGACCCTCAACTGTATAGTCAACTAATCCTCGACAAAGCGGGAAAGAATGTCCAATGGAAAAAAAGACAGTCTCTTCAACAAATGGTGTTGGGAAATTTGGACAGCCACATGCACAAGAATGAAACTGAACCATTTCCTTATACCACACACAAAAATAGACTCAAAATGGATGAAAGACGTCAATGTGAGACAGGAATCCATCAAAATCCTTGAGGAGGACACAGGCAGCAACCTCTTTGACATCAGCCACAGCAACTTCTTCTCAGAAACATTGCCAAAGGCAAGGGAAACAAGAGCAAAAATGAACCACTGAGACTTCATCGAGATCAAAAGCTTTTGCACAGCCAAGGAAACAGTCAACAAAACCAAAAGAAAACCGACAGAATGGGAGAAGATATTTGCAAATGACATATCAGATAAAAGGGCAGTATCCAAAATCTATAAAGAACTTATCAAACTCAACACCCAAAGAACAAATAATCCAAGCAAGAAATGGGCATAAGACATGAACAGATATTTCTGCAAAGAAGACATCCAGATGGCCAACAGACACATGAAAAAGTGCTCAACATCACTTGGCATCAGGGAAATTCAAATCAAAACCACAGTGAGATACCACCTCACACAAGTCAGAATAGCTAAAATTAGCAATTTAGGAATCGACAGGTATTGGTAAGGATGTGGAGAAAGGGGAGCCCTCCTACACTGTTGGTGGGAATGCATGCTGGTGCAGCCACTCTGGAAAACAGTATGGAGGTTCTTCAAAAAATTGAAACTAGAGCTACCCTATGACCCAGGAATCGCACTACTGGGTATTTACCCTAAAGATACAAATGCAGTGATCTGAAGGGGCATGTGCACCCACCCAAATGTTTATAGCAGCAATGTCCACAATAGCCAAACTATGGAAAGAGCCTAGATGCTCATCAACAGATAAATGGCTAAGGAAGATGTGATACACACACACACACACACACACACATATACACACACACATATACATATATCACATACACACACACACACACACACACACACAATGGAATACGATGCAGCTATTAAAAAAGAAATCTTGCCATTTGCAATGACGTAGATGGACCTAGACGGTATTATGTTAAGCGAAATAAGCCAATTAGAGAAAGACAATTGTCATATGATCTCTCTGATATGAGGAATTTGAGAAGGAGGGCAGGGGGCCGTGGGGGGTAGGGAGGGAATAAGTGAAACAAGATGGGACCAGGGAGAGAGACAAACCATTAGAGACTCTTAATCTCAGGAAACAAAATGAGGGTTGCTGGGGGGTGGGGAGGGGAGGGATAGGGTGGCTGGGTGATGGACATTGGGGAGGGTATGTGCTATGGTGAGCACTGTGAATTGTGTAAGATTGATGATTCACAGACCCATACCCCTGAAGAAAATAATACACTATATGTTAATTAAATAAATAAATAAAAAGAACAACAAAAGCAGCTTACAGGCCAATATTGCTGATGAACATAGATGCAAAATTACTCAACAAATATTAGCAAACTGAATCCAAAATACATTAAAATAATTATTCACCATGGTCAAATGGGATTTGTTCCAGGGATGCAAAAGTTTTCACAAATCAATCAATGTAATAAATCACATTAACAATAGAAAGGATAAAAACCCTATGATTATCTCAATAGAAGCACAAAAAAACATTGGACAAAAATACAGCACTCAATCATGATAAAATTCCCCACAAAGTAGGTTTAATAGGAAAACCTCAACAGAGTAAAGGCCACATACAAAAAAGTCACATATAACCTAGTACTCACTGGTGAAAAACTGAGAACTTTTATTAACAATGAGGAACAAGATAAGGATGTCCATGCTCACCACTTTTACTCAATGTAATATTAAAATCCTAGCTGCAGCAATCAGATAAGAAATAAAAGGCATTCAAATTGGTAAAGGAGTAGTAAAACTGTTACATTATGTAGATGACATAATATTATATAGAGAAAACCCCAAAGATCCCAACGAAGAAACCAGTAGAACTAATAAATGAGTTGTCAAGTTGCAGGATACAAAATTAATATACAAAAATGTCTTGTGTTTCTATACACTAAGAACAAAATAGCAGGAAAAGAAATTAAGACAACAACCCCATTTATGATTGCATCTAAAAGAATAATGTACCTAGGAGGAAATTTAACCAAGTAGGTGTGAGACTTGTACTTTGAAAACTTTAAGAGATGGATGAATGAAATTGAGGATAACACAAATAAATGGGAAAATATACCATGTCCATGAATGAAAAGTATTGTTAAAATATTCATACTGCCCAAAGCAATCTACAGATTAATTGCAAACTCTAGCATAATACCAAAAGTATTTTTCTTTTTGAAAGAATTTTTCTTTTCAAAAGAACTACAACTACTAATCCTAAAATTTGCATGGAACCACAAAAGATCCCGAGTAGCCAAAGCAATATTGAGAAAGAAGAACAAAGCTAGAGACATCGCAATCCCAGATTTCAAATTATACTAGAAAGATACAATAATTTAAATAGTATAGCACTGGCCCAAAAATAGACACACAGGTCACTAGAACAAAATAGAAAGAAAGCCCACAAATAACCCATGTTTATATGGTCCAGTTATCTATGGCAAAGGAATCAAGCAAATACAATGGCAAAGAAGTCTCTTCAATAAATGGCACTAGGAAAACTAGCTAGCTATAAAGAAAAGAATGAAACTAGACAACTCTCTCATGCCATACTTAAAAATAAACTCAAAGTGGATTCAACACCCATATAGAAGATCTGAAATCATAAAAACTTCTCAAAGAAAACATACACAGTAAATTCCTGGACATCAATCTTGGCAATGTTTTTTGGATTTATGTGCTCAGATAAGGACAACAAAAGCAAAAATAAATAATTGGGACTAGATCTAATTAAAAACTTTTGCAAAACAAAAAAAGAACCCACAGAATGGAAAGGCAACCAAATGGATGAGGAAGATATTTGCAAATGACTTATCTGATAAAGGATTACTATCCAAAATGTAAAAAAACTCATAATTCAACACCAAAAAACAAATAACCCAATTATAAAATAAGCAGATCTGAAAAAACATGTTTTCAAAGATCTACACATAACAACAGACACGTGAAAACATATTCAACATCACTAATCATCAGGGAAATGCAAATTAAAACCAAAGCGAGATATCACCTCATACCTGTCAGAATGGCTAGTGTCAAAAAGACAAGAAGTATTGGCAAGGGTGTGGAGAAAAGGGAACCCTCCTCCACTGTTGGTAGGTATATAAACTGACAGAGCCATTAAGGAAAATATTATGGAAGTTCTTCAAAAAATTAAAAATAGAGGGGTGCCTGAGTGGCTCAGTCAGTTAAGTGCCCAACTCTTGATTTCAGTTCAGGTGGTGATCTCGGAGTTGTGGGATCGAGCCCAGGACTGGGCTCTGCACTCAGTAAAGAGTCTGCTTGTCCCTCTTCCTCTGCTCCTCCCTGACTCGCTTGTGTGCTCTCAAATAAATGAACAAATAAAATTAAAAATAGAATTACCATAGGATCTGGTAATTCCACTTCTGGGTATTTACCCAAAGAAAGTGAAAACACAAATTTAAAAAGATATATGTGCTTCTATGTTCATTACAGCATTACTTACAATAGCCCAATGTGCCCAAATATAGATGAATGAATAAAGAAGATGTAGTGTGTATATATATACACATACATAGTATACTATATGTATACATACAATATATATACATACAATATATACATACTATATATATATACTATATATATATTATATATACATATATATATTATATATACATACTATATATATATACTATATATATTATATATACAATATATACATACTATATATATATATTATATATACATACTATATATATATATATATATACACATACAATGAAGTATTACTCAGCTGTGAGACAAGAATGAGATCTTGCCATTCACAACAACATGCATGGACCTGGAGGGTATTAGGCTAAGTGAAATAAGTCAAACAGAGTGAGACAATTGCACTATGTTTTCACTTATGTGTGAAATTTAAAAAACAAAACAAAACAAAACAAAAAACAGGCTCGTAAGTACAGAGAACAAACTGGTGGTTGTCAGAAGCAAGTGGGATGGGGGGTTGAGTAAAATGGGTAGAGAAGGATTAAGAGGGACAAACTGTCAGTTAGAAAATAAATAAATCACATGAAAAGCATAGGATACAGAGTCAATAATAGTCTCCTAACACTGTATGGTAACATATGTAACTACACTTGCCTGTGAACACAGTGTAACATTTGTAATTGTCAAATCACTATGTTGTACACCTAAAACTCCTAGACTATTGTATGGCAATTTAAAAAATCAGCTATGGAACTCAGTCAATACAAGTGGAAAAAAAGACCTGAATTCTTAAAAGATCTACAAAACATGAACAAAATTAAGATCAACAATCTGTGTTAGAGAAGTTAAAATGATCACCTAATAAATCATTTTAAAAGAAAATAAAGGATACTTTTCTCTAGTTAATATTATACAAGATTCGCAAGGACCTTACACAGAAAACACACACACACACACACACACACACACACACACATATGGACAGTGCTATTTATTACTCGCCACGATTTAGAATTCATATTCTTATCTTCATGTTAGAATACAGAAGAGTTGCCCCATTTAATAGTTAGAAGGACTAAGTCAGGGATTCATATTCAGGGTTAGAGACTCTCAAGTTCATTGTTTTTGTTTTGTTTGTTCTTTTCTTCCCCAACTTCAGTATCTATGTAGTTTATGGTTCTTGCTCTCAATCTGAGACATGAAGTAGTGGTCTCTTAGGCACATGTATTAGGGGCAGGACTCAAGTGCAAAACTTGGCTCAGTATACATACGTATTCATCATAGGACTGATGCCGTTCTTTTATTACACGGTCCTATGACATTTCATTCACCAGGGTTTTGACCACTTTCTGCATAGAGTGAATTTTCTGGGGTCCACATGTATTGAGATTCATATAGTTCAATCATCCGTTATCTCGTCTTATGGATTATGACATTGTTCCTTCCCGTTTTTCACAGATGTATTACAGATCCAAAACTGCTTTTTTTCTTTAATCCTCCCCACCTCCAGTATTCTAACCTTTACCATGGTACCCAACTTCAATTTTTTGTGACTTCCCTGATTCTCTCCGTTAAAGGTAGTGTGACACCTTGGGAATAATTTGACCACACGGAATAGCAATCATAGGTGATCTAAAGTTGCTCTGTGAAATTTAGATTCTCAATGCTATACAAAATTCTCTGCTGTATGTTCGTATGTTTGCAAATAGGGACGCTGATGCTTCTAAAGCACCAAAAAGTATTGCTCAGTGTATCTGTGGAATTGCAAATGTTTATTATATTTGTTTTAAACAATACCACTAGGCCCCAATGCCCAGAGGCTAAGTATTAGAACGTCTGACCACAAAACGATGATGAGCTATCTTCATTTAATGTGACATGCAACTTGAGGCTGAATTAGCCAAGTAATGTCCCTTTAATGGTACTTCCTGCCAATAATTGTTAGAGAAGCATTTTTTTTTTTTTCAGAATCATCTACTGCTTGCTTTCTGTCACACTAGGCTTTCACATTATTTGTTATATTTCTTTTTCTTAAAAAAAATGTAGAAAAAATTACAGGAACTTCAAGTTTAATATCTCTGTTGAGATAAAAATAAGTATTTCCTAACTCTACCTCATGTAGGGTGCACGGGCACTCGGATTTAAACCATTCAGCCCATAAACAAATACTCTGATACAAAGGACTTTTTTCTCTTCTGCTTACTAAAAGGAATAAATATTTTGGAAGTCTGTTCTGCTACTTTTTACTGTACGTTTAAAGTGTTTGATAGCTCTGATGCATGACTGTTTTAACAGCTGTGAAAAATTGCAACAAGATCATTCATACTGCTGGTTTCACTGAAAAATAGTACATAGGGAGGAGACAGACCAAAGATATGCTTGTTTGTTTTTAACTGTGGCTTCCAATAAGATCTGGAAACTCCAAGTAGTACTTCTCAACCTCTTATTTCCCTTGTAAAACTGAAGAGTTTGAACTCCAAGAAAATCATTCCTTCATGTCCAATTGGTTCACATCCTGAGAGATGACAAAATGCGATCTTCTAGATATGATCCATATCCACAGACCGTTGTGGATTTTCCAGGTCTGAACCTCCATTCAGTAAGCTTTGATGCTGGCAGGAGGCGAGTGGGACATTTGCCTCTCCTTCTGGACTGACATTTCCGGGGGACCCCTGGTGCCTATCCCTAGAGCAGCCCCTCCTACTCTTCAACCTCCAGGATAGTTTCTGTTCTTTCCCAGCGGTGAGTAACTAGCGTGGACTTTGTGGGGTCAGATCAATCTTATCTTCATTTCCTTTTCTTAGTTTTATTTAAAGCTCCTTCTTTGCTCTTTTTTTCTGTGTCAGTGCTTTTTTTCCCCCACTCAGGACTTCCTAAATTAGCTAAGGATGTCTAGCTGCAAGTCTCAGTGTTTGTTCACTGAAAAAATGTTTGTTCCACCTGTAAAAATCCACATCACTGATACTCATCATTTGAGAAGATGAACACCAAAAACCATGAAGGCAATAGTAAGTACATCCAAGTTAGCTATAACCCCACACCCCGTGCTTCCCACAGCTCTTTCCACATCAAGGCTCATTTCTTCAGAAATAACCCAGAGGGAGAGAATGGGAAGTTGGAGAAACGTGGCAAAGGAAAGATACTCGGTCAAATTGGTACGTGTGTGTGTGAGGAAAAACAACCTTTGTGTTTTCCTGTTACTAAATTTTAGCACCTTGATTTGATTGCACTGCCCGCAGCATGATAACCTCAGAGTTAATTCTTTTTGACTGCAGTGACATCTGTTGGTGAGGGCAGAGCTGATTAACCTCGGGTTTGGCTCTTCTGACAAAAATCCACCCGCAAGCTGCTCCGGGCTCGGGCAGATGTTTCCCTTTATTTTATTCACTCGGATCCATCATTGAGGAGAACCTTTCCAACTGAATCGATCAAGTCCTTGTCGATATGCATAAAATGCTGAAACCTGGAACTTCATAAAAATCTCAATAAAATGCAAATCTGACAACTGTTCTTTCAGCAAACTTTCCCTACCCTCAAAATATGGGGAGTAGAGCTGAGGCCAGAGGTGGATTGTGATGCTGGGTCTCAGTTTAGAATAGGTACTGTCAGAACATGTATGGGCTAGAAAATAATATGCTCTTGCATGATCTCATGTCTTGTCCTAACATTTGGCAGGGCAATGCACACATCTGACATGAGAAATGAAAATATCCGGTATCTTTTTTAACTGAAAATAACTAACCAAAGGTAAATTATTTATAAGCTGGATCTCCAGCAAAAGGATGGGGTCTCAGAGCTACATTTATTCAAGAGTGACCAACACTTGAGTCACATTCCTGACCAATGAAATTAGAATCTCCGTGTGCTCGTTGAGCATCAAGACTTTTGAAAAAGTCTCTCATGGGATGGAAATGTGCAGTCAGGATTGAAGTCTACGAGTATAGAGCTTTCTGTGTGAGCTTTAGAAAATACCAAGCCTGGCAGGGTCTGACCCCTAGCTCTACACCTATCTCCAAATTCTACCCAAATTATACCATCTCCTTGAGCCTCAGTTTACTTATCTTGAAAAAGGAAATTAGATACAGCTGTTTAAAGACAAACAGATCCAGGAAGTACAAGGTTAGGTTACATATTAAATGTTTAGTGCACTTAAATTTCCTCGAGCCTTTGCTTCTTTGGTCACATTTATCTTAGGATAAAATAATCACATTTACTGAGGTTTCCCTTCTTTCAGTGGGCTGTCTCTTTTCCTAAAATTGTTAAAATACATAATTATTACTTTCTAAATTGGAAAAAAATATGCTTAATATAAAATTCCAATAAAAGTGATAGCTAGAGATGAAGCCGTAGGACTAAGGACCACCCCCCCTCATTCTCCTCTGATGATCAGAATTTTTTTTTTCCTACAAAACCACTCCAATATGGCACTTCTGACATCATATTAGTACACATGCCTTTAATCAAGGTTTTTTATATATTATGTATACATTGAGATGGGTAGGGTCTTTTTCCTCAAGGGAATGTGACATATACTAAGAAGGAAAATTCATGATACCATTATTTCACTTTCCCCTCATAAATCTGAAATTCTTTTTATTCATTTATTTCCCTTATAAAATTTTTTTCCAAAAGTACTAGTAGAGTCAAAGAGTGAGTGCGTGTGTGTGTGGGGTGTGTGTGTGTGTGTGTCTGTGTGTGTGTCTGTGTTGCTTTGTTGGCCTGAATGACAGGGAAGTTTTAATATGTGAGCATATGTAAAACGGATTCCCTTCAATAAAGTCCCTTAGAGAGAGGACGAGGATGATTATTTTAACAGCTCATTTTGTTTTTGTTACAGAAAGTTCTGTAAATTTAAACTGGAGAGAAATTCTTGACAATAAGTCTCAGTGTTTTTAACTGAACACAAGATTAACTTCATGGCTTTATAACAAAGTATCCATTGACTGGCAAAATAAAACTGAACTGCCTTTGCTGTGGAGGGAAAACACGGGGCCATGAGGAGGCCCCATCACAGTGAGAGAAAGAACATTCTTTGCTTTAAAAAATTTTTTAATAATAACGAATTTTTTGGTAAATGCTCATTATTAAAAATTCCGGCAAAATATGAAAGAACACAAGAAATTACTCACAGATAAGTACCACAAAGTGGGATTTTACAATGCACGCTATTGTTAACGAAAATGTTCATTTCTTTTCACTTGAATTCAATAGAATAAAACTGAATGAAAAACTAAAGGAATTTAAATAAACTTCAATTATTTCTGTGAAAAAGATAGAAATACAGAAAAATTAAGTGTTTGAAAGAATACAAAAATTGTTCAGGGTAGAGCCATTATGTGCTTTCAATTTTATGTTTCAATTTTAAACAGTTTTGGTTGGCTACCTGATGAGACATGATAAGGGACGTGTTCCTGCACAATTCCCACTCCCTCACTGAGTTCCCGCATTCCTCTTTAGTTCCTGCAAAGAAACACCATTCACGTTTATCTTAAAGCAATGACTTCCCCTGGACTTGTGCAATATGGTGATTGTGATGCTTCCCACATTTCAATGCACACTGGTTTTATGGCAAATACTGTCTTTTTTTCTTTTTTAAGATTTTGTTTATTTATTTGACAGAGAGACAGAGATCAGAGAGGCAGGCAGAGAGAGAGGGGGAAGCAGGCTCCCTGCTGAGCAGAGAGCCTGATGCGGGGCTCGATCCCAGGACCCTGAGATCATGGCCTGAGCCAAGGCAGAGGCTTAACCCACTGAGCCACCCAGGCGCCCCGGCAAATACTGTCTTTCTCAAGGTAAACAATACTTTTCTGTTGTGCAACCACAATCAAGGTACCTGGTGTTTGCTCTTCATTTAAATGATTTCGAAAATACCGTATTTTTTTTTTACTCACTGCACTATTGCTTAGATTTTATCAAGGAATAGCTTCAGGAGATACTCATACATGGTCTGATTTTTTTTCAATGTATATTTATTATGATATTTACTAATTTATACTTTATGACTCGTACACACAAATAATACATTATAGAAGACTAAAGTAGAAATCAGGGTTGTAATATTTGCTTTCCAACATTTAGTGTCTGTCTTCTCTTTGTCAGATGAAAGCATCCTTGATTTTAGAGACCAGCGGCATTTATCACAGGTCACCTGTAAGAGCATGTGAGCCTATTTCAAGGCAAGAGCCATGGAGTAGAGAGAAGTCCCAACAAGATATCACACCTGTCTGCCATTTTCTATCATTCTTTCTATACACTCATATTACCTATATCTAAACACACATGCCGTCCGTTTCCTCAGTTGCCTATCATGAAGCCGTTGGACTCAAATGGTCATGGTTAACTTTTTAAGATGGCCAATTCCACTTTGGACAATCTTTCATAAGCAGGTATAGCAACTGAATCGATACTTGAAGGGATAAATGTAGAATCAGCTCATAACTTTGGCCCCAGAGTTTGTGCATTCTACTTGGCTCACTAGCCTCGGGAACGCTGCAAAAATCCTATTCCTAGATCATCTAGACTGCCCTTGACCTTTGATCTCTGAGTAGTCACACCTACCCTACAAGGAACACTCCAGCGTGATGGTTCTCGAACGTTCATGAACACCAGAATTACATGGAAAATGTATTAAAATCAAGAATATGGGGTCCATCCTTAGCGTTTCTGACTCAGTAGGTCGGAGGTGGTGCCCAAATTTTGCTTTTGTAACAAGTTTCCAGATGTTTCTGATTCTGCTGGTCAACAGAACACACATATATAAAATCACCGTGGTATCATTTTCTTTACATTCCTGGTTTGTAGTCCTGTGTCCCCAGTTTCCATGTGTGTGGAACTGAGAGAAGCTTCTTCCCACAGTTAGTTATTTTGGTCTGATGGGCACCCATTAGCAAGACAACAAGAGAACCACAATTAGCCGAGTTCTGATGGATGAGAAGGATGTTCTCAAGCACTTGCATGACAAGCTAGCCAAGCATGATATTCTAGGCTTGCCTTTCCCTCAGCACTTCATATACATTTCTTTACTGTTGCATGGAATCAAATACAGTTGTGGATGCGAGTCTGAAGGTAACTTGCTTTTCCCTGATTCCACATCTCAAAATTTATTTATTTTTTCATCTTTGAAGTTCAGTAACTCCACCAGACTGTGTCTTGGTGTCTGATGTGGTATCATCTTTCCTGTAATTAAGTGCATGTCTTTGAAATGCAGATTAAGTCCTTTCATTCTAGGAAAATTGTCCGCTACTTCATTCCAATGGATTTTCTTTCTCAGAGGGTCACCATTACCCAATTTATTTAGGGGCATCCTGTTTCCTTAGAAATCCTCTTCCCTCTATTGCTCAAAATCTCTGATTTTTTTTCCTTTTTATAATGTGATTAACTGAAGCCTTCCACTGTCTTATTAATTTGACTTTCAATAGCATTTATTCCTGTACCTGATTTCCTTTTTTTCCTCTAGTCTTACAGTGAAACTAATTTGAGTTTCAGTTTCTTTTTTTTAACTAAGCATATTGGTCTATTGTTTTATCTCTCGTTTTTCACCTCTTGGCTTATTTAAGTCATGTTCTTACACACATATTCTTCAAGGGAAATTAACAGAAACAGTACAGACAAAGTTTCCTTTTGTCCCTTGAGTTGATTGTTTTTTCCAGTCTGGTCTCCTCTTTGTTCCCCATTTTCATTGTGTTCTTTTATATTGTTTTTATTACTTGTTTGTTGGGCATAGCGGCCATATTATGTCTTTTAATGTCTTTGTGATTATATGGGCTGATAGGTCCAAACCTTCTTATTGCCTAAGATAACACGGTTGAACACTCTTTAGTCCTTTTCCTGCTGTAAAAGCTTCTTTTTCCTCTACCACAATCCTTAAAATATTCTGTCAACTTTTGTGTAGTCTAAATATAAGAGAGGGTTGCACACAAGGGAAGCTCGATTGGTGCTGTAGGCAGCCCTCACTGGTCTCTCGAACTGTGCTTTCTAATCTCAGACTATTTCCAGGGACACAGCCATCCAGGCCAGGGGAATATCCAAGATCCTGCAAAATTAACTACCTTCTGATGGTGCTTTTCTAAAATCTTGCCATGGTAACTGGGTTTCTGAGGGCTGCCTTTATGCCCCTGTCTCTCTGATTTCCTCCAAATTGGTAGGTATTACTGAAAACTCTCAGCGTTTAGCTTGACTTCTCCTCGGTGCCATTTTTAACTGTGGTGGGTTTTCAGGAACCACCTTGTGAAGCACCAAAATGTTTGTTTTCTCTCATTAGTCAAAACTTACACTTTATATGACATGAGATTGTTCCTCTTTCCCTACTCACTTGCTGATTTTTATTCATTACTGTGAGCATTCGCTTCTGTGACCTGACTTTGCAATCTATTTTTACCTCCCAAAGATCCTGCTTCTAGCATCTTTTCCCTCACTAAACCATAAACTCAACAAAAGCTGACACTGTGTTATTTGTTTATGATTCACCAAAAATACTGGATATGGTATCTTGTATGTAGTACAAATTTAATCCATTTAATTATTTGGAATATGAGCTTTCTTCCAGTATCTTTGTACACATTTTTTTAAGATCACACAGGTAGCTTATTTAGTAGTAAGATAAAAGCTAAGAATTCATTGTGTAAAATCTTGCAAGTGTGCAAAAATGAGTGAGATAAACTACGGAATGGGAAATATTAAACATGCAAATGTATTCTAAATACCAAAGTCCAAT
>CM052895.1:7416491-7470838 GCA_028534135.1 Potos flavus | reverse complement strand
TTGAACATACACTGCCATGAAGCTACCAATTAAATTGCCTTTATGAGAGCTGGTCAATGTCTCTAAGTTATTCATAGGTGTTTTTCTACAAGACATTCAGAGAGGTGTTTATGAGCGTGGATATTGGAAGAGATTATCTGGGTTCTGCTCTTAGCTATGGCTTTTACTTGTCATGACACTGGCCATGTTTAATCATTCTGTGCCTCAGTTTCTTCATCTATAAAATGGAAGTAACTAGAGTACTACATAACAGATGCTGTGAGAATAAAATGAGTTAATATATAATTAAGACTAGCACAAAGTCTATATATCAGATATGCATGTTGTTGCTCATCATGACACTCACTGATACACCAAGATCAAGTAAAGAAACAACCTTGAAAGAGTAGCTTTTTATTAGGCATAGACCGTGACAGAGATAAATAGGCTTTACTCTTCCCAAATATATTCTCCTTTCCTGAGTATCTCGTATTTAACTTGAATAAAATATCATATTCATATATATATCATATATATCATATTTGATGACCAATCAGTCATCAAATAATTTAAATGTTTCTAAGAGTGATATTTGGCAATAATTACTACTTGATATTGTGCTTTGCTGAATACACTAAAAAGAGTAACTTAAAATGAAGGTGGACCTTGAAATATTGAATATTACCCACTCATTTACTCATATTACCACATGAGTAAAGAGAGAGAGACTGGGTAGTTTCAGTTGAGAATAAGTATAATTTTGTTACAATATCAGTGCCAAATGTTATTTGCTAATGTTATCTTGAAACAAATAATATGGTACTTCTGGAGTTAGAGCTAGTAATTTTGAAATTAAGTATTATATTTCTGAAATGTATTAAGTATGGCATAAAACAAGTGAACTCTGTCCCACATTTTCCAGAGTAATAAGCATAGATGGGATTAAGTCATTTATAATTGACTGATAATATAGATCAATTACTTATATACACTTAATGGAGCATTATATTGGCTTTCGTTCCCTGAGATAAAAAACTCTTAAGGACTGCCTAAATGATGAAATATTTAACCAAAAGATCTTTGGGGGGAACGATGACATTTTAATACCATAATGAAACAAATTCTATAAGCTGTCCAAAACTTACCCAAAGGACTGTTTTCCAGGGATCAATTAATGAAATAAGTTTACTTTTCAGAGATTGTTACTATTAAGCTAATAATAATATTTTAAAGTAACAAAAAAAACCTGCTGAGACACTCTGAGTGTTATAGTTATCATTACGTCATTCATTTTCCCAGCATCTTGTGGAACAGGGGATGGATAGAGTATGGAAAAAATAAATCCTTATAAAACCACACTTCCTTGGGGCGCCTGGGTGGCTCAGTGGGTTAAAGCCTCTGCCTTTGGCTCAGGTCATGATCTCAGGGTCTTGGGATCGAGCCCCGCATCGGGCTCTCTGCTCAGCAGGGAGCCTGCTTCCTCCTCTCTCTCTGCCTGCCTCTCTGCCTACTTGTGATCTCTTTCTGTCAAATAAATAAATAAAATCTTTAAAAGAAAAAAAAAAAAACCACACTTCCTTCCTCTCTCCCTCCTTCTCTTTGCTTCTCCCTTCTTTCCTTCTTTCTCTCTTCCCTCCCTCTCTGCTCTGGCCACCATTTCTTTGCTCCTATGTGGGAGCCATGACATAGCCTGAAGATGGTGACAAGAGCAATGCAAAAATGAATTAGGAAACTCCATGTTTATCACAGAAAATGCTTCTAGTTCTTTTCAAATCTCATTCCTTGGATCAGAAGCAATGCAGCTAATTTTTCAACTTTAAGAGACACAGGGAGGAGAAAATAAATGTCATCACATCACCCACCAATAGATATAAATAGAGTGACCCTCTTCTGACTTTAGAATGCCTACACACATATGATTTGCTGCCCTATCAAATGACTTCAATGATTTATTTTTAAAGCTCCAATTCGATAACCTAGAAGAAATGGATAAATTCAGAGAAAAATATAACCTACCAAAACTGAGGCTAGAAGAAAGAGAAAATTTGAACAGATCAACTACCAGCAATGAGATTGAATTAGCAATTTAAAACTCCCAAAAAACAAACCCAGGACCAGACAGCTTCAAAGGCGAATTCTACCAAACATTTAAAGAGTTAATACCTCTTTTTCTTAAATTATTCCAAAAAATAAAAGAAGGAATTTTTTTTTTTATAAAAAGATTCAATTTATTTATTTGACAGAGAAAGAGAGAGAGAGCACAAGCAGGGGGAGTGGCAGGCAGAGAGGGAGAAGCAGCCTTCCCTCCAAGCTGGGAGTCTGATGTGGGACTCGATCCCAGGACCCTGGGATCATGCCCTGAGGCGAAGCAGACACTTAACCAACTGAGCCACCGAGGCACCCCAGAAAATTTCTAAATTCATCCTCTGAAGTCAGGAATATCCTGATACCAAAACAAGACAGACTCTACTAAAAAAAGAGAAGTATAGGCCAGTATCCCTGATGAACACGAATGCAAAAATCCTCAACAAAATACCAGCAAACCTAATTGAACAATACATTTAAAAAAACACTCACCAGGATCAAGTGGGATTTATTCATAGGATGCGAGGGTGGATCAATATTTGCAAGTCAATCAACACGCTACATCACATCAATAAGAGAATGGATAAAAACCACATGATCATTTCAGTAATTGCAGGCAACACACATGACAAAGTACAATACTCATTCGTGACAAAAACCCCCAACAAAGTAGGTTTAGAGGGAACATACCTCAACATAATAAAGGCCTGATACGAAGAACACACAACAAACATCACAGCTTTTCCTCTAAGGTCAGGAATAAGAGACGGATGTCTACTCTCACCACATTCATTCAGCATAGTACTGGAAGTCCTACCCACAGCAATGAGACAAAAAAAAGAAATAAAAAGAAACAAGTTGGGAAGGGAAAAGTAAAACAGTCACTATTTGCAGGTGGCTAGATACTATATACAGAAAACCCTAAAGACCACCAAAAACCTACTAGAACTGGTAGATGAATTCAGTAAAGGTGCAGGATATAAACTTGATGTACCGAAATCTGTTGCATTTCTATACACTAATAATGAAGCATCAGAAGAGCAATTAAGAAAACAATCCCAATTGTTTGCAACTGTCACAAGGGCACCAAAATAAAATAACTAGAAATAAACTTAACTAAAAAGGTGAAAGGCCTGTACTCAGAAAACTATAAAATACTGATGAAAGAAATTTAAGATAACACAGAGGTAGAAGGATATTCCATGCTCATGATTTGAAAGAAAAAAAAATATTGCTAAATATCTCTACTACCCAAAGCAATCTACACATTTAATGCAATCCCTATCAAAATACCAAGAGCATTTTGATAGAGCTAGAATGAACACTCCTAAAACTTGTATGAAACCACAAAAGACACTGAATAGCCAAAGCAACCTTGAAAAAGAAAAACAAAACTGGAGGTATCCAATTCCAGACTTGACATTATATTACAAAGCTGTCGTAATGAGAACAATATGGTACTGACATAAATAAAGACACAAGGATCAATAGAACAAAATAGAAAACCCAGAAATACAGCCACAATCATATGGTCAGTTAATCTTCAACAAAAGAGGAAAGAATACACAATGTGGATAAAGACAGTCTCTTCAACAAATTGTGCTGGAAAAACTGGACAGCTATGTGCAAAAGAATCTCAGGGGACCACTTCCTTACACCATACATAAAAATAAGCTCGAAATAGATTAAAGACCTAAGTGTGAGACCTGAAAGCATGAAAATCCTTGGAGACAGGGCAAGCAGTCATGTCTCTGACATCGGCTGCAGCACTATTTTTCGAGACATATTTCCTGAGACAAGGGAAATATAAACAAAAACGGTCAATGGACATGAAAAGATGTTCAACATCACTCATCATCAGGGAAATACAAATACAAGGAGATACCACCTCGCACCTGTCAGAATGGCTAAAACCAAAAACACAAGAAACAACCGTTGGTGAGGATGTGCAAAAAGGAACCCTTGTACTCTGCTGGTAAAAATGCAAACCGGTACAGCCACGCTGGAAAACAGCATGGTGTTTCCTCAAAAAATTAAAAATAGAACTACCCTACTGTTGCAGTCATCAACTACTGGGTATTTACCCTCAAAATACAAAAAAAAAAAAAAAAAAAAAGAAAGAAAGAAAGAAAAAGAAAAAAACACTAATCAAAGGGATACACACACCCCTATGTTTATTGCCGCACTATTTACAACAGCCAAATTATGAAAACCCAAGTGTCCATCAACAGAAGAACAGATAAAGTAGATGGGGTATGCGTATATAGTGGAATATTTATTCAACCATAAAAAAGAGTGAGATTTTGCCATTTGTAACAACCTGGAAGGGGCTAGAGAGTGTAATGTGAAATAAAATAAGGCAGTCAGAGAAAGATAAATACTGTAAGATTTCACTCATAGGTGGAATTTAAGCAGCAAAACCAACAAGCAAAGGAAAAAAGAATGAGAGAAAAAGAGAGAGAGAGAAACCAAGAAACAGATTCTTAACTATAGAGAACAAACTGGTGGTCACCAGAGGGGAGGTTGGTGGGGGATGGGAGAAATAGGTGAAGGGGATGAAGAGTATAGTTATCATTATGAGCACTAACTAATGTACAGAAGTGCGGAGTCACTGTATTGTATACCTAAAACTATGATGACACTGAATGTTAACAATATTGGAATTAAAATTAAAAACTGAATTAAAAAGACCCTTCAGTTAATTTTCATGTGTATTTTGCATCGACTTATAAATAATGTCAAAGTACCGTGTAGTCAGAAAATACAGGGTGACATTCTTATGGAGGCAATAAATTCAAATACAACTGAACTAATTAATCTAAAAATCTCTAGCATATATTTGGCCGAAAACATGACTAATATTTTTATGCAAGTGACTGTTTTATGCTAGTGACTAATATTTTATGTCCTTGATGATCATCCTCTTCCTAAAAATGATTTTGGTTGATCACATTTTTTAAACCCCTCACTTATTACAATTGTTAAAATGGAAGTAGAAAAGCAATGCAGTTATAGTTATTAAACATTTAATTTCACTTCGAATTTCTTGTCAATCTAGGCGAAAACAGATTACATGATTTTCACTCTTGGAGAGAAGCGGCATATCAAATTTTCTACGGTATCAAAATTTTTGCTAATACTGATTTTAAGGTTAATGGATTATTTTGACCTTACAGGGAACATGTATATACCATGTCTTTGAGATTAGTTTTAGCATCGAGATAGAAATAATTTTTTATTCTTTTATTTCTCTTGATTAAACCAGGAAGTTTAATATTAAAATTCAATATAGACAGATATAAGGCCATCTGATGGTCTACCCTGATAATCAAATTACATCTTGAGAATCTAACAAAATAGATGCCTTTCTCATAGAGCTGCTTACTTAAAAAAAAAAAAAAATTAAGATAAATGATCGATTTTTTTTTTTTTTTTTAAATTCACACTCTGGTAAAAACTCCATATCCCACCGTGTTTTTCTTACCTTGGTGCTTAAGCGATAGCACAAGGCTTGGCACAGAAAGCACAGGTTAAATATTCATGGAGCTGTGTTAGTGAGGGCGTATTTACATACTCCAGAACTGTTTCGGGTGACATTCCCTTATGAGAGTTTAATGATCTGACAAATGTTCTCACTTCGGTGGAAGACCACCGCACTGCACTTGAAGGTAAGCCAAGGATTGCCAGAGAGTGACATCAGATCTGCTCAAGAATCTGAACTAATGCATAATTAAAATGCCAGCATTTCACATGGCAGCTGAGAGAGAGAGTTACCAGCCCTGGCTTCCTTGAAACCTGTCAGAGCAACGTGAAGGCTCGCTGTGTCCCTAGCTTAATGGGGCAGGCTGACTTGCTGATTAGACTTGGTGCTCTGAAACATTTACAGGTAGGTGAATAGTAAGTGTATCCTACCTGAAGCAATAGGTCATCCCTTTTTGAGACCACAGTTATCAAAGTTGAAAATTAGTTGAGTGACACCTCGTTTCTTAAATTTAAAAGGTAAGGGGATTGTTTTTACTGGAACTGGGAAGTTTGCTCTGAGATTGGAGAAACTTGAAGGAGCATCTCTAACAAGAGCCATGATTTGGGCATATCTAAGTTTTTCTAATAATTTTAATGAAAATTTTCTGTACATTAAAAGTGTTTAAACATTCAGAAGTATTAATGGAATGGTGCAATGAACACCCAAATACTGGCCTCGTAGATTTTACAATTAACATTTTGCTATATCATGTCTATCTGTCCATGCAACTATCTTTATTTGCATCCATCTTTATTTTGATGCATTTCAAAATAACTTGTGGAAATCAGTACACTTGACCACTAAATCCTTTGACATACACAGTATCAACTAGAGTTCAATAACTGTAGGTGGATTTCTGTATCTTCAGGGGGTAAATTTACATACAATGAAATACACAAATCTAAAGTATACCATTTAAGGAGTTACGAGGCATATCTCTTTTTTTTTTTTTTTTTTGGCATATCTATTTCTAATCCATATGACTATTCTATACACATTTAGGAAAACACCGAGCACTTTTTTTTTTTTTATCTCAGTCTAGGGACTATAAAGAGATAATCAATAGTTTCTCAGACAGAAAAAACTATTACAATATAAAATTTTCTTTAAAGTGGGCAACTGGGAATGTAATTATTTGGTTAATCCAATTTTACAAATAAATTTCTTTTTTTAAATTTTTTGGAAAGATTTTATTTATTTATTTGACAGAGAGAGACACAGTGAGAGAGGGAAAACAAACAGGGTAAGGCTTCCCACTGAGCAGGGAGCCTGACATGGGGCTTGATCCCAGGACCTTGGGATCACGACCTGAGCTGAAGGCAGATGCTTAACAACTGAGCCACCCAGGCGCCACTATTTTTTAAATTTCTTTAAAGATTTTATTTACTTATTTGTCAGAGAGAGAGAGAGAGCACAAGCAGGGGGAGCAGCAGGCAGAGGAAGAAGCAGACTCCCCACTCAGCAGGGAGCCCAGTGTGGGGCTAGGACCCTGGGATCATGACCTGAGCCAAAGACAGATGCTTAAACACTGAGCCACCCAGGTGCCACTACAAATAATTTTCAATTCAACATATGAGGATCGGCTTTTAAGTGGGGACAAATGGCCTCTCTGCAAAGAAACTAATTATATTACATCAGCCTTTTCCTTTATTCGAATGATATAATACAGAAGACATGACTTGACACACCATATTTGTGAAGCTCTGCTGTAAGTTATAAAAAACGCACAAAAAAGAAAATGCCACATATATGGATCTACAATATACATGTGTCAAATGATATTATTTGACACTACACAGCCACAGGTGGAGATATTGTGTGTTTGAGTATGTGTGTGTGCGTGTGTGTGTGTGTGTGTGTGTGTGCGCGCGCGCCTGTGTGCGCGCATGTGTGTCCATAGCCATACTCTCAAGCAAATGAGCCAAACAACATGAATAAAATTGCAAAAATACTCCAGCCTGGTCAAATGAGAGAGAGAGAAGACTCCCTAGAAAATCATCCGTATGTCACATTGTTAAATAACCGCTGTACTCTTAACCTTTTGAGCACTCTTCCTCAAGTTGAAGCCAAAATTGCTGTACTTCTGCTCCTTGTAATTTATTTCCCCAGAAAAGTTTAGCTCATAAGACTATCTGCTCTACGGTCATTGCCCCTATGGCTACTTTCCCCTAATACTACATTTGGGTTCACAACACTCCCTGTCACCAACTAACTGGCCAATGGTCACAAGTCAACTGTTGACTTAAACATTCTCTCCCCTGGTTAGACCAATATCTAGAAATAAATCTGGTTAAAATTAACACACAACGTAATGTATCCCAAGCTTTTACAGGAGATGTGTTCTTTTTAATGGCATTTAAATAATACCATACACATGAGTTAACTCTGAGATACACAATTTTTAATTTCATACATTGACAGTACAAGCACATTTAATTTCATTTTCAGTGTCCCCTCCAACTTAAAACAATAACTCTACCAAACTTGTGAGATACTGATTATAAACGCAATAAAGGCAAGTGAAAAAGATAGTGCCTATCGAATTAGAAGATTATAATTCTAAGGTTCTAGCCTACGTTTTGCTGAAAAACTGTGTGGTCTCAGCAAAATCACTTCATTCCTTGGAGCCTCATTAATTTTACTTGTTAAAAAAAAAAGGTAATTGGCTAGAAGAAGTCTCAGGCTCTTTCCAAATGTGAAGTTCTATTATTCTAAGAATAATCTGTATAGGCAGACTCTCTTTGATCCTTTTTTCTCTCCGTTAATTGTAATAGATTAGAGTGCCATCCGGGGAAAGGGACTAAGTTTTCAATTGCATTTTTCTTTTTTTTTTTACCTCATCGGTCGATGCTGTTAAAATAGGCTTATATTGGCTCATGTGCTAAACTTAATGCTACAAACACTTTTATGCTGGTTTGAGCAGGTTCAAATTTAGAAGGGGTGATGCAAATTGGTGATTCCATCAGGAACATTGACATCGAGCTATTTTCAGGTATTATATTCATTTAAGAAACATCTCACCAAGTAGGATCACTTTTCATATTGTTCCCTGGCTGACCAACTATTAATCAAGCTCTCCATCTCTCAGTGTGGTAAAAGTCAAATGGATTTTGTCATCAGCTGAGCCATCTGTCTCCTCATACTGTTCTCCTATTTTTCTTTTTATTTCTGAAACTCTTTGACTGAAATTAGAAATGGAGGAGGAGGAGATAATCAGTGAATACGAGCATAAGAGAGTCTCATATGCTTTGACTTTTTTTTTAGTACCCAGGCAATATGAAGAATAAATAGCATCTCAGGTATCTTTGTATTCATTCAAGAGTTTCTGACGAATTTTTCCGGGAAAAAGTAGGTATTTCCATGTGGTATAGATGCAATAAAGTTTGTTTGCTTTAAGGCGAGCATAATGGTGTGAGGCCTGGGATACTGAAGAGATACAAAGTCTCTTCACCAAAGGGAAAGGAAGCCCAACATCTGTATCTCTTATATTCATGTGCTCTGGGAACAGAGAGTGCGAAGGGCTCTCAGCTTCCAGAAGTATGAGGTTCCCTTTAAAAAGTGCTGAAAATACTTGCTACCATTGTCTTGACCATCTGTCATAAGCCAACTACTTATTTCTCATGCTTTGCTAGGGGTCCGCCTAGACGAACTGAGATGTTTGAAATAAGAGGAAAAATGAGAGCAAATCCAAGTAGAGGAAGTGGAGGTGCACCCTGAAAAGAAAGACCCCAGAACATAACCCTCTGTCACACTGAAAACCCTACTGCAGTACCCTTGACTCACAGCCATGGGGTCCTTTCTGAGGTGTATTCTGTGCAGAAAGCTCTATTTTTCAGAGGCAGCCCATCTCATACCTGAGCACCATTAACTGGTAGGAAGCTTATTTTCACACAGGACAGAATGGAAGTGCTATCTCCTTGTTATCATCCACAAGTTGGTCATACGCTGCCTGGTCCAAGTCTACTTTGTTTTCTGCTTGCTGGTCTTTTAAGAATTTGAAGTCAAGAGTCCATCCTCCCTATTAGTCTCCTTTTCCCATAGAGTAAACCCACACAGCTCCTTTGGTGGGCTCCTATGCTTTCCGAAGGCCCCAGCCTTCTGGTTCCTCGTCCCTGAACATGACAATACCTCCCCAGTTACTATTATACTAAGGAACCCAAATGAGTTCAAAGCTAACCTTTTCATGTAGTCTGATTACAAACTGAGCACTCCTAATGAGATAGTTTTTTACTACATTAAACATTTAGTTGAGGAAACATAGAGGCTTTCCGCTTGTATTATACATAGTTGGAGGTTTGTTTTTTTTAATTTTACAATGAACATCATTTCTTGTGTGAAAACAAAATAATTTCTTAAAAAAATCCCAGGGCACTTCACTGCTTCCTCCATAAAAAATGAAGAACATTCCTGGCCTGGAAATTCTCTGCTCATCTCATCGGACTTAATGGGCAGTTAAGAAAAAGTGCAAATGGATTTATTTTGGCATCTTCCTGACTGATAGGAACAAATCTTGCTATATTTTTTAAGCTGTATTTTGTATTTTTTCCAGAGACTATTATGAGAAGTCATTCTTCTGTTTTTTTATTTTTATTTATTTTTTTAAGTTTATTTATTTATTTATTTATTTATTTATTTATTTATTTATTTGACAGAGAGAGAGAGATCACAAGTAGGCAGAGAGGCAGGTATGGAGAGAGGAGGAAGCAGGCTCCCTGCTGAGCAGAGAGCCCGATGCGGTGTTCGATCCCAGGACCCTGAGATCATGACTTGAGCCGAAGGCAGAGGCTTAACCCACTGAGCCACCCAGGCGCCCCAACTTCTGTTTCTTTTTAAAAACAAAAATCCAAACGAATTTTTTTTAGGTATGGAGACCTAAGCTATTTTGCACTGGATACTTGCAAGAATGTACTATCTTGTTCTATCAAAAACAAGAGAAACTTGTCTCAAAGATTTAAATACAATTTTGAACATTGGAAACACTATAAATCTTTAAGGAAAGACCGTGCCAGAGACAGAGGCAAACCTGGAGAAGGCTGTCAACAGACAGTTTATACCTCAGAGAAGAACTATGTCTTTTTCGATTTGGGGTCTCCTGCACCCAGCCCAATGCCTGACCCACTCAGGGTCCTGAGGTCTAAAAACACCCAGTGGTAAATTATCTTATTATCAGCTTAGGGACCGTGGCTAATGGCTGCTGCTTTTCTTTTTTTGCCTTTTGATAAAACTATACAGACCTCTGAATATTACAAGGCGTGGGATAGAAAAGTAATTCTGGATAAGTTTCCTTGCTATTTAATCACAAAATGGAGAACTGCCTTCCTTTATACATTACACATGGTAAAAGCACGGTCACCCATCCCACTGACCTAGGAACCCATCTTTCAGAGAGAACACATCTCAGAAATGTTTCTGAAATTCCCCCCTCGGTTAGTGCAACATGGGACAGGAGGAGGTTTGATGTGTTATTGTTTAATTAGACCTCCAGTGGCTCAGATGCAACAGGATTGATCTGAAACTACTTGGAACAGTACAGGTGTTCACTGAATACAACCTAAACTTCTGCTTAAAGGAGGCAGTGACATTCCTGGCTGTTTCGATGTCCAGGCAATCTTTCAAGAGAGTCCCTGGAGTGAGAAGCTGCCACGGGCATACCTGAAGGATTTGGAATTTGAAGACTACATGCTTCCCAGAATTTCAACTCACATCTATTTTCAAACATTGCAGGTCAAATGGAGCTTGGATGGCTCAGTTGACTGAGCATCCGACTCGGTTTCGGCTCAGGTCATGATCTCATGGGTCATGAGATTGAGCCCCTCCGCAGGCTCTGGGTTCAATGAGGAGTCTGCCTGAAGATTCCCTCCTTCTGTTCCTCCCCCCCACTCTCTCCTCTTTCTTTCTTTCTTTCTCTCTCTTTCAAATAAATAAATAAACAAACGAATAATCTTTTAAAATACAAACGTTACAGGTCAAGGGAAGTCATGCACTAATACAAGCTGTGTATAATTATTACATAATTAGAATCTATTCAAATGTCTCTTTGAAAAGTTTGACCTAAAATTGCAATAAAGCCATCGCTTTATGAATTTATGAAGGTTCATAATGACATCAATATGTAAGTGTTACAAACAAAGAAAAAATATTCAACTTAAGTTATGCATATAACTTACGCTCCATTTAGGTTTTGTAAAAACTAAGATTTCATACTGGTTGTGTATTATAGTAATAGTTACAAAATTGTAGTGAGTCATTAAAAGCATGTATTATCTACTATATACAAGCAACAAAAATAACTAATGACCTTTTAATATATAAGATAAAAATATTACCTGGTTTACTTTGTACTACTACTTATTTGATGATTCACACATTCTTGGAACATGTTATTTAATAGCCTCTTCACCGAACTCATAATAATGTCCATTTTGTTAAGCCATGTACTCCTTCTGACCAAGTTCTGCATTCATTACATAATTCTTTATCCTTAATATTTCTCAAAGCGCTTGTAATATATTAGGTGTTAAATACATGTGTATTGAATAAACAAACCCATGAATGAACGGTCCCTTATAGAGGAAGCCATAGAATTCTACAAGGGACCTAGAGAACCAGATCAAGTTTAAATGCCTGTCATCAGCTTGAATAAACCCAGATCTACCATGAATAACAATTATTTTAGGAACATTTGTTAGTGTATGGCCTAGCACTTAACAGAAAATTAATTACTTCATATTTTTTTTTTGTCTGCTATTTTCATCCAGAGTCACATTTCCTAAGTTGATACTCAGAATCAACTCCTTTTAAATCATGATGGGAATTCTAGGTTAACTCCTTCCTCCCATATTTTCTTGGATTTTTCTCAAAGTCTGCATTTTTATGAGCTGGAAATCCAAACATGCAATAATATGCACAATGGCATTGTTTTTAATTAATAAACAGCTACTATAGCCACATTAACCCAGCAATCACTTAAAGCAAGATAAAACAATGATAACAATAACTATGGACCAGCATATAGTGGCACAAAACTAAGAGAACCCAGAAGAAAGAAATCATAAGGATTTCCATTATGAGTCTTCAAATCAAGTAGTTTAAGTAAGTCCTTCAACAACGTTTTTGTTTCAAAATTATTTTCACAATTCTAATTTTTGTTCATCTATATAAATTTTAGAATCATTTATCACTAGGTAAAGAAAAAAAAAACCTGCTGGGGTTGTAAGTGGGATTACATTCTCTTACACATCAGTTTGAGGAGAAATGCCACCTTAAAAGTTTTGAGCTATGTGATTTGCAAGCAAGGCGTACCTCTCCATGTTTTTAGGTCTTTAATTTCTACCAGCTTGTACTCCTCATAAAAATCAGGGCCAGATAGCCTTACCAGATTGATTACTTACTTTTTTTGCCAAAAAAGTCCTTGGACTCTCTGAGTCCGAAGAGACCATAGTACTATGATGGTTGCGACAGTGTATGAAACTACTGTAATTAAGAGGTGAGGAGGAGGTAAACGAGAAGCACTCTTGAAGTTCACAGCCAAGAGAATCAGGCTTACTAAAAGACTGAGACTTCATCATAGAACCAGACACTGCTTTCTCTTCCCCAACACCTCGCCATCACATTACTAAAGAATAATATATATATATAACAGTTCCTCTTGACAAGTACAACAGACCTAGCCTCAAAATAAAAAACTGCAAAACATACAACAGGCAGAAAGGACATGAAGAGACAGAGCAAGCATCAGGACAGAACAGATGTGGCGGACGTGTTGGAATTATCATACTGGGAATTTAAAACAACTATGTTTGGGGCACCCGGGTGGCTCAGTCAGGTAAGCATCCAGCTCTTGATTCTGGCTCAGGTCATGATCTGAGGGTCATGAGATTGAGCCCCCACACTGGGCTCCTGTTCAGCAGGGAGTCTGCTCGAGTTTCTCGCTCTTCCTCTGCCCCCTTCCCATGCTTGCACTCTCTCTCTAATAAATAAAATCTTAAAAAAATAAAAATAAAACAAGTATAATTAACAAGCTGAAGACGCTCATGGATAAAGTGGAGAGCATGAAAAAACACACTATGTAATCAGAAGGAAAAAAGTTTTAAAAAAGAACCAAAAAAAAAAAAAAGAAACAAAACACAGTAGAGATCAAAAACACTGTAATGGATATAAAGAATGCCTTAATGGGCTTATTAGTAGACTGGACATAGCTGAGAAACAAGTCTCTGAGCTAGAGAATATATCAACAGAATCCACTGAAAAGCCAAGAGGAAAAAGACTTAAAAAACAAAAACAAGGGTAAAAAAAACAAAACAAAAACAAAAACAAAAAACAAAAAACTCCAGCACAGAATATCCAAGAACAGTGGGACAACTTGTGTCTATTGCCTGCAATGCTAATTCCAGACAGCAAAGAACAAGAGAAAGAAACAGAAGAGATATGTGAAAACTAAAGACAATTTCCCCCAGATTAATGTCAAATATGAACACATGGATCCAGATATCTCAGAAAAAAAAAAAAAAAAAAACCAAACTGAACAAACACCAAAAGTATATACATACTAACACACACACACACACACACATTACACACACACATACCCAGGCATATATCAAAATCTCAAAAAAATCTGAGGCAAACAAAAAAATCCAAAAGAACTCAGAGGGAAAAGAATCTTACATGAGGAGGAGGAAAGAGAAGACTGACATCCAACCTCTCAAAATCTATGCAATCAAGAAGAGAGTAGAATGAAATATTTAAATTGTTGACAAGAAAGTCCAGAATTCTGTACCCTGCAAAATCCTTTCAAAAGTAAAGTAGAAATAAAGACTTTCTCAGGTAAACAAAAATTGAGGAAATTTATGGCCAGGAGACCTGTAA
The DNA here is from genome assembly GCA_028534135.1 of Potos flavus. Lineage (NCBI taxonomy): Eukaryota > Metazoa > Chordata > Mammalia > Carnivora > Procyonidae > Potos > Potos flavus. The sequence goes on along the minus strand of CM052895.1, from coordinate 7,456,383 downwards.
TACAAGAGATGTTTTCAGGAGTTATCAGAGAAAAAGAAAATGAAATACATCAAAACTTGGATTGACATAAATAAAGAGCGTCAAAGAAGGTATATATGTTAAAGTATTTAAAAAGAACTTACTTTTCTTAGCTTTAATTGATCTAACAGATAAAAGTTATAAACAGATAAAAGTTTATTCAAATTTATAATGGCAACAATATGTTTTATTATGTAAGTATATATATTATGTAAATATATATGTGTGTGTGTGTGTGTGTGTGTGTGTATATATATATATATATATTTAAAATGCAAGATTTTTATTTGCTTATATAGACTTTCTTTTAAAGTAGGGCCCATGCCCAGTGTGGAGCCCAATATGGGGTTGGAACTCAAAACCACAAGATCTGACAGCAATGATACAAAGGATAGGCAACGGCTAGGGAGGGGAGGAGGCTATGATTATTTTGTCACTTAAAATACATTGCCTGTGAAATGACATAGTGAAATATGAAAGTAGACCTGGACTAGTCGTAAACATATATTGGAAACTGAAAAAAAACACTTAAGTATAATCCACAAGCTAAGAGAGAAGAGAAAATGGAATCACATACAATGCTCTGTTAAAGCTGTAAAAGGCAAAAAAAGAGTGGAAGGCAAAAATTGGAACTAAGAATAAGATCAACAAATAGAAAACAAGAACAAATATGACAGAATTTAATCCAAATATATAAAATAATTACTTTGAACATTAATGGTCTAAACACACCAACTGAGAGGCAGACATTGTCAGAGTGGATCAAAAACATGTGCCGACTACATATTGTCCGTAAGAAACCCACTTTAAACATAAGGATACATACAGATTAAAGTAAATAAATGAAGAACCATACACCATATTAAAATAAACCAAAAGAAAGCAGGGATAGTTACGTTAATTTTAGAAAAGAGCAGACTTTAAATGAACGAGTGGTATCAGGGATAAAGAATGATAATGGAGCCAATCCTCCAAGAAGATATAACAATCCTTAACTTGTATATACCTACTAACAGAGAGCCAAACTAGGTAAGGCAAAAACTGTTAGAACTGCAAGGGGAAAGTGATGTATCCACTATTACAGGTGGAGACTTAAACAGCATTCTTTCAGAAATGGGGAAATCCAGCAGGCAGAAAACTAGGAAGGACATAGTCGAACTCAAAAACACCATCAATCGATTACATCTAATGGACATCTGTAAACTTCTTCATCCAGCAACAGCAGAATACACATCCTTCTCAAGCTCACGTGGAACATTCACCAAGATAGAGCACAAATTCTGGTCCATAACACAGAACTTAAATGTGTACGAATAGAAAATGTAGAATGTTTGCCCTCAGACCTTAGTGGAATTAAGCCGGGAATCAATAACAGAGAGAGGGATGAAAAATTCCAAAGTACATGGAGATTAAACAATGACTTTTAAATAACAAATGGGTCAAAAAATATAAACTTTAAAAATATTATGAACTAAATTAAAATTCAAACACAATTTATCCAAATTCATAGGATACAGGAAAAACATACTTAGGAGGAAGTTTATAGCATTGAATGTGTGTATCAGATACAAGAAAAATCTAACGTCAATAAGCTCAGCTCCCACCTTAGGAAACTAGAAAAAGATGAGCAAATAAAATCCAAAGCAAGCAGAAAATAAATAATAAAATTTAGAGTAGAAATCAATGAACTGAAAATGGGAAATCAACAGAGAGAAATCAATAAAAGCAGATGCTGGTTCTTTAAAGAGATTAATAAAATTGATAATCTAGCCATATTTACTTAAAAAAAAGAGAGGACAGAAATTACTAATATCAGAAGTGAAAGTGGGAATATCAGTACACATCCATGGACGTTGAAACGACAATCAAGGAATACTATGAACAACTCTATATCCACAGATTTGACAACCTAGATGAAATGGACTAATATTATTAAAGACACAATCTGCTGAAACTCATAAGATAAATATAAACTAAATTGACCTACATCTACTAAAAAAATAATTAATTAATAACTTTCCAAAACAGAAAGCACCAGACCCAGAGTGGTTCAATGGTAAATTTTAACAAAAATTTAAGAAAGAATTTACACCTAATATCCATAGTCTCTTTGGGTATATGAAAGAAGAGATCATGCTTTCTAATTCATCCTATGAGACAAATATTGTCCTAATAACAAAACTAGATGAATACATAAGAAAAAATACTACAGACCAGTTCCTCATGAACATTGATTCAAAAATCCTCAACAAAATATAATGTATAAAAATAATGACGTATCATGACCAAATGGAATTTATCCCATGAATGCAAGGTTGGTTCAAAATTCAAAAATCAATTAATGTAATCCAGCACAGGGATAGGCTAAAGAAGAAACACCATTTTATCACATCAAGAGATACAGAAAAAGCATCTGACAAAATCAAACACACATTCATGATAACAATTCTCAGCAAACTAGGACTCGAGGGGAACTTAGTCAACTTGATAAAGAATGTATACAAAAAACCTACAGCACATCATCATAGGAAAACTGCAAGTTTTCCCCATAAGATCAAGAGCAAAACAGCATGTCCCCTCTCACCACTTCTTTTCATCATACGAGAAGTCCTAGTTAATGCAATAAGACAAGAACAGCAAATAAAAGGTTTAATGATTGGGAAGGAAGAACTAAAAGTATCCTGAGGTTCACAGATGACATGTTATAAATCTGTAAGAACTGACAAAAAAAAACCCACAAAAACTTAGAACTAATAAGTAATGATAGCAACATTGCAGTATGCAGAGTTAATATACACAAATCAATTGCTTTTCCATAGGATGGGAGGATGGGTAGAATATGTACAGAGAATTAAAAGGTACTAACTTTCAGTTTTAAAATAGAGTCAGTTGGGGCGCCTGGGTGGCTCAGTGGGTTGAAGCCTCTGCCTTCAGCTCAGGTCATGATCTTAGGGTCCTGGGATCGAGCCCCGCATCGGGCTCTCTGCTCAGCGGGAAGCCTGCTTCCCCCTCTCTCTCTTCCTGCCTCTCTGCCTACTTGTGATCTCTCTCTGTCAAATAAATAAATAAAATCTTAAAAAAAATAAAAATAGAGTCAGTAATATTGTAATAATATTGTATGGTGACAGATTGTAACTATATTTTTTTGGTGACCAATGAGTAATGTATATAACAATCTAATACTACATTGTACCTCTGAAACAACCCTAACACGTATGTCAGTTATATTTAAATTAAAAAAAAGACACATAAAAAATACTGCTTTCCAATATACCAGCAATGAACAAGTGTAATTTAAAATGAAAAACACAATACCATTTTAATAGTACCTACCACTCAAATGAAATAATTTGGTGTAAGTCTAAAAAATGTGTACAAGATCCATGAGAGAAGCTTCTAAACTCAGATAAAAGACATCCAAGAAGACATAAAAGATATTCCATGCTCACGAGTAAGAAGACCCAATACAGTCAAGGTAGCTTCCAAAACTGAACTGTGAATTCAATGTAATCCCAATCAAAGTATTAGTGAGTTATTTTGTAGATACTGATAAAGTGATTCTAACGGTTACATGAGGAATCAAAACTCTCGGAACAGCAAACACAGTATTAAAGGAGAACAAGAACTACCAAACTTCAAGACTTACGATGAAGCTACAGTAATAAGTACAATGTGGACCTGGCAAAAGGACACAGATAGATCAATGCGACAAAACAGAAAGATTAGAAAAGACCTGCATGAATACAGTCACCTGTTATCTGGCAAAAAAGCGAAAGAAGTACAAAGGAACAAAGAGAGTCTTCACGATAAATGATGCAGAAACAAGAGGACAACCAAGTGCAAAAAAATGTAGACATAGTCCTAACACCTTCGTGAAAATTAACTCAAAATGAATCACAGACCGAAATGTAAGACATAAAATTATGCAGCTCCTAAAAGATAACTTAGGAGAAAACCAAGACGACTGTGGTTTTGATGATGGCTTTTTTTTGATCGAACACAAAAGTTTAATCTATTAAAGAAATAATTGATAGGCTGGACTTCACTAAAATTAAATATTTCTGCTCTATGAAAGACACTGTTCCAAGTATGAAAAAATAAGGTACGGCCTGGGAGAAATTATTTGCAGAAGGCATATCTTATAAAGGACGGTTCTCTAAAATATACAAGGAATTCTTCAAACAGTAAGAAAACAACCTGATTAAAAAACAGGTCAATGATCTTTGCAGAGTTCCTCACCAAAGAAGATATAAAGATGACAAATAACCATATGAAAAGAGCGTCACATCATACACTATCAGATAAACCCAAGTTAAAAAATGATACCTCTATACTGCTATTAGAATGGCCAAAATCCAGAAGAGTGACAATACCAAAAGCAAGCAAGAATATGGAGCAAAAGGACCTCTCATTGACTGTTGGCAAGAATGCAAAATGGTACAGTCCCTGTGGAATTCGGTTTAGTGGTTTCTTATATAATTAAATACACTATTACCAAGTGAGCTAGCCATCATGCTCCTTAGATTTACCCAGAGGAGTAAAAAAATCGATCCCTGACTAGAAGCTTGCACACAGATGTTTACAGCAGCTTTTTTTCATAATTGCCGAAACTTGGAGGCAACCAAGATATCCTTCAGTAGGTGAATGGATAAAATGTGATCACCTGGGAAACTGAAAACTTTTCATTAATTAAAAAAAAAAAAAAAAAAAAAAGAGCTCCCAATCATGAAACGTGAAAAGATATGGAGGAAATGTAAAATACACATTACTAAGTGAAAAATGGCAATCTAAAAAGGCTGCATACTGTATGATTCCAAGTGTAGGACATTCTGAAAAATCACATCTGTGTAATGAGTAAAAAGGCTGAGAGATCGACAGTGGTTGGGGAAAGCAAGGTATGAGTAGGTCGAACATTGAAGGTGTTGAGGGCAGTGAAACCACTCTCTATGATGCTATAATCAGGGACACGTGTCATTATACATTTGTTCAAACCCACAGAATTTACAACCCCAAGAGGGAACCTGGTTCATCTACTTTAACATTCTTGGTGGAGATGTTGATAATGAGAGAGATTGTGCATATAAGGAAGCAGAGGGTATATGGAAAATCTGTGTGCCTTCCTCTCAATTCTGCTATGTACCAAAAACTGTTCTAAAAACTAAAACCTACTAATATATATATATATATATATATATATATATATATACATACACATATATGTATGTGTACATATGTGTGTGCATGTGTACAAATATGTTGATGAGAATTAACTATTAATTTCTTTATTTGAGAGAGAGAGAGAGAGAGAGAGCATGAGCAGGGGAAGCAGCAGAGGGAGAGGGAGGAGCAGGCTTCCCGCTGAGTAAGGAGCCTGATGCGGGGCTCGATCCCAGGACCCTGGGATCATGACCTGAGCCCAAGGCAAATGCCCAACCGACTAAGCCACGTAGGTGCCCCGAGAATTAACTATTTTTATAAGCATCAATATAGATGAATCACAAACATAAGACCAGGTGTAAAAAAGACATAAAAAATTTCAAAACCAGCAAAGCAATCAAATGATGAGAACAAGTCAAAATATGGTAAACTTTACTAGGGTGGTTACCACATTCTGGTGACATACCAAGAGTTTCTGGGACTATCAGTACTCTATCTCTTTACTAATATTTATGCTCATGAATTATGTACTTTTATATGCGTATCATAATTCAATTTACATGCTAAATAATTGTCTTATTTTTATCTTTATATCTTGTTAGATTTACGTGGGATTATAAAGACTTGCATGAGCTTTAATTTCAAAAACAGTCATATTTTCCCTTCTCCTTTCTGTAGAATTTGATCTTTTTTACTTGACTGTTTTTACACTCCAATTGTGTGGAGGATTGTTCATATTCCTTCACTTTTCTTAATGACACTGCTCCTGAAATGGCAACTAAAGCCGTGCAGCTCTACTCATGAGTAGCTGATCATCATTTGTTATTCCTGGACCCTTACATCATAAAATACATTTATAGAATATTAGGTAAAGAAAATAGAAGTAAGGATCTTCCTTTTAAATTTTCTCATTTTATCCTGGGGCATATTTTACACAATCCAACAGCCTCTTGTAGTAAAGAAGTCAATAAAATTTGCATTCATATGTTTTTAAAATACATGGGTCCACCCACATTGTTCTCTGACTTATTTTGCTTAACATAATATACTCTAGAGTGAATTAAGTCAATTAGAGAAAGACAATTACCATATGATCTCACTTATAGGAGGAATTTGAGAAACAAGACAGAGGATCATAGGGGAAGGGAGGATAAATGAAACAAGATGAAACCAGAGAGAGAAACAAACCATAAGAGACTCTTAATCTCAGGAAACAAACTGAGGGTTGCTGGAGGGGATGAGGGTGAGAGGCATGGGGTGGCTGGGTGATGGACATTGGGGAGGGTATGTGCTATGGTGAGAAAAAATAAATTAATTTAAAAAAGTAAATAATGAAATAAAATACATGGGTCAAGGAAAGAATGTTGATTAGATAGTGTCACAAATGAAACATGCAAATTTGTGAATGAGCTGATTTCAAAATGAAAAATTCATTAAGGATTAAGAATCAATAGAAAATACCTGATTTGGAATAAGTAGAACTATTTATTATTTTTTTTAAGATCTTATTTATTTGAGAGAGAGAGAGAGATCACAAGTAGGCAGAGAGGCAGGCAGAGAGAGAGAGGGGGAAGCAGACTCCCGCTGAGCAGAGAGCCCGATGCGAGGCTCGATCCCAGGACCCTGAGATCATGACCTGAGCCGAAGGCAGAGGCTTAATCGACTGAGCCACCCAGGCACCCTGAAGTGGAACTATTTAAATTCCTGGTTATAGGGTGCAGATAGTTCAGTGATTATAACCATACCCGGAAAGGCTTGGGTAAATATTATAAACTAGTGGGTTAAAAAAAAAAAAAGCACACTAAGAGAGTGACAAGGGAATAGATGGAAAAGAGAATCGAAGGAAGTCATGTTCTAACGTCCTTTGATCTCAGCTATATTAAAACAAATGACCACAATGGTATTGCTAGGAGAATATGCAGAAGAAAAACAAATTTCCATGTAACAATGTAAACAAGCTTACTCAGTTTTAAGAACTATAATGTTACCTTCTCAGAAAAGACTTCTTTAAAAAAAATTTTATTCATTTATTTGAGGGGGGTGGGGAGGCAGGGGGCAGAGGGAGAGGGAGGAACAGGCTTCCCGCTGACCACGGGACTTGATCCCAGGATCCCAAGATCATGACACTAGCCAAAGGTAGATGCTTAACCGACTGAGCCCCCCAGGTGTCCCTCAGAAAAGACTTTGAGTGTTAAATAGATTGTTTACAGAAAATATTTTAAAAAGAGGAAAAGTCATGATGCTCCTATTTACAACCTTCCGATACACATATATTTTTAACTTTGTAAAGGAGTTAGACGGTATCGACTCCCTGGTGGGCTGCATAATTTGAGCCAACTCATCGAAGCTTGCAATGAACCGTCCTGGGAGGAACAGTCAATAGCCCAGTCCTACTGGTGAGCTGTAACTTCTACTAACATGATTCAGTTCACAGAAAGGAGTGGGTACGAACTAGCACACTTCATGTAACACTGGGTTCTGTTTACATCTAAGCTGACAGCAAGTGTGTAACTACGATAGTACTTTTTAATTCCTTTTTAATTTCCATCACCGATGTACAATTCCCCAGGCTCTTCTCCCCTCCAGAAAAGACTACATTGGCCAGTGAGAGATTATCTTATTTCCTAACAACTCATATTCTGGGCTCCAGTTTGCTAATAAGATATATATCATGAAGAATGCTTATCGGCCTTTTTTTTTTTTTTTTAAGATTTTTATTTATTTATTTATTTGACAGAGAGAGAGAGAGATCACAAGTAGGCAGAGAGGCAGGCAGAGAGAGAGAGGGGGAAGCAGGCTTCCCGCTGAGCAGAGAGCCCGATGCGGGGCTCGATCCCAGGACCCTGAGATCATGACCTGAGCCCAAGGCAGAGGCTTTAACCCACTGAGCCACCCAGGCGCCCTTGCTTATCGGCCTTTAAAGAGGCTTTGAAAGGTATCAAACATTGTATTCTAGGTATGCTTCCATCTTTCAAAAGCAAAAATGAATGTTGGAAACTACATTTTCCAGAAAATGTCAGCAAATATCATTTTTCTATTTTAAATAAGCCAAAACTGGCATATAATACGGGCATTTGGCATCTACACACTCACGAGTTATATTTCAAGGTATTTGCAATTAATTGTTGGCGTTTGAAATAAATATTTGTTTACCTTCTGCCTTAAAAATCTTGATATGTTAAAAAAAATCTTGATATGTGAGTGCTCCTTACTTACAGTCTTGGAAGTTATTTTTTTTTTTTTGTTTATTCTGGTCTTACAAAGAGATTCCCTTAAGTCTTTCTCGAAGTATTCTCGTTTATGCATCTCATACGAGTTTTAAGGAACTATTGTTAATATTTTTATCTCTGCCACATGTGAATTCTTACTAACTTCAAAGGAAGCTGTTTTACATATGCAAGGGATGAGTAAATATATAGAGGGGAGTGGAAATCACCCCCTCGGAAGTGATGTTAACTTTCAAAGTTAATTCTGAATGACAAAAGCTAATTCAGTCAGTTATGGTATGTCAGAGAAAGCAAACTAAGATGTGCATTACAAAGTAAAGTGTGTGTGTGTATTTTATATATATATAAATATAATATATATATAATCTACTTAGGTATAACCAGTACATCTGCTAGAGGTTGCCATTATAGCACCATGTATGGGATCTTTCCAGCAACAGTGGATGTTCTCCTGCATGAAATTCTAATAAACAGGAGTCTATTTTATCTCTGTTGTCAGGTGGCCTTCTTACTCAGACTCTAGATCCTTTCGAACTGACCTTTTTCAGTTATCCCTATTTATTAAAAAACATATATAGTTACTGAGTACTTATTCAGTATAGGATAGTGCCTAGCACAAAGAGGATCCTAAAGCAAAATTGGTGGAATGGGTGAGTGAATGACCAAATGAATGAATGAAGAAAAAGCATTATACCATGGCAATGCTACCAGACATACAAAGATCGAGCAGCCAAAAATCAAACCTTCGAAGAGTTCGCAGTCTAACAGGTTGTATGTGATAAAAATAGATACACTCTGGGCAAGGAGAGGCCTTAAAGTTCAGAGAAGAGAGAGCTCACTTCCAGCTTGGGGTTCAGAGAAAACTCCATCGAACAAACATATGGAATTTCAGATTAGCTTTGCTACTGAGAAGATTCAGGCTGTGTGGGGGAAGAGAATAAACAGATTTCAACATGATGAGAAGTACATGAACAAAACGAGGGAGGTCAGAAAGAATAGAAAAGAACCTCCAAATAAATAATTTGGCTTGGTTAGAATACAGGTTGGCCATGAGAATCAAAGGTAAATAAAATAAAGGTAAGTACTCATCTACAGAGAAATAAGGTGATGTTTTACACATCAAACCAAAGGGGTGGAATTTTATTCTATCATCATTAGAGAATGGTAAAATCTGGGAGCAGGGGACAGATGGGGAGAGGTTAACATAATAAGCTTCCATAGCTATTGGGTTTATATTTAAAGTAATGAACATTTTGACACTGTAACATATAGTTGTGAAATACAAAACTTAATTTAAAAAATGCCAACTCTCAATTTGCTGCCATTTCCCATCCAGAGGCAAGATGAAGAAAGTGTAAAAGAAAAGAAATAAAAACCAAGTGATTAAGACTCTAATATAATCTCTGCCACTCATAAGTTCTGGGACATGGGATAAAATAATTCTGAACCCCGGTATAAACCTGTGTAAATGAAGGGGTTGGGTACATGATCTCCTAGGTTCTTTCAGTACTAATATATTATTTCTAAAACCCTATCATTATCCTTAGTCCACCAAGGGGACTTAGTTTCACCAAAGTGAAAACTTTCTTGCTTTGACTCTGACATTTGTCAAAGATAGAACTTATGGGACGCAAACTAAAATACGCCAAAGTTAACTGGAAACTTCAGACTGCTTATTTTTTCATTCTATCAGTTTTTTTTTCAAGATATTTTTTATTTATTTATTTGACAGAGAGAGAGAAAGAGAGATCACAAGTCGGCAGAGAGGCAGGCAGAGGGGGTGGGGGGAAGCAGGCTCCCTGCCGAGCAGAGAGTCTGATGTGGGGCTCGATCCCAGGACCCTGAGATCATGACCTGAGCCGAAGGCAGAGGCTTTAACCCACTAAGCCACCCAGGCGCTCCTCATTCTATCAGTTTATACTGATGAAGTCTTGATTTAAATAGTGTACCTTATGAGGGTACCTAGGTGGCTCATTCAGTTAAGCATCCTATTTATGATTTCGGCTCAGGTCACGATCTCAGGGTCATGCGATCGGGCCCATCTCAGGCTTGGTGCTCAGGGGAATCTGCTTCTTTCTCCCTCTCCTTATGCCCCTCCCCCTACTTGTGCACACACTCTCTAATAAATTTTTTTTTTTAAGATTTTATTTATTTATTTGACAGAGAGAGAGAGATCACAAGTAGGCAGAGAGGCAGGCAGAGAGAGAGGGGGAAGCAGGCTCCCTGCTGAGCAGAGAGCCCGATGCGGGGCTCGATCCCAGGACCCTGAGATCATGCCCTGAGCCCAAGGCAGAGGCTTTAACCCACTGAGCCACCCAGGTGCCCCTCTAATAAATAAATTAAAAATATATATATAATGTAATGATGTACCATATGTTGTCTAATTGAATTTAAAACAAATAAATAAAAAAATAAAAAATGATAATGTACCTTGTAGCTGTACTTACAATCAGATAGTTTTAGACAATACACTTATTTCTTAGTTAGCATTGACTGGGTCAATATTTATCACACTCTACCAGCTTAATAGCGGGATAACTTACATGAAAAATGTGTTTTCTATAACAAAAATTATACAACTAGATATGTATATATATGTTTTACGTCTCTGCATAAATGTAAATATAATTTTGTTATGGCATTATGAGAATTTTATTTATGTAAATATAGTTTTGTTATGGTTTCATAAGCATTTTACAATGGACTACTTTTCTTTATAGTTTTTGGCAAAAAATATATGTATCGATAGTTTATACATATACTTTACGTATGTAGTTTATATATTTAGTCTACATTTACATATACACACTGTGTTCATTGACACCAGGATCCTTTCTCTTAATTGGAAGTAACAAACTGGAAATATCTGGGAAAAACTGGGAAATATCATTGTTTAGTTTTCAGCAGTTACGAGTTATTTTTAATTGCCCTGAATGCCTGGCTCCATTGGCAGGTTACACACACGTTGAAATTGGGTTCTAGACAAAAGGGTCCTTACGTGACACTGAACTTTATGCATTTTAGAAAGCCCACACATTAGCATGTAGAACTGCTTTTTGTATAAGAAGACTACTCATGACCTGAATCTCAAGGACAAATCAGTGAAAAATCACCACGGCTCTAGAGTTTTCTTGTATGCCTGATACCCACTTATAACCATTTTTATTACAGAAGAATTTTAAAGAACCAAGAAGCCAGTTTCCTGTGCTTCACCTACCATCCTAATTGAAAAGTAATTGTCAGTGCTATTTGGATGTTTGAATGTGGATAAGAAACACCATATATTACATTTTTATCTTAATTTCCCCTTTCCTAAGAAAATGTCTTCTGACTGTGAACCTCGGTAAAAGGTTTTATGTCCTTTCCTTCCGATGTCACGCTCATAGAAATATACTGAGCAAATCCCTTCCTCTGTCAGGTTCTCTGTTTTTTAAACTGCAAAATGGACATAATGAACTTGATTTGCCTCCAAGGTACATCCCGTGGAACTCGCTAATTCATTACAATTCATTAAACCTCTTCTTCCAAAATATAACATACCATGAAAATGCAAAATATTATTAAATATTCAGAGTGAGTTTTTTCTCCGAATTTATTACCATGTTGCTCAAGTGAATACTAATAATGCGAACTCTGTGGGAAACAATTTCCATTATTCATGGGAGTAATGTCTATAATGTGTTGTCGGTGGATGTGCTGGGCAACGTATTTTCACCTATTCACTATCATGGTTTCTGACAAAAACTCCCTCCCCGGGTAATGTGAAATGAGATGCTTTAGGCAGCTTTTCCTTTCAGCAACTCCTCATCTGATATACAACTTTATAGGAAAGTTTCTGCCATCTGTGTCAAACTCTTTGTCTTCAGGGAGACCAATTTACCTGCATCAAACCTTCATATCCTCAAATGAATGGGAAAGGCTGGAAGGCAAGAGGGCTGTGCAGAAAAGGGAAAAGAAAGTGACATAAATCAAGAGAGAGAAGTCAAACACATCCTAACCGGGTTGAACACAGAAACTCATACCAAAGGAAATGAAATATGCACTAAATGGGCGATTTATTTTTTCTGGAAAGAACTTTCTGTCTTGACAATGAGTTGAGATTCAAAAAAGAAAAATACATGAATTAGGAAGATGCCATACTTTTCAGATAAGAGTGAAAATGTTAAGAGTAATCAAAATGGGGCTTCAGAAGAGACAAATGAGGACAATGGGTAAATTTACATATGAAGATGAGCTTCCTATGCTGGGTGAATTATCTGTGAAATGCTTTAGAATTTGTGTTTTCTAGGTTAGCACTGTTGATTCTATGTGTAAAAAAAATCATTAATTATATACTAAAGGCACATTCTTGACAAATATACCCTATTGGGCACAGAGATCTTCATTTGTCGAATGAACTCAGATTTCTATTGTGATTTACTGGGAAGTTCGTGAGTAAGGCAATCAGTCCTATGCTTAAGGGAAGGATTCCAGAAGTCAAAGGCATTGGCCGCTCAAAGGTATTTCCCTCAGGTTCGCCATTAGAAAGACATTTTTAATTAAAGTCCAATTTTAAAACAGTTCCTTTGATTAAAGACAGAGATGTTACAACCGTAGGGGCTAAGGGCAGGCCATCCAAAATACACCACAATGGCATACTGATTATTTTGCCTTGAAGCTACTAGAAAACCAGCTTGTGTGAGGATACTCAGACCCTCCTCTGTCTCCCCAAAAGCACCAAATAAATCTTCCAAATGAAATGTACCCTCCCTGTCCTAAGTACAAAAGACATTCTTACCACCAGAGATAGGATTTTTAAAACTGAGAAAGCTGTAGCAACAAACCTTGTTACTTTTTTTGCTCATATACTGCCTCAACTCATATTCTATTTAGAATTCCTTACAAATTAAAACCCTCAAACATCTGTTTTCTTTATCCTGTCAATTTCTCACAAATTTGCTGTCCCTTTTTTCTAAACTATATAAACACTGCCTGCCTTGGTCATGTGTTTGGGTCTCAACTTTATGATTGGACCTCCACACACATGTAATAAAACCTTGTGTTTGTTTTTTTTTTTCTCCTGTTCATCTATCTCATGTCAATTTAATTCTTAGTCCAGCTAGAAGAACTCAAAGGGTAGAGGAAAAATTTTTCTTTCCCTACACCCACAAAACCCTCTTTGTTCTTTCACATATTGCTATTAAGAGCCACTTAGAGTGATTACCCAGAGCCATTCAATTATTTCACTTAGCATTCCTGGAAAAAAAAAAAATACGTGAAGCAAGCTGTTTATTAGCCACGTTATTTATCATGGCAAATTCTGGCAATATTCTTAAGTTTTCAACAGTTGTTAATTAGGATATTATACAACCATGAATGGAACAACCATGAGGACATGAAGAACTCTTGAAAGTAGTAACTTCAAAACTTGAAAATAATAATATACAAATGTATTGGGGCGCCTGGGTGGCTCAGTGGGTTAAAGCCTCTGCCTTCGGCTCAGGTCATGATCTCAGGGTCCCGGGATTGAGCCCCGCATTGGGCTCTCTGCTCAGCAGGGAGCCTGCCTCCCTCTCTCTCTCTGCCTGCCTCTCTGCCTACTTGTGATCTCTCTTTCTCTCTCTGTGAAATAAATAAACAAAATCTTTAAAAACAAAAAAAAAAAACAAATATATACATACCTTACAAATATCTAATTATATATATTCAAACATATAGAAAAGAAAAAAAATACTACATTCTGCTTAGAAATATGTAAAATTAGGGATGAAGTTTAGCTTCTGTGATATTTTATCATTTTAATCCTTGTGTTCCACAGTGAAGAAAATGAAGAAAAAGAAAATTAAGACATTCAAGGACCCACTTAATCCATTAGTACACTGAGATAAATGCATTTGTATTATTCAAGATAGATGTGCTTGGTTGGCAGAATAAAAAAAGTTTAAAAGTTAATTATAAATGAGTACCTCCTATGTGTCAGACAGAAAAGTGATTTAAACTTTGAACTCATTCAATTGACCCAACAAGCTTAAGAGGTGTTTGCTAGTCTTCTCACCTAGAAATTAGGAAGGGAACACTTCAAGAGCTAGAATGATGTGTTTTATGTTCCAGAATTGGCAGAAGCCTGTCTGACTCATGTGCTTTCCATGTCATTCACACTGTCTCCACTCAGATATGTGGGGATGCCTGGTAATCTGAGCTGGGATCCACAAGGGATTCTAGTCAGATGATCATGTCTTGGGGGAAGATGAGACTTGGCACCACCAGATGTTGGAGGGACAAGACACAGGGAAAAGAGGTGATGTCCCCTCCAAAAATGTTCCATTTTTAGCAACTCAGAACCGTACTTGTTACTACGATTTCAAATTTCTTAACTGTTGGCATTTTGAGATAAAATATCCATATTATGCAAAAGCAAAGTAAGGTATTTTAATTCATAAGTAGCTCTGTCCACCTGTGACTTCAAAAGCTAAGACCATTCTTCTCTCCTGGGGAGAGAGGCACATGAAGTTCAAATTAATTATGCTAGCTAAGGCCTCAAGGGAGATATTCTCCATCTAATGTCTGGAAGCATTTCTATGAGGAAGGGCCATTGCCTTTAAGGACTGATTACTTGGCAATAAAAGAAAGTAGGAAATCAAAAAAGGCATAAAAAAAAGTTGGGCAAGGTGGGAATATAGTATCGAAAAATGAGCATTTGAAGATATTTAGGGGTCCACATAATTCGATTACAAAATATTCTTCAGAGACTTAGAAGGAACCCATTAAAGATTCCTCTCACTGAACTAACAAAAAATTTTAGGCAGCTTAATGCCATTGGTTCTTTTTCCTGACCTCCATGGAAATGAGACCCTTCACTTTCCTAGAATATAAGAAGAAGAGGAGGAAAAGAGACAGAAATGTAAAAGGTAGCAACATTAACTGTCTTTGATATAAGCCAAAATGTTCCTTGGTGATAAAGGATAGGTATTTATGATGAGATGCATATTCAAGTTAGACTCTCATGGGTCACCTGCCTGCCATGGTCATGTCTGAGACATCTGTCCTCTAAGCTAGTGTGATCCCCAGACCTGGCATTTTCTGGAGACATGGGAGTGTAGGAATCCTGGTGCCCAGGAATGGATTTCTTGATCTATGCTAAATAAGCACTGCTTTGATCTTGCCACCAATCAAGACAAGACTTATACAGATCTATAAACTCAAGAAGTTTGTGAGTGTTTTTTCATCTGTTTCCCAAGCCACTACCCTTTCTGCAAGGTGCCCTTGAAGCAGCACTATGGAGTAAGGATAGATGGACAGATGAAAATTTATCTAATTACACTGTCAATAACAGGAACATAGTGATACGCGTATATAGAGAGACATAAGGATAGTCTTAAAAAGATATAACTATAGATGTAACCAGTGGCTTAAAGTCAAATAAAATTTTCAATTCCACTACTTAAATTCTTATTTATGTTTCTCTTTTGGAGGGTAGCCATTTAAATTTGAGCATACTCTATACCTTAATTTTAATTATGAATGTACTAATATGTTGTTTAATTTCCTATCAATGAAGGCAATATTTCTTTTAAAAGAACTTGTGAATTTCAGATATTACATGAGTATCTTGGGGTGATAATGAAATAAGTCATCTTAATTAACATGCGTTGTTAACTGGGGCAAGAAGATAATTAATGCATTAGTATTCATCTTCCTTCCTTTTACCATGCAGGTAGACTTTAGCCAAGAGGTATAGATAATATGGCTTTGTGGTATTGTTAAAACACACACACACACACACACACACACACACACTAACTGCAAACATTCTAGTTTAGCCTCCTAAAAGATAAATTCTGAAAATACACCAATGTCCCTCACAGACTCACCCTTGATAGGATTCCATAGACAGGTATGCTGGCTGCTTCAAGAAAAGCATGATCTGAGTATTTGTAACCTGTTCTTCTTTGTTGGTTTAATTCAATTTTGTCTGCTGATGAAAACCTGAGATTTTAATTACTTGATTTTCATTATGTAGAAAATGCTAGCCCCTCTTGTTGAATAAATTATTTTAGGGCAAAGATGAAATTCAAAACCTAGGAAAATCAGCCCATGGAAAAGGAGAGGAGGAGCTCATTTGTAATGGGTACAAACTATTACTCATTGCAATAAAATTTTATCATTTGTTCAAAAGAGATATTAGTAAGGTTGAATTGGTTCAAGAGTCTGTGCCTTTGAAAATGTTCTATATTTTAGATTATTGATGATGTGATAAGGATATCTTTCAGAATTCGTCATACTAAATTAATTGAGTTAGAAGGTAGAATTTCTATGCTCAATATAGGTATTCCTGATCTTTATAAAATTAAGCTTGAGTTGAGATTTTTTATAAATGATTTTTTTCTTTGCTTGAGTTTCTAGAGGATGCATAAAACATATCTACTGATTTTCAAAAGAAAGTTGCATCATTAGGGAGTTAGAAAATGCAAGTAGCTCAGCATTACTTCTCAGAAAGAACATTAGAGGAATTGCAATTAGCTGAGTACAGAGTTGACCTCATTAGACATAGTGTATATGTATCTCTCTCCTATATCAATCCATCTATCATCTATCTATGTCTTTATCATCCCTATCTTCATCATCTATCACCTGTTTTATCTATATTTATCTACTATCTATCATCTATCTAACATCTATTTCTATCTACCATTTATCATCTGTCTACCATCTGTCTATTGTCTATCTACCTATCACCCATTGATCCATCTATCCATCCAACCATTCATCCATCAGTCTACCTACCTACATATCTATGTATCTGTCTATCTCAGTCCAGCTTGCTTTTCCTGGAAGCCTTATCTTCTTCAAGTAGACCATACCTTGTCGGGTGACGCTAAAGCAGTAATATCCCCAGCAAAACTAAGCAGCTTTTTCATTATCTGATTTCTGAACAGCTGGAGGCCTAAATTCTTGCTCAGTTCTTTCTCACTTCTTTGTGTCCTCTGGAGCACAGGAGTACTAAGACTAAGGATAGGATATAATTTATCTTTCAACATGGGGCAAGGACACATTGGAGAGGGAAAGGAGGGCACCTTTAACAATCCAGCAGGGCCACTGGCATCTACCAGAAGAGTCATGTGAAAACAGGGACTCATGATTACCGTGTCCAACACCCACTTACATTTAAAATCCAACTGCATTCTACTGTCAAACAGTTTACTTTTATTCACAAATCTTATGACTTCTTTGCATGTTTACAGAATTTTCCAATTTGAAAGATTAGCTGACTTTATGTTTTCTTCAAGACGGCCAGCCAATATGGCCCCTAGATTTATAAGAGTTCGCTCCGAGCTCACAGGTGTCTTGTTTGGTAATAAGAAGAAATATTTATGACCTTTTCTGTCAAAAGAGGCAAGTTATTACCTGTAAATTGCCAGATGCATTGTTTAAAGTTTCCAGATGGATCACTGTTCAGCTGCTGTTACTATAATTTCATGATATGTGCTGTCCTATCGTTCTTGAGAAATATTCTCTTCCAGGTGGCAGTTTCTCGTTCCCAAATTATAGTAACATTTCAAGCAAGCCAGGATGGTTCATTCTAAGAGCACCATTGTGCTAAAAAGTAAGGAAAATGCCCCAGATACCTTGGCCAATGGACCCAATTTTTGCCTTAAGAACTGATTGAGCTAGGTCAAAAGTTGATGTTAAAAAAATCTGTTTTATGCCATTAATCTTCATCACTGTAAGGCAATACAAAATTGGACACCAAAATTGAATATCATGACTATTGGCTGGTCCTTCTCATTATTTGATTCTCAACTCTAGTAGCATCTCGTCAGAGCAAACAGTATTGGAAAACAGACATCACCATTTAATTTCAAATGTAAAATTCTTCAGAGTCCCACTGGCATTGATTTAGTTTAACCGTAAATAATTTCCTAAAATAATTTAAGACCCAGGAAAACTGGGGTTGGGAAGAAGGGGCTGGGACCTTATTTGCTTAGGTCACAAAATACAGTAGAAAGGCAATATGTATATAATTACTAATGAAATGGACGTGCTTTCAAAAATTCAAGGGCTTGTTTACTTCAAGAGACATTTCACTTTCCAATATGAAGGGATTGTCATAAGAACTTTATATGAAATATTCCTCTTTGGATGCTGTCCTTTTATTTCCAATAAATGGATTAGCAACATATTAAGATTCTGGAAGGTGGAGCTTTCAGAGCTGTAACTATAGAGTCGTATCTTAAAAATTCGGTGACTGGAGGAGCCAAGCATCAAAATGGCAGTCATTCCCAAGGACATCACGGAAGAGAATGTGCAGCAACAAACAACCCAACCTCCTGACTGGACAGGAGTGAAATGAAGCCCCAAAAGGAACTCACGTATAGGTTTTCCCAGGGTCTTCATTATGGTATAATGCCAAAGCTCTTCCCAAATAAGAAGGATGGTAATTAAATGAAAACTCTGGGGGAAATGGATGACTTTGTTTATGCAAGAGAATAAACAAGACAAGTTAAGTGACACTGACAGGAGCAGATCAAGAACAATGAAATTCTCCCATTGGAGGCTGACCAAATAATCCCTTCAGCTGAATTCCCAAGGACCCTATCATGAGGCACAGTTATCCTATAGCACTCATTCTTCATAGGCCAATCTCTTTGTTTTCCATTAGGTTTCTCAGAGGCCTGATCCATGCCATCCTGAGGCATCCTTATAAAAAACTTTCCAATGGGGAAATAACCTGAATGAATCTGTTCTCCGTAAGTAGAAGAACACTGTATAATTCTAAGGAAGAAAAAATTCTCCCTAAAAAAAAAAAAAAATTCAATTTGACTTAAAAAAATTATATTTGACTTAAAAAATACTTGGCTTGCCTATGAAAAATGACCTGTAAAAGGTTATGTGAAATCACACCATCTTCAACAAAATTTTGATATTGTCAGGATGGCTGGCAAGGTAACATCCAACTTGGATTTTGTATTGGGGAAGGGGGGTGGTAACTTCACTTCCCAGATTCAACCAATGAACCAAGGAGAGGACAGCAGGTTCCACCCTTCTCTATCTCCTCCTTGGCTGCCTTCTTGCCTTCCTTTCCTTCCTCTTCCTCTTCTTTTACTTGTTAATGATCTTTGTCTCCTCCTTGTCTTCCTTCCCCTTCTCTCTCTCTAGCTCTCCCTTTCTGGTTCTGCCTTTTTAGAGTACTGTTACTATTTTCCCAGTGAACAGCATTAGCAATTGGCATTAGTGTAAATGCAATATAAATCAGAAGCCACTATTTGCACAAATACGGAATCCAGAAAATGCTATCAATAAAAGTTATGTGCAAGATTTGTTGCGGGACATATCATGCCCAGAATAATGACTACACAGGATGTGCATCGATGTGTTTCAGATAATACTGGCATGTTATCAATACAAAGATACATGCTTTACTTATTGTACTTACTGTCAATAACTAATGACTGGATGTTAATTATATAGGTAATGAAATGAATTCATAATCATTTATTTTTTACAAGTATATCTTTGGTCTCTGATAGTAGGTCTGAAACAGCTTATGCAATAAACTCGGAAATAAAATCATCATGTATCTGATTTCTAGACATGTATAAGAAATTACTTTTTAAAGAGAAATACTTCAAAGGCATATGACAGTCACTGTATTTTATTGCCATTATATTACCATTATAATTACAAGATTGAAAATTCACCACAAGCAAGACTTGCAAATACATCTTTCAAGTGTATCTCTTAATGGTAAATAATATTAATTAATTTTGAGGCACATTAATATGTGACTCCAACCTCAATCTGGAGCTTTATTTCTGTGTAATTAAGATGAACTAATTCATAAGGAATCATTTTTAAAATTTTACAGAAAAATGAGTCTCTTAAAGGTTGTATCTTCAGGTTAATTAAAAATGGTTTATTCCATTTCTGAGTTAATTACTGAAACTTAGGATCCATAAATAGACGTAATGGAACAAATGCTTTTGTTGTCTATGACCTTCTAAATCCACAGTGAATTCATGAAATGTCTGTCTGCCCATGGGATACACAATTAAAATCATCATGTAAAGGGCTTTTTATCCAATTAAACGGAAAATGAATTGTCTCTCCTTAATTTATTTCTTCAGGGAACAGATATTCACTACATTTTATTCTTTGTACCATGAGGCGTTATTTTCAGAGTTCCCAAGTTTCATTTTTCTGCTAGCATTTTGCTGACTAAACCAATCATCTGCAGTAGCAACCATCAATATAAAAGTTGAAGTAGGCTTCACTTCATTCAAGCATTTAATTTCAAAGGTTGGTCCGGACCAACTGTGCATAAAACAATGTACCAGTGGGTGTTACCGCTTGCAGCTAAGCTAACAAAAACCTGTGATTCTAGGTTCCTTCAATACAGAAGTGGTCAGTTCCTTCTAAAGCCAAATCTGTATTTTGCCCACTTTGAACTGTGTCCATCTGCGAATCTATGCCAGGATTGATTGTAGGATAAGCAACCATAGCTGTGTGTCTCTGGATTTTTCCAGACCAGCCCACACTCATCTAGTTCATGATTCCTTTGCCACCCAAATGCCCTGTAAGAAAATGGAGCGATCTTTTAAGAAAGACAAATCAGGTATCGCTCACTATTATAAACCTTTCAAAAGCTTCTCATTAAAATTAGAAAGAAATCCTAAGTCTTTTTATGGCATATTGAGACCTCGTGCCATTTATCCCTGCTTCTTCCTTCTGGCTCATCTTCTACTGATCTTCTCCATGATCATTCAGTGGGCTGCAGCCACAATACGGGTCCTTGAACTTACTGAGCATTTTCCGGGCATAGGGTACCCTGTATTTTTAATCGCTTCTATCCAGTCAACTTTGGATATTTGCTTTGCTGGGTGCTTCTTAACCACTTAAGTCTTTGTTTGAATGTTACTTTTTCAGAATGATCTTCAGTGAATTCCTTGTTAAATCTCAACCCTGTCAGTTTCCATTTCAATAGCTCGTTTAATTTTCTTTCACTAATTTTTACATATACTGCTATCTCTAATTGCCTTACGTGTTTTTTGATTACTTGTATATCGATTTCTCCATCCCCTCACAAGAGTGTATGGTCCCTAAGGGCAAAAGTTGGTGAGTATTAAATGAAAGCACGAAGAGAAAAAGAAATTCTCTTGTTCCAGATTCTTTACCATTCTTGATCTTTACTTTTTCAGCGCTTTGACTTCCATGTCATTGTCACTTCTTCGGATTCCTTTCTCGATGATCCAGTCACGCTTGCTCTTGGGGCAACTGATTTTGACATCTCTCTAGTCTGTAAATTCAGCACAGTGTATCCTGGGGAAGGGTAAGGGAACCCTCGGGGTGTGCCTTCGGGGCCTGGCAACTCCAACAGAATGGTCCAGTTCTCACACAGTCTGGACCCAAATGGCGAGGGAGAATTGATCTCTTTATAATTAATTTCTTTGATCCAAAAAAGTAAACGAGGATCTAGCAAAGTACATTTGTTCCGGTGTGGGAAATATGCAGTTATAAAGCCTCTGCTGGGGCCAGCTTATAATGGCTTGCAAAAGCCAATTGTTAAACATTCAGGAATTTTGATAGCCACTTATTAATCTAACATGGTAAAAGTATCTATAATGCAAATATGGGCAAATGTGGGCAAATGACATAAAAAGACCTTGTCCTCTCAAACACAGCTTATCAGCCCATTACTATACATATATATATATATATATATATATATATATATATATTTTTTTTTTTTTTTTTTTTTTTTTTAAAGATCTTATTTATTTCAGAGAGACAGAGAGAGATCACAAGCAGGCGGGAAGGGTAGAGAGAAACGCAGACTCTCCACTGAGCAGGGAGCCCGATGCGAGGCTCGATCCCAGGACCCAGGGATCATTACCTGAACCGAAGGCAGACGCTTAACCAACTGAGCCACTCAGGGTGCCCTGTGTTATTCTTTCTATAGGTATCTTTACGTGACTTTTTAAATGTGTTTCACGATTTTTATTTATTTATTTGAGAGAGAGAGAGCAAGCACAAGCAGGGGGAGTAGCAGAGGGAGAGGGAAAAGCAGGCTCCCTGCTGAGCACAGAGCCTGATGCAGGTTTCCATCTGGGGACTCCAGGATCATGACCTGAGCCCAAGGCAGACACTTAACCAACTGAGCCACCCAGGTACCCCTCTTCAAGTGATTTTTGTGTTGAAAAATATGAGAGCGAACTCACTCTCTTTTTTTTTTTTTTTAAGATTTTTTCTTTTATTTATTTGACAGAGAGAGAGATCACAAGTAGGCAGAGGCAGGCAGAGAGAGAGGAGGAAGCAGGCCACCTGCTGAGCAGAGAGCCCAACGCGGGGCCCGATCCCAGGACCCTGAGATCATGACCTGAGCCGAAGGCAAAGGCTTAACCCACTGAGCCACCCAGGTGCCCCAAACTCACTCTTTCTTTAATGATGTAGGCAAAGGGACTTCTGATTGTTGAAGACATGTCTAGAGGTGATAGATCCTAAAATCTGACCTGTTATCCTTACAAAGTTCAGAACATCCAA
Source organism: Potos flavus (assembly GCA_028534135.1). Taxonomy (NCBI): domain Eukaryota; kingdom Metazoa; phylum Chordata; class Mammalia; order Carnivora; family Procyonidae; genus Potos; species Potos flavus. The sequence continues at coordinate 7,433,464 of CM052895.1, read as the reverse complement.
AAACACCTAAGCCTTCTTGTACTGATAAGGTACAGGAGGAGGGTGAGTAAATTTCCGCTTTCATATGAATCATACAGGACTGCCGTTGGTGCTCTGTGATATCTTGCTCTGATATGAAAAATTGAAACAGAGAAAGAGTCACACAAGGTCAGAGACCTTTAACTTTTGTCAACAAATCTTGAAGCTCAAAGCGATAGGACCAGCAGTAGTCAGCTAATCTCCCAGAATCAACACTCTTTGGCATTTTAATAAATCTGAGCTTTTGGTTCACCTGGTTAGAAACTTTTCTTTGTCCAAAGCGTGTTGGTATGTGATGGCAGTTGAGCTGTTAGGGGACGGCATCATGGTGCCTCACAGCTATGGGAAGAGTTTGAGTTTCCCACCTCTACTGGGGAAGAGTTCTAAGTTTCAGGGGAGACGTCCAGCCTAGTATTCCCAGAGCATCTAAAGAATCAAGGCCAGTAGCCTTGCTGTCCTCCCCATTTCTTCTTTTCCCAAAACCAGATCATCATAAATCCCACTTACTATTAAGGGCTGCTACTATCTCCCAACAGTAGTTCCCAATTTCCCATAGATGGGACTAAAAAAGCTGTAATCCATCACATGGCCTCTGAACTCGACACCTTACCATAGCTCTAATGGTGACCCATCCTACCAGCATCAATGAGTGGGGATCTCACTTGAGCAGGGGCCTCAGGTCCTTCTGGGGAAGGTATCCAGCTCAACAGTAGCACGGAAGTTGAATCTTGCTCCTGTCCCATCCCCTCTTTCCCGATGACTCCAAGCACTGATATTTTCCCTTCTATGTTCTTTTAGGAGAATGTAACCTATTCTATCTGAGAAGAGGCAGATCAGCAGAAATCAAAGCTTAAGGCACTGGGATCCTGGTAACTGGCAGGCAGATACTACAATGCATGACCAACACTTCAAGGGTGCAGAGTCCTCCCCCCACACACCCGTGTGTAGGGAATGTGTGATGGCCTGCTCATCCTTACACTCATTTGAGTGTTACACAGTCCTTATCGCATACAAGATGCTCAAGAAACTTGGATGAGTAGATAAACAAATGAATTTCTCATACAAGAAATGGGAGACTCGCCTCTCTCTCTCTTTTTTTTCCCCTGAGTAGGTCGTTAGCACTGTCTCTGATATAAAAGTGGAAATTAATGTCTTTAGTGCCCTTAGAATATGAAGATGTATCTGGTCTTTTCCCTAGAAGTCTCTTTCTTAAAATATGTGCAAATAAAGTTGAATGCGCTTATCACCTTGTACTTTCAGCTGGGTAATTATGAACTGGCCTTCCGGGCCCACAATAATCTTTGCTGACAAAGGCTGGAGATTCCAAAGAACCTGGGGTGAGCTTAAATAGGAAGGAAGGACAATCAAATAAAGGGTATAGGAAAATCGTGTAACATCCTCAGCCCAAATAGAGGTTATGGCCTCAGCTATAGAGGGGGCAGACTCAATTGGAATAATTGGCAGCTGGAAATTAATTTTCCATACAACACGCGCCAAACAAATCAGTAGAGAACAAGAAAACAGAGCTAATTTCGGTCCCACCTCTATCATTTACTATGCCATGTGGAATTAAGTCAATCACACGAACGATCTGGATATCCCGTGTCTCAACCATAAAACAGAGACCTTAGTATTTGTGATACCTTAGTATTTGTGATAGAGATTACAAAAGAAAAAAATATTTGAAAATCACCCAGGAACGCATTTTAAGATTCATTCCAGTGTTCAATAATTATTTACAGAGTATCAAGTTCTACAGTGTAGTTGCAAATGTTATTTTCAGATGTAACTGTTTTGTACTTGCACATACTGCAAGAGGTGGTCGCTATGATAATATCACCATTGTTACTGAGAAGCAGGATGGAACAATGTAACAGTCTCACCTCCAGATACACTGCGTTCCTCTCTGATCTGTGACCTTGATTGTCAGCAGCCAATTTTATCTACAACTCTCATTTGGCCTCAGCCTGGAGAGCAGGTGTTGGCAGGAGCTTTACAGAAGGAACTAGTGGAAAGAGTTGTTTACTTCTCTTTCCACATTTATTGCCCTTGGGATCCTCAGCGTTGTTGTCATCATGAGTTACTATACAAATGCCAAATCTGAGGAAGGGCACCTGTCTATCAGTATAAACACGATGCAATGACCCAGGATTTCCAATTTGAGCCAAAATGGCAGGAAAATCTGCCCACACACCGAGAAGGTCTGAGAACCCCTTTTAACAGTTTCTTTAGAGGTTCTAAAGGAAAATTCAGTAGGAAGTGGTCACCAGAGCAGATAAAATTCCAAGCCTAACTGGGCCCACACATCCCCTCAGCTTCGCTCTCCCTGGAAGAAACCATTTTCTGCTGTACATGGGTTTGATTACCCGCTTACGTGTTTTGAATGCAAAAATTTAATGCTTGATACTACAAAGAACACAAAGGAAGTTTTACAAGGCTCTCAGTGCTTTCTTAGCTGGAAACTGCTCATTTTTTTTTTTTTTAAGATTCTATTTTTTTATTTGAGAGAGAGAGAGACAGAGAGAGAGCATGAGAGGGGAGAAGGTCAGAGGGAGAAGCAGACTCCCGTGGAGCTGGGAGCCCGATGCGGGACTCGATCCCGGACTCCGGGATCATGACCTGAGCCGAAGGCAGTTGCTTAACCAACTGAGCCACCCAGGTGCCCTGGGCTCTGCTCTTTTTAAAAATGAACTGTGGCTATAAGAGGTTTTCAGGCTTAAAAAGAAAAGAAAAAAAAAAAAAAAAAGACAACTATAGTTTTAAAATCTGTTTGGATGACTTGCTTCTATGGGTTTTAGCATGTACCTTTCAACCAGGTTTGCTTATCCTTCGAGTCAAGTCAGAGACAATTAACTCCTAAACTGCTTGGCCACCTGTTTTATTCATTTATTCATTCATTCATTCATTTTAATTTTTTAAGGTTTTATTTATTTGTCAGAATGAAAGAGAGAGAGAGCGCGAGCACAAGCAGGGGAGGGAACAGAGGGAGAAGCAGACTCCCCATTGAGCAGGGAGCCCAATGCAGGGCTTCATCCCAGGACCCCAGGATCATGACCTGAGCGGAAGGCAGACACTTAACCGACTGAGCCACCCAGTCACCCTTCACCATGATTTTACACCAAAGTTTTCTGTGGGTCGCCTAAGGAAGATAAAACATGCACCTCCATTGTAAATCATTAGTCTATCCTGGCAAAGGTGAATAGACAGATTTCAATATTTCAGAGGACTTTGTAGACTCAAACCCAAGTTCTTCACGTGTATCTTACAACTTTGAAAGAGACAGGCATATTTACCTCGGGAATACTTTTATTTATTGTACCAATAACCAGCTTAGTAGAAAGCTCTCACCCTTTGACAGTTGCTCTAAGGACCAGAAATAGTTCTCTAGAGGCCAGAAATTAGTATCAAAAGAATGTACCAAGCCCTATTTTTGAAAGCTGCTGCATAACCTCAAAGATGTTTGAACTCCGGAGCACGCCTCAAAAATGGGCTTCACAGACACAGGTCAGTCAATTACAGAGATGAGCTCAGAGCAACAATCCTCTTTCCTGGGTGAGTTCCAGCTACCTCAAAAGAAACTTCGTTATGAATAAGGCATGGATTCAGGTTGCAGGACAGGATCTTTTAAGAGAATAAGAAACCTCTGTGTGCGAGTCTTCAGTCAATGTAGTATGCCCTTTTCCTATTTTCCACCTCCTTCTCTTCCCCTCCCCATTAATTTATTTTCATTCTTATGTAAGTAAACAAAAACTATAAAGAAAGATGCGAATTCACTCTGTAATTGAGGCTTGGGATTTCATCGAGGGTGGAGGGTACCCACCTCTCACTTCCTGCCTTCAGCACAGACTAGAAATTGACTTCTTAGCATTACATTATGAAGATACATTCTTCAGTGCCATGGGATAATTGCAAAGTCCTTACTTAGCATTTCTTGCTTGTTTTCTGGTTTATTTCTTACTCTTTTTTTTTTAAGATTTTATTTATTTATTTGACAGACAGAGAGATCACAAGTAGGCAGAGAGGGAGGCAGAGAGAGAGGAGGAAGCAGGCTCCCTGTTGAGCAGAGAGCCCGATGCGGGTCTCGATCTCAGGACCCTGAGATCATGACCTGAGCCGAAGGCAGAGACTTTAACCTGCTGAGCCACCCAGGCGCCCCTTATTTCTTACTCTTAACCATATTCACACCTCTGCCTACTTTCTCCCAGTCCTCTCATCTCCCTCTCACCCTTTTTACCTCTCTGATCTCTACTCCCACTTTATATATACCAAGGGTTTAATTCTGAACATGACCTACAAGTTAAAAAGCAACAGGAGCAACCATCAAAGTTCAACCAACCCATCCAAGTTCTATCTCTTCTATAGGCACACTATATCACGTTCTAAAATCTCACGAAATCTTCACAATGAAAAATGATGACTCAAATGAAACAACACAACCCACATTTTGAGGGAGAAAGAACAACCGGAAGTGAAGAGAGAGATATTTACCTACTTTGAATCGGTGTAAAAATACCTTTATAAAAATCTAACTATGTAATTTTGAGATTTAGAGCAGTAATATTTAACTTCGGGTCATAATGGTCTACAGCAGAACAGAGAATGTGAGTTGTACAAGACTGGGCATGATGGGGTCAAATATTCTGCTCATACCTCAGAGCATGTTTGGATAGCTCCAAAGCCTTCCCCTTCAGAGCCCGGAAACCATCCTAATCCATTGTTTGAACAGTCATGTTAAGTAACTTTTATTGAAAAAGCATCATAGTCAACTGTTGGGTTCTTCCAATTTTGTGGAAGGACAGGAATCATTCACCTCAAGACGTTCGGGATTGCCTCACTTTTCTGTCACCTGGAGAAGAGGGGGTGACCCTGGTCCCTTCTACATTTTCAATCACATTTCCTTTCCTCAAGCCCCCTGGTGTGGCTTAATTGCTAACCCCAAGGGATATATACCCAAGTGATGTGATTTCACCTTTTTTGTTTCTGGGTCTAGACAATTTCATCGAGAATGAAAGGAAACGTGTCGTTTTGCAACAATGAGAAAACTCATAAAGGATGAAGAGCCACGTTATGCTGTTGGGTCTCCAAAATAATTGCGCTCAGATGAATACAGCAAGATTAAGTTGTGAGCTTTTGTGAATCCTATGTGCATCAACAAAGCCTCAGGGGAAGGTTAGACTCTTTCAAAAGTTTCATTTAATGCTATTTTCCTCATCTGGTCATGACCATAGATTTCAAAACCTAATCTATCATCATCATCAAATAACATGTACAATAACAGAATGTGACTCAGATGTTCCCTCTTTGGTCCTAAGGGACATCTTACTGTGTATGGGCTCCAGTGAATGACCTTCCATATTAGATGCTAATATCGTATATCCTTCCTCTTTATCTGAAAAAGGAGCCACTACTCACCCCAACTCTCAGCCATGCCTGTTCTTTTTCCTCCTCCTCTCTTGGGATTCTCCGCAAACAAGCAGATACTCTTGGGAAAGTGTATCATTTACTCAAAAGAAGTGGAAAAAAAATTCCAAATAGAAATTAATTTTACTTAACCTACTGAAGTAAAACTATTTTAGTCTTATTAAAATAAGTCATGAGGAGAGGATGAAAAGTACAGCAAAGGGAAAATAGTCAATAATATTATAATAACTTTGTACAGGGATATGTGGTAAATACCCTAACCGCAGTGAGCATCTCATAACATAGGCAACTGTTTAATAACTAGATTGTACACTTGAAATTAATGTAAAATTGTATGTCAACTGTATTTCAAATAAAAAAAAAAAAAAAACGAAGTTAGTTTTTTCTAGATCATACACGTGTCAACAATGTCCCTGAACGTAGGGTGCGGATCCTGGCTGGCATTGAAATGAGTATCTCGTTCTTTGCAACAATCCAATGCCCATTCATTTATATCCGCATTTCTTCCTAACCTCCCTGCCTGAACTCTCCACTCGTGCTTGAACTGACTTCCTCCTTCTGGAAGCTTTGAAAATGCCTTCCCTCCTTGTTTAAGAAAGAAGGAAATGACACCACTGCCACCAAATCCTCACTGCTGTAGAGCTCTGAAGTATCCTCAATCCTTACCTCTCACTTTCCTTTATTTCTAGGGCTTGTGCCTACTTCTTTTTTGTTGACCTCCAGTAGAGCCCCATCACCACGTCTGAGATCTCAGATGAATGATAGTTATGGAAAATTGCTACAACTGACCCTCATGTTGAACCTTAGACTGGTGAAGTCTAATTTTCACTCTTCACTACTACAGTTCCCTCTGGTACAATTTTTCTCTCATGGTTCTCTAAGCTCTGGAAGGTCATCTTAAGGCCAGGCTACTTCATGATTACACAAAGTGGAGCGATAATCAACTATTTCCTCTAAGCATTTCACTGATTTTCTCCTCTTAGGCTCAAATCCAATCTGAATGAGAGCTTGTAAATCCTTCCTGGACAAGTCCACTCAACTTTTTCAATCGATCTCCTCCTTTCCTGTCTTTTTCCCCCCATTTCCTTTTCTGAGGCAACCCTTAGTCTGATGAAACTTCCCACTTATTTGAGCTTCTCCCCCATCTCCTTTTTTGACAAAACCAAACAGAACGCACTTTCTCAAATCTCTTGTTACTTTGTGTGGGTCCTACTTCTAAGATCACCTGTGTTTCTTTAACCTTTAACGACTGCTCTCATCTCATTGTTCTCGCCTCTACTACAAAGTGGTATGAGGGGTTGGGGATGTTTATTTCAGCATGTTTCTTTCAAATCTCTTTTGAACATCCATTGCATACCTATAATTGTTCTTCTTCTAAAAGTATAATCTGTTAAGTCCAAATTTTATTTTCATGTGAATACTGACCAAAAATGGTTTCCCTGGAGATGGAAGCATTCTTTTTGTACCCTTCTTCCTTAGCTCTTTTTCCCTTTTTCTCTTTTTCTTTTTCAGAGTTTTTGTGACATTTTCTCTTTTTGCATCATCTTTTCTTACCACCCTGTCTCACGTTTTCTCCACACACAAACACATTCAGACCCAAGCTCATACATGCACAAGTTAGGACGCAGGAGCTGACAAAGTGTTGCCTTTTTGTTTTAGTGTCAACCCATGAAAATGAGAGAAGAGTTCTAAGGGGCAAAAGGAAAGCAGGGAAAGAGCAGAAGCACCACATGCTAGACAGAGAAGGAGACCCAACGGAGAAAAACCAGCTACTGGTTTTATGACAACTCAAATAATAAAAGCTGGAGTTATAAAAACCCCCATGCAACCGGTACATTCCAGCATCAGTAGACCCTCATGGCTTGGAATTGATCTGCGAGCCATCTAACTTGACACAGAGATTGTCCACTCTCATACCTAGGCTGCTTTCAAAGACTGAGCACATACCTGCCTTAAAAACATTAACTAAATAAATAAAAAATAAATAAAGGCAACAACCCAGAAAAAGGAACCAGACCATTACATTTCACCTCCACATTTTTACATATTTCAATAGCTCCAGCCATTTTATGTCGAATTACTTCATATCTATTGTAATCATTTGCTAGAAGAACCCCTCTTCTTTCCAAATTAGGAATCTATTCCCTTTTAGCTTGAACCAGTACTTGGAATCTGCTTGAATGATATCAAATGGGCAGCTCCTCAATACTGGATCTAGGAAAAGGTTAATGAAAAAAATCCTAATTCCTCCTTCGTGTTAAGCCACAACTATGATTGTCATCCAAGTCATATAAAATTCATCTTCCAAAGAAATGTGCCCCTGTTCTTTACATTATGTCAGTCTTTTCTTCATTTTTAAGGCTTTCTATCACCCTAAATCTGCATATATATAGTTTCTTTCCACCCTGTGATTCTTCATTTTCCCTGTGACCAGTGTGTCTTTCTTTGCCCAATCTTGTCATTCTGTATTTTTTATCTCCTCCCAAGTCCCAGTGCTGGAGATAGAATCTGCTAGGTTGTTATAGCAAAAAAAGATCAATATCATTGTTGAAGAAAACCCTACTAATGCAGTATTATTGGTTTGACCTTTTTAATATGTTAGATGTTCCCTGAAATTGTAATTAGATTAGGGGTGCCATATGATTTGGTGTTTTCTTTTTTTCTTTTTCTTTTTTTTTATTCTTAAGGTCATTACATCTAAAGACATAAATATGTAGCACTGAGAGGCCTGATAAATGCAAATGCTGGGTCAGAAGAAGTTCTTTGCTATTTATCGTGGAAATATGGAATTTACAAAAAAAAATGCAATAGCACAAAATCCAAGTTTCAAAGATAAGGCAATAGAGAATCAGAGATGGACATTTTAGTGTAAGGGAATGCATCCTTACATGATAAACTGTCCTATTTATTGGAATCGCTTTACATTTTGTCTCTGGATTAATTTCGCATCAACAAAATTTAGCACCTCCAGCCTCAGTCCCTCAATACAAATGCTACTATAAATCACCAAGATACCCAACACAGCTTCTGAAAGAACATCTGCCACACATGGGCAGCTGGGTGTTGTTACCGACACGAAGAGACCAAGAGAAGCCATATTATATCCGCCAGTCAAAGCACATTGTACTCCTGAAGATCGTTTGACTACTCCCAGCTAAATCAGGAGTAGCAGAGAATTTAAAATCTAAAAATTCTCTCTCACGTTATTAATGTTGGTTACCTGATGGAACAGGAGAACGTTAAAGCTCATGTCTCCCAGATGCTCACTTTCCTAAGATGTGTTCATTATTTAATGTGAAAGCAAAGTCTAACTACCTCCCTACGTACTACCATCATCTCTCCTCTTCCTCGCAACACCAGGAAAGATTCGGCTATGCCATGGCAACAAACAACATTTCAGGGGCTTCTAAGGAATCATTTCTTTTCTGTTTTATTTGCCTTCATACATGTCCACTTTGGATCAGTGATGGCTCCGCCCTATATTTTCTTTAGAGGACTGTCAGGCTCACAGAGGAGAATCTCTGGAGAATCTCCCGGCTTATAACAGAGGGAGAACAGCAACAACAAAATGGCAAAGAATGTGCCAGGCCTTAACTTTTCTGTTTAGAAATGACATTCATCACTGCTACTCATGAGTCAAGTGGCCAATCCTGAAAGGACAGGGAAGGAATCTTTTCCCAGGGAGGGTGGTTGTAAGAAATGCAATACAATAGCAGCCAAGAAGTAAGGGATTCTATCACACATATAATATTTTGATGTATGAAGAACATGCGTTTATAGAATCCTTTACATATTTTTTTTTTCTTTAATTTCATTGTGAACAATGTCAAATACACAGCCACGGTGAAAGAATTGTATGGTTAACTCCCATATACACATCATCTGTATTCCACTATTAACATTTCTCTATCTACTCATGTATCATACCTATTGTCCATCCAAAGTAAATCGCAAACATCAAAATACATTACAGAAATCAGTTCGCTTTTCCCTGAAGATTAAAGCATGCCTATCGGTAATCAAAGTTTAGTGTTCATAGAGTTTTTAAAAAACAGAACTTACATATAATGATATGAGGTACACAAAGATAAATATTCATTTGCTGAATTTTGATAAATGCAAAGACCCATGCAACATAAGCCCCTTTTACATTCTAGAACACTGCTGTAACCCCAGGAATTTCCCTCAACACCTATCCTAGTCATTCATGCCTCCACCATTTCCAGAAATGATCACTCAGCAAAGAAGTTTTATTCTAGAACTTCACGTAAGTGGAAAAGGGTAAATATATCTTCTGTGTAAAGCTTTTTTTTTTTTCCATTCAGCATCGCTTTTTTTGAGATCCATCTATACTCTAAGTCCTTTCTTTATATTACTGAGTGATATTCAGTTGAATAAATGTTCCACAATTTGCTTATTCATTCTTATGTTGACGGGCATCTATTTCCAACCTTGGGTTGGAATAATTTCCAATTTTTAACAAAGCTGCCATGAACATTTGTATACAAGTCTTTCGGTGGATACGGCTTGCAATTTCTTTTGGGTAAATCCTAGGAGGGTTGACTGGCATGTGTATGCTTATAAGAAACAACCAAAGAGTTTCCTAAAGTATTTTCATTTTATACATCCTCTAGCAATATCAGAAACTCACCACCAGGGATGCCTGGGTGGCTCAGTGGGTTAAGCCTCTGCCTTCGGCTCAGGTCATGATCTCAGGGTCCTGGGATCGAGCCCCACGTCAGGCTCTCTGCTCAGCAGGGAGTCTGTTTCCCCCTCTCTCTCTGCCTGCCTCTCTGCCTACTTGTGATCTCTCTTTCTCGGTCAAATAAATAAATAAAATCTTAAAAAAAAAAAAAAAGAAAAAGAAAAAAGAAAAGAAACTCACCACTAGTCTCACCCATAATTTTGGAGGTTTCTGTTTGTTTTTAAAGATTTTACTTATCTATTCGAGAGAGAGAGAGAGAGAGAGAGAGAGAGAGAGCATGAGAGCCGGGGGAGGGGCAGAGGGAGAGAGAGAAGCAGGCTCCCCACTGAGCAGAGAGCCCAATGCTGGGCTAGATCTCAGGACCATGACCTGAGCCAAAGGCAGACACTTAACCGAATGAGATAACCAGGTGTCCCTTACCCATACTTTTTGATTTTTGCCAGTCAAATTGCTATGAAGTCGGCCCTCACTGCAGTTTTCATTTTTATATCTCAGTTGAATGTGATGTTGAGAAAAATTTCATGTGCTATTAGCCATCCATGTCATCTACTTCGAAGTATTGAATCAAGTATTTTGCCTGCTCATTTTAATTGTGTCCTTTGTTTTTATTGAGTTATTCTAGAAATACTTTATCAGGTATCTGTCTCCCAGGTATTTTCTCCCTGTATCTGGCTTATCATTTCATTTTCTTAAGGATGTCCTCTGAAAAGAAGAAATTTTTAAATTTCAATGAGTTCAACTTATAACTTTTTGTTTTATTTCTAGTACTTTTTGTGCTCTATCAATAATCTTTGTCCATCTCAAGGTCCCAAAGTTATCTTCTATATTGTGGATTTACATTTGGTTCATGATAACTTTTTATATGTCTATATTCAATTTTATGTGATGTCATGGGACATATTTTTCCATACAAATTTCTAGTTGTTCCGGCACTATTTGTTAGTAATACCATTTTCCTCCATCATGTCAGTACCATTTCTGAAAATCCAGTGACCATATATATGTGAACCAAACCTAAATTCTCTGTCTTTACACAAAAATCATATTGCCTTGGACTATGGTTTTCATGTAAGTATTGAAATACGGTAGTTACAGTGTGTGTTTTCCAAATATGTTATTTTTCAAAATTATCTGGGATATTCTATATCTTCTGCATTTCTAGTTGAAGCTTTAGAATTGGTCTGATTTCTCTTAAAAAAAAAAAAAACAGCTTGCTGTGATTCTGATTCATAATGTGGTGACATTATCTGTCAATTTGAAGAGAAAACACAGTGGGATAGATTATGGAACACATTTTCTACCACACCTTGCATTGAGAGATACACCTGAATTCCCCTTTAACCTGGGCTGGCATAACCAACTGAATGTGGCAGAAGTCATGGGCAACTTCCACGGCGGGGTCACAGAAGCCTTACAAATTCCATCTGGGAGAGTGGACTTCCAACTAAGATGTCTGACTACCTGACCTCCTCATCATATTCTGAATCTTAGGGAGAAAATGTTCAGTATTTCACCAATAAGTATAATGCTATCTATAGGCTTTTTACTTGTTTGACTGGTAATAGCTCTGCAAAGATTTCCATATTGCAATTCCTGCAAATTGTAAACGTATTATCACAACAGGATAAAAGAGATTTTGCTGACGTGATTAAAGATTTTCAGGTGTGATCATCCTGAAATATCCAGGTGGGTCCAATGTAAAAAAAAAAAATAATGATCCTTGTTTATAAGATTTTATTTATTTATTTGACAGAGAGAGAGAGAGATCACAAGTAGGCAGAGAGGCAGGCAGAGAGAGAGGGGGAAGCAGGCTCCCCGCTGAGCAGAGAGCCCGATGCGGGGCTCGATCTCAGGACCCTGAGATCATGACCAGAGCCGAAGGCAGAGGCTTTAACCCACTGAGCCACCCAGGGGCCCCAAAGATCATTATTATAAGAGGGAAGCAGGAGGATAGTCAGAAAATAAATTTTGAGAATGGAACCAGAAATTGGAGTGATTCGCCTTATAACGGAGTAAGGAATCACAAGCGAAGGAATGCAAGCTAATGGCCATTAGCAGCTGGCAAAGACAAGAGACCCTCCGAAGCCTCTAGAAAGAATGCAACCCCAACAATATCTTGACTTCTGACTTCAGGCCTCCTAAACCATAAGAGAATACATTTGTACTGTCTTAAGCCACTAAATCTGTGCTAATTTGTTTCAGTTGCAATAGGGAACTATTGTATATTTAGAAACCCGATATGTTAATGTAAGAATAACCCTGAATACAAATGGTTAATATTAATGTCCTTGTTGTAGTCCCAATTTTAGGAATAAAGTTCTTGCTATTTCAGCATTAACAATCCGCTAGATGTAGGTTTTTCCTATGTATCTTTATCAAGTTTAGAGAGTTCCCTTCTAACCCTCATTTCTTGAGTCTTTTTATCATGAATGGGTATGAATTTTGTCAAATGATTTTTCTCTCCATCTATAGAGATGATAACATAATTTCTATTTTTTATCTTGTTAACATGAACTGTATTGACTGATTTGAGAATTGTGCAAGGGATAAACGCTCATGAATATCATTAATATCACAACAGTTACTTTTTTAATATGGTGCTAGTTTAAACTTCCTGATAGTTTGAGGATAATTTTTACTTATATATTTATGGAAGATATTGACCAACTTTTTTTTTTTCCCTGCACGTCTTTATCTGGTCCTGGTGTAAGGTTATGCCAGCCTCAGTAGATAAGTTAGAAATTGTTTCCTCCTCATTTATATTGTGTTTATGTAAATTGGGCATATTTTTTTTTCTTAAATGTGGGCAGAATTCACCGCTTAAAGTTCCCAGTTTTCTTCGTAGAAATGAGAGTGACTCTAAAATTTTTTTAAAGTATAGGCCTGGGACGCCTGGGTGGCTCAGTTGGTTAAGTGGCTGCCTTCGGCTCAGGCCATGATCCCAGGGTCCTGGGTTCGAGTCCCACATCGGGCTCCTTGCTCGGCGGGGACCCTGCTTCTCCCTCTGCCTCTGCCTGACACTCTGCCTGCTTCTACTCTCTCTCTCTCTCTCTCTGACAAATAAATAAATAAATAAAATAAATAAATAAAGTATAGGCCTATTCAGATTTCTTTGGGGGGAGTTCGTGTGTAAATTTTAAGTTAGAGTTTTGATGAAACATGTCAATTTCACCGACATGATCAAATGTATTGCCATAAAGTTGTGGGGAAGCAATTTTCTCATGTGTTGGCGTGATCAAGGCTTTCTGAACAACACTGTTGGCAAGCTGAGTTAAAGCATTAGCAAAGGGCAAACGATCCTTGGTAGTTATTTATAAATGATAGACACTTACGGAGACACTCGCAGGTTTATTTGTACTTGAGCCAGTTGTTTGCGTTCCAAAGTGTAATGAACCTAGGAACTTCCCCTCCCCCACTCAAACTGGATTTGTTTAATATCTAGAACAAAGGTCACTCTGCCTCTCCAAAAGGAAAAGGGTTGGCTGTGGCTCCAAATTCCTATTTTTGGAGTTCCTATGCAATGTTTCAGACACCTCTCATCTATACCACTTTATGAGGAATAGGCTGTGGAGAACCTATACTAAGATACTTTCTAAGTAAATAATCGGTGTCCTCTCTGACCCAGAATCCCTACATTTTTGTCAGAACAGTATTAATAAATATAGGTACAAAAAATTTTAACAATATTTCCTCAGCATATTCTCTGGTGTATCTAGATGTGTTTTTCTTTCTGCTTATCTTGCTTAGTGTTCACTTTCTTGGATCTCAAAATCAATACGTTTTATGGAACTGGGGAAATTCAAGTATCTCTTCAATATTTGTCCAATGCCTAGAAACCACTGCCCTATGTATCCATCAAGTTTTATAGCTGTTTACAGGAGGGAGGGCAGTCCAGAATGAGTTACTCTTTAATGACCTGAAGGAGCATTCCCACTCCTTATGTATCTATTGCTCAGTCTGTAATCAATACATCCTGCCAAGTCTCTCTTTTTAAGCTTTCAATACATATGCCAACTTTCTACTTGTTATGATGTCCCACAGTGAGTTAGCTCAAATTCAAAATCTGAGTTCACAAATAAATTCGTTCATTCTCCCTTCAAACCTCTTTACTTTTTTTTTCAGAGAAAGTTATCACCAGTTACTCAAACTTCAGAGACAAATACATGAACATTCAATCCAAAACTCAACCTTTCCTTCATCTTTGTGGTTGACAGGACGATGCCCTCCTCTCCATACTGTCCACATCTGGACCCATGGAACCTATGAAATTGCTACCTAATGTGGCAAAAGAGATTCTGCAGATGTGATTTAGGTAAGGATTTCGAGATGAGAAAATTATCCCGGTACCTGCAATGCAATCACAAGGTCCTTGTAAGAGACAGGCAGGGTCATAAAGCAGAGGTCTGAGAAAGAGCATTTTGAAGATGCTACACTACTGCTTGAAAGATGGAAGATGGGGCTATGAAAATTTAGAAGTATCTAGAAACCAGAAAAGTCAAGGAAATAGATTCTTCCTTACAGTCTCCGGAGGAACACAGCTCTCTCTCAGTTTGAGTTGAGCCAAATGAAACAGACTTCAGAATAAATTTGTGTTATTTTAATTCACTAAGTCTGTGGCAATTTGTTACAGCAGCAATAAGAAACTAATACAATTACCACTATCCTGTAGAAACAATCTCATTTTGTTAATTCCTCATCATTCCTTATCCAATGCCACTGATCCTACATGCCTCCTCTCCAGGCTGTTGGACTAGCCTCTAATCTTTTCTTCCTACCACCAGTTTACCCTGCAGCCACCCCATGTAACTACTCTCCTCCTATCTAAACTTAATGATGGTGCCAGAGTGATAGTCCCAAAATTATAATCCATTTATGACATTCCTTGTTTAAAACTCTCCAATGGATTTCAATACTTTCGAGATCATTTCAAATCTTCTAAGGTTAGCATACAAGGACCCACATATTCACACTACTTCCTGTTGTTGTCTTTTCATTGTCCACTACGTATTCCAAGTAAATCTACTCTTCATCTGCTGGACAGCACTCCAGGGAGGTTGCATCTCATAGTGTGCCCATGAATGCACTCTCCTTCCCTTTCCTTCTCTACCTAGGACATTCAGTAAGTACCCATTGAGTAAATGACAGACTATAATTCCCTACATCATGAAACGAGGTTAATTTAACCTTATGAGTTTGATATTCAGACGAATGCACCACATAAATACATTTGCTGTTTTGACGCACGTATAATATTTCTTTACGCAGAGCAAAAATCATTGTTTACCCACACCGTGGGTAAATGCCTATCTTCGTTGGTTAAAAAGAGTTTATTTTCCAAATGAAACAAATGATAACATACTCTTCTTTCATAGCAGTGTTCATTTAGATCTACTTAGGAAATATTTATTGGCTTAACTACATGCTATCGAATTGGAATTATAAGGGTACGACCCATCCCACGACCTCACATACTAACTTAACTTAACCCCATTCAGAAATGCAGCTCTTTGTTCTTTCACTAAAACCTGAAGACTCTGATAATGTCATTGTCTTTAAAACTCTATCCTGATATTTCCTATGTTGCAATCCTACCTAAAAAGAAGAAAAACAAACAATTGCGATGTAGTCCTGTTATAAAATTACGTACCGAGGAGAGTGATAGGTAACTCTGGGGCAAGGGGAACACTAATATGGAGAAGATTCCATGAAACAGTAATACTTGAATTAATAGTTTCAGAAAAAAAATAATCAAGGACAACCACAACAAAGGGGATAGGAATAAACACACATATATAAATGTGGAGCACTGACATGCTTTTCAGAGACCTGCCCATAGTTTAATTTCACTGGAACAGAGAAAGAGTATATTTCACTGGAACAGAGAAAGAGTCCCCCCTAGGACTGGGGGGGAATAGGTAGTCTGGGTAAATAAGGAGCTAGTGAAGTAGGTGGACATGTGCAAAGGTCTCATAAACGTAGGAAAGTGCATCTTTATAGAAAACGAGGATGCTTTTTTGTAGATGTGTAGCATGATTAAAGTTGTCCTTTAGGTACTAATCCATCAGCAGGATTTGAGTGGCTGACAGTAAGAGAATTCCCACAACAATGAGAAAAGGAAAACTTGTTAAGATTTTATAGATACATGGATATGAGGCAATAATGACATTATGACACAGGGGTATGGAACTGAGATAGAAAAACTAGGTTATACGGGAGTGGTACCTGAGAATTAATACAGTATGCTGTAGTTGCAGAAACATGGGCTTTGGATAAGGACATAGATGTCATCTTAGCTCAGTGACTTCTTAGAATAGTTATTTAAGCAAACTAATGAAACTTTATGGACTCAGGCAGGGGTAATAATACCAACTTCACCTGTGGAAATAGAGATATTAGAGAAAAGGGAACTGGCACAGTCTGTGGCCATAGGTGTTCAGGAAATGAAAGCTGTTTGAAAGGCACATGCATGAAACACAAATGCATGGCCACTGATTAGAAGGGGGAAGAATGAAAAGTAGTAGGAACGTAGGGTCAAAGTTTTTCAGCTTGTATTACTAGATGATTTCTGGTCATATGGACCAAGGCAGGCAATAAGAGAGAGAAACACCAATTTTGGTGAGAAAAAAAGTCTTTTTTTTTTTTTTTTAAGATTTTATTTATTTATTTGACAGAGAGAGAGATCACAAGTAGGCAGAGAGGCAGGCAGAGAGAGAGCGGGAAGCAGGCTCCCTGCTGAGCAGAGAGCCCGATGTGGGGCTCGATCCCAGGACCCTGAGATCATGACCTGAGCCGAAGGCAGAGGCTTTAACCCACTGAGCCACCCAGGCGC
>CM052895.1:7397269-7415991 GCA_028534135.1 Potos flavus | reverse complement strand
TTTTTTTTTTTTAAGATTTTATTTATTTATTTGACAGAGAGAGAGATCACAAGTAGGCAGAGAGGCAGGCAGAGAGAGAGCGGGAAGCAGGCTCCCTGCTGAGCAGAGAGCCCGATGTGGGGCTCGATCCCAGGACCCTGAGATCATGACCTGAGCCGAAGGCAGAGGCTTTAACCCACTGAGCCACCCAGGCGCCCCGTAAGTGAACATTTTTTAAAGTGCTTCCTACAGCATCTCCTCCCTCTAAGAGATACGGAAGTATAAGATATGTTCTTTGTATTTTGATTAGTTGTTGAGTATCCTTATCAGGGGAGTCTCCCCAGTCCCCTGCCTCCTTCTGTATCCATCTCTAATCCTCCTGATAAAATAAGCAACAGCTTAGTTGAGAACTGAGAAGTCCCTGACATTCACTGAATATGACAGGTCAAGAAACACAATCATTTTACAAAGCGAACTTTAGATCTGTTGCTTGCAGAGACCTTCTATATTTGACAAACCTATACTTGACAAAGGAAATCCCTTCGCATAGCAGATTTACTTTTAGGTAAAAAGGTAAAAACAACTTTTAGGTAAAAGTTGTTGAAATTTACAACTGGTAGAAGCCTCCAAAATTAAACGTTCTCCTCCAGGAAGCTGTTTTTTTTTTTTTTTTCTTTTGCTCTTTACTAGAAATATCTAATACAGAGAAATTCTTATATGCCTAAATCCAAATGTCAGTACTTTTACACCCGTCTGTGAACATTATATTCTGGCACAGAAGCAATTATATAAATTTTTCAACAAGTAAATAGATCTTTTAACTTTGGGTAAGTCCAGTCGCATTAGTGAGGAGAGTTTTATGTTTTGAAAAATTATGATGGCCGGTGGTAGGGAGCCTATAACTTACTACTTCACAGAATATAACTTTTAAAAAATACCACCTACTATAGTTTATGTGGAGAAATAATGGATTTGAAGGTCAATTCTGTAATTTATGGTAAGAGAATAAATGACTTACTATTATAAGATTTCCCCTTACGATTCCGGGCATACATCCTCTGGACACCGAGGACAGAATGATAGTTCAGCGAGAGCTATGCCTAATTATGGCTCTCACTCAGAATGTCCACATTTTCACCAACAGAGTGACCTCTAATTGGCTCTATGTGCCAGTTTCTGCATGGTTGGTACGATGACTTTCCCAAATACGCCCAATGAACCTTACCGGGTTCTCTACGGCCTATTTCATAAGTAATACTAAATTTAATATTTTTATTATATTAATCAAAAGTATCATCAGTAGAACAGTTTAAAAAAGAGAATACTCACAATGGCAGCTTTTACATTTTAGATATTAAAAAACATAAACCGGTACATTTAAAAACAGATAATAAGGGCGCCTGGGCGGCTCAGTTGGTTAAGCGTCTGCCCTCGGCTCAGGTCATGATCCCAGGGTTCTGGGCTCCCTGCTCAGTGGGGAGCCTGCTTTCCCCCCTCTCTCTCCCTCTGTGCTCTCTCTGACAAATAAATAAAATCCTAAATAAATAAATAAATACATAAATAAATAAATAAATAACAAAAACAGAATAAACACCTCTGTGCGTTCTGCTCAGAGCAAAAAGATATGTTTTCTCAGAGTTTCTTCAAATGTCACTCTAGAGAAGAAAGAGAAAATGATAGATAAGGTGACTCTTCCTTCTTTCCATCCCATTCTCTTCCACTCTCTAAGGGGCATCCAAATAATAAACTGTGTACAAAAACTTCTAGAGCAATTTAGTAATTTTTAGACCTACGCACACACATGAGTATGTTCAAAAGAGCTTAGAAATTTAAAAAGGATCATGTAAACTCTATTCAAATGTGTACATTATCATTCATTCCATTGGATTTTCTTCTCATGGCAACACTGTTTTTGAGAACTATTCAAACTGCTAAACTGTTCTAGTTCATTCTTTTCAACTGATACAATGCTAAAAGCTTTGCCCGGCTTACAGGGGATTGACAGTGGGGGTGACGGTGGATGTCCCATCTGAAATGGGGTGGAGGGGAAGGCAAAAGATGTAGCACAACATTTTTCAGCTTCTGAAAGAAAAGAACTGTAAACCACCACTGTTTTATTCCAGGATTTCATGATTCACACAGTTGTGTTTCTCAACGCTCTGTACCATTGATCTATTTGACTTTTTCTGCTTTTGTAGAGCCCAATTTTGATGACCCAGGTTTAAAAAAAAAAAGTGTTGATATCTGGAAATCAATCTCCCGTTCCCTGTTTTTAATATATTCTTGACTATTTTTGGACATTTATACTTCTATATAAATTTTATAAGAAATGTGTTAACGTCTCCCAACACCTGGTAGAACTTTGCCTGGGATAATGGTATCTTTAAGATGGTCAGTTTTCCCATCAATGAAAATATTATCATTTCCTTTAATTTAGGATATATTTTGTCTTTCAAAAATATATTTTTATATAAAGCCCTTATACTTCTTAATTTAAACTTATTTCTGTAAACTGTAAGTCTGGGGACACCTGGGTGGCTCAGTCAGTTAAGCATCCAACTCTTTTTTTTTTAAAGATTTTATTTATTTTACTTGACAGAGAGATCACAAGTAGGCAGAGAGAGAGAAGGGGAAGCAGGCTCCCCGCTGAGGGGCTCGATCCCAGGACCCTGAGATCATGACCTGAGCTGAAGGCAGAGGCTTAACCTACTGAGCCACCCAGACGCCCCTAAGCGTCCAACTCTGATCTCAAGGTCATGAGTTCAAGCCCTGTGGAGCCTACTTAAAAAAAAAAAAAAAACTAACTCCTTCTAAAATATGGCTGTATTGCACGTATTATTATTATTTTATTATTTATTATGTATATGTGCACATATATATGTTTATTATATGTTTATTATATTTTGCTTATAGGAATTTACTTATTGGGAGAGCATCTAACCAAAAATAAAAATATGGAAAAACAAATACAAAATTTCTAATGCAGAGACTGCCTATATTTGGGGCAACTGGTGGTATGGGGCTTGTTGTTTTGTGACCTGTAAGTATATTATACTCACATCCTTCAAACCACCTAAGACATTCAGACATTCATGTCAGAGACTTAACTACAGGGAAGAAAAGACATTTTTACCATGGGAAAACATCAACAAGGTATTTCTAACATTTCCAAGGAATAATCCCCAGTAATTTTTAGCCAATCCATCAGTATTTTCTAATCAATTAATGGAGAAAAATGCTGTTATAGTTCCCCCTTGAAATCTGTGACTTTTTTTTTTTAAAGATTTTATTTATTTGACAGAGAGAGAGAGAGATCATAAGTAGGCAGAGAGGCAGGCAGAGAGAGAGGGGGAAGCAGGCTCCGGGCCGAGCAGAGAGCCCAATGTGGGGCTCGATCCCAGGACCCTGAGATCATGACCTGAGCCGAAGGCAGAGGCTTTAACCCACTGAGCCACCCAGGAGCCCCCAAATCTGTGACTTTCTAATAAGTGAAAAGGGACTTAAGGGGCCCCTTGGTGAATTCACTACACACATGCACAAAGACACACCACACACACACACACACACACACACACACACACTGAATACAATCACTGCAGGGACTGAGTGGTTAACTTAGGGAATTTACTTGGCATTGTCATTTTGAAAAAATCTTCCATAATGATATTTTCTACCTGTCTTGTGGAGAGGTGATATTTACATGGTCTGTCTTTGATCTAAGTACAGGATGAACTTCAAGCTTGTATAGATGAAAGTTTTAGTTTATTTTACAAATTTTAAGACCTCAAGAGTTAATACATAGGTATAGCAATGACCAAACTTCAACTATCCCCTTTTAAGAAAGAAAGGATCATTAATTATATCCTTTCATATTTTTTCCATATGGTTGCCAAAGTCCTCTACGCTGGATTGCACTCTACTTTTGATTTATGCTTTCCCCTCTTGGTAAAAGCCTCTTAGCAAATAAAGATGCCAGAACAAGTAATCTGGAGGAAAATAAAGAGGGAAAGAAACAAGAGACTAAATTAATGGAAAGATGAAGAAAATAACTTTTCAAGAACATCTATTGTATGCCTTAGTAAGTGCATCAATCCTAAAACTAAGGCTACAATATTATTTCTCTTTTGTAAAAGAGAAACTAAGGCCTTGAATTAACATTCTTAAGTCCCTGCAAGCACGAGGGATAGGGTAAGGAATTTAAGCCAGATCTCTCTAACTTAAGGATCCATGTTTATCCAATTTTAAAGAGTTTTTTTTTTTTTTTTTATAACCCTGCTGCTAATGGCTCTAGGTGTGTTTTAGAAATTCTGGGGGGCATTTTCAGTTGTCAGAAGGTTTCTGAGTCATTGCTGGCGTCTAATGGGTAGAGCCCTTAGACAGTGTCCAGACACCTTCCACTATTAAGGTAATCCTACACAATGAAGAAATGGCCTGTGTCTTCTGTGATGTGAAAATTTCCCAAGAGAATACCCTAGAAAAATCTGTTTACATCATTTTATTTAACTTGAACCTAACTCCACTATGCATATAAGCAGAAAGATTTTTTTTTAAGTTCTAATATATATTGAATTTTCCAGAAATGCTACTTCTTGGTAATGCAGGGCGAAGATTAGAATTTGTTTTGTTTGGAAATTTCTCAAGAGCTCTTCACCATTTCAAAGATCTCTTCATTCATGACATTGCCGTCCATGGTATTTAAGTTGCCAGAGTAAGTTAAGTTGCTTCTATCAATCTGACAGTCATAGCTGGCAGTCATGTACTTATTTGGTCCTCATGTTAAAATGTCAAGTACAAAGAAAACATGTCAAAATGCCCATTGATTAGTATTTTCCTTCTCCTAAATAAAATCTCTCTTCATTACAAAATGTTGGCAAATATCTGGCTCCATCGTTATGTCAACTAGTGTGGTTAATCCTTCAGATTTTAACAAAGAATCATTACTTCATTATGAAAATTTTTTTAAGATTTTTATTTATTTGACAGAGAGAGAGAGAGAGATCACAAGTAGGCAGAGAGGCAGGCAGAGAGAGAGGGGGAAGCAGGCTCCCTGCCGAGAAGAGAGCCCGATGTGGGGCTCGGTCCCAGGACCCTGGAATCATGAACTGAGCCGAAGGCAGAGGCTTTAACCCACTGAGCCACCACTGTATTGAGAACTGAAGCTGATCTGTGAAGGTTGGTTAAAGTATTATGAATTTCATTCGAGACATGCAAGTTGATTCCTAAGGGGTCAAGAATGTTATTTTAGGATTTTATTTATTTATTGTCAGAGAGAGAGCATAAGCAGAGGGAGAAGCAGACTCCTCACTGGGCAAGGAGCCTGATGAGGGACTCGATCCCAGGACCCTGAGTTCATGACCCAATGCAGGGCTCGATCCCAGGACCCTGGGATAGTGACACGAGCCAAAGGCAGACGCTTAACCAACTGAGCCACCCAGGCATCCCTTAAGGGATCAAGAATTAATGCTTATATCTCCATGTAAATTTTGATGAGATCTCTGATGAAAATTTTCCAGGCTTAAAAACTGGCTTAGGTATAGAACACAAGATAATGAGGGTCTGGCAGTGAGCACCAGAGTGTACTCGGCGTCAGGAGTGATGCTTCAACATCTACTGTCTTCCCCACACTGTGAAATAGCATGAGGTTTGAAGAATTCACACCCAGTCAAGCCTGTTCCCTGAACTGAAATTAGGGACTATCCCTTCCTTGGTGGTAACTGACCAGTGACATACAAAGGTAAAATTGCTGTAGCCTCCTGGGAAAGCTTTCTCTTTCTTCTTAGAGAACTGAGAAACCACTCTTGGACCAAACTCAAACAACGATTGCATATTCCATTTGAAGCAGCCATAAACTACTGGGGAACTGGACTCAGGATACAGACAGACCTGTGGTCATCATACAGAGATTCCTTAATGACCTTGTTTGAATTCATGCATCTGCCAATCTTGAAGTATATACCATCTGCATGTTTTATTTTTCAGGTGTGCAAAGATATGTCTTAATATTTTATAGTTTAACTTCTTATTGAAGTATAATATACATATAGGAGTGTGCACAAATCTTCATGTGTGGCTACTTTCAACTTTCTCTCATTCCTTCTGCTCATCTCAAGGAGAAAATCTTGTATATCCTTAACATCTCTTCAACACTTGCTTATCTCCCCTTTTAACAAGGAGAAAATACCCCCCATACTTAGATCCTACAGCCGCAACAGTATTTCACAAAGTAAGTACAGCCATGTAACCAGAATTCAGATAAAGAAACAGAATCTTTGCAGCACTCTCCTGAGTGGCTCCTCCCAGTTAGTACCCTCAGTAAGGTAACCATTATCCTGTCTTCTAACATCCTAGACTAGTTTTCCCATAGTGGTAATCCCACTGAAAGTTCTGTCTATCTACCTACCTACCTATCTATCTATCTATCTATCTATCTATCTATCTATCTATCTAGGAAAAGAGGAAAACAGAGAAAGAGAGAGAGGAAGGGCAGAGAGAGAAAGAGAATCTAAAGCAGGTTCCACGCCCAGCATGGATCCCGACTGGGGGTTCAATCTCACCACCCTGAGATCATATCCTGAGCCCAAACCAAGAGTCAAACACTTGACCAATGGAGCCACCCAGGACCCATCTTTTTCTCGACTTTACTTTTATAAGATTTATCCATGATTTGTATGCAGCTACAGTTCAGTCGTCCCCATTGTTACATGTCATTATGGTTATTTATCTATGCTCCTGTTGACAGACATTTGTTTTTCAGTTTTGAATTATTAGGACTAGCGTCGCTGCGAAGAATTCTGTGATGAACTTATGTATGCATTCTTGCAGAGTACATACCTAGGAAAGGAACTGAAAGGACACAGAGTATTCATATGCTCAGCTTTATGAAATACTCCCACGGGGTTTCTAAAAAATATTTGCACAAATTTATGTTTCTACCAGACGAGTATGAAATTTCTAATTGTTTCACATCTTCACCAACATTTGGATTTGTCAGTTTAAAAAAAAATATATCCCCTCCAATGGATTCCCATTTATGTCTCACTGTGATTTTGATTTACATTTTCCTAATGACTAATAAGGAAAAACTGATTTCACGTCTTGTGGTCACTTAGAGATCTCCTTCTGTTATGCTCAAATCTTCGATTTTTCTATTTGTGTGTATATTTTTCTTACTGATTTGTAAGAATTTTTGCGTATTCTTGGTATCAGTCCTTTCCCAGCTATATCAATTACAAATATTTTTGATCCTGATGTCATTGTGGAAACACTGGGTTTAGCAGTTCTGTGCTATAAATGTTTAATGAGTGACCCTACAAGGTTAAAAGAAACCCTGATTTATAATGTCCACTGATTTTTGTGGTATGAATATACCCACCAGGCGGCCAGTTTAAGGTAACCATCTGATGTCACTGAACACAGAAGTTGCAGTAGAGCAACATTTTTTATTTAGGATTTTATTATTTATTTGAGAGAGAGAAAGAGCACGCATGCGAGCACTAGCGGGGGTGGGGGGGAGGGAAGAAGGAGAAGCCCTCGGCTCAGGTCATGATCCCGGTGTCCTGGGATCGAGTCCTGCATCTGGCTCCCCGCTCTGTGGGAGTCTGCTTCTCCCTCTGCCCCTCACCCCACTCGGGCACACATGCTCTCTCTCAAAAATAAATTAAAAATCTTAAAAAAAAAAAAAAAGAAAGAAACCCACGTATATTAAGGGTACAGCTAGATGTGTTTTCACAAGGTAAACACACTCGTGTTAGTACCACCACACTGAGATACAAAGCAGTACCTGTCCCCAGGAACCTCCCACTCTTAAGCATTAGCCCAAAAAAGTAACCATGAATTTGACTTATCATCACTGATCAGAGGGTTTTTTTAATTTACTAAACTTTACATCATAGTCTATATTTTATAGATCACTTTCATACTACTCAGCAACAAAACAGAGTATCTCCAGACGTGAGACACATACAGTGATGGTACCTTAGATGATTCTAGTCCGTGTTACTGGTACATCACAGGAGAATAAGGGCCAAATTATCCCTTTTTAATTTTTATTCTTTTGAAGAATATCTAGTTTTTATTTTATTTCCTTACATCAGAGGCGAGTCTCACTATGGTACTGTAAAGTCTTTAGCATCTCTGGACCACTTGCTTCTCAGGATCCTTTCCTGGCAATGGAAAATCAGTCCTTAAACCACCTGGCAAATGACTCAAGCTGGAATTCAATTGCATTGTTTTCTTTTCATTGATGGACCTGGATGTGAATCTCCTATTTATTAAAAAAATAAGAATTTCACATCTACAATAATAATATAATATTTCCCTCTCAAATAAAGGGCTGAGTGCAAAAGTGAGTCCATTTCAGAAAATTTCAAACCTAGGAGAAGAGTTTAGACTTGCATCTGGTCAACATTTTATTGGATTACACAACTAAGTGAAGTTTGAGAAACTCTGAACATGAAATCTGCCTCAAGTAAAAGCAATGGCACAGAATAACTACTTTGAGTAAAAACAAAAGGAATAAATGAAGCACTTTGATTCTGTAGAGCCAAAGGTGCTCAGAGAGGCCACGAGGACAGAGCCTCTGTGGGATTTCCGGCTCAGGGGTCTTCAGCATCACTCTCCAATTAGTTGAGGGAAATTCTCTAGAGGAAGTAGGTTTCAAGAGTGATCTGACAGATATGGTGACCTTGATAGGCTCTCGAAAGATTTGCAAGTAGATTGTAACCCGCCCACTGTTGCTGTCATTTGAAATGTTGAACTACGTTACATTCTCAATAAAATGTACAAAACTGTCTCATATTTTAAATGTATGGGCAGTATGTTTTATTGAGCATATCTAACAAGTATGTGGGGAAAGTATTGGATTCATTTCCTTGAGGAACACACAATGCCAACTTTTCCAATCTACACCATAATTACAGCATAGCGATAGGATTAGGTTGTGGGGAATGTGTCAACCGTCTGAATTCCCCGAATGGAATCCTCTGGTGCATCTGTTATGTATTTAGACTTTTAAAAATGTAGGTTAGCGTGAGCCGAGCAGGTGTGCGGTTCTCTCACCCATGAGATCACATAAAATGAGAAGTTCATGACTGCCCACAAGCTCAGAACAAGGATCGAGGAAAGGTACAGCCCTCCACTCAAGCCAACTGAGTTTCAAATCCCTGGCTCTCATGGGGGAATTTGTAAGTGGACTAGAAAATGTGGTACAAGAATGCCTAATTTGGCGAAACAGTTATTTCTGCTTTTGTCTAGAATTTAGACATCAGAGTCCCATTCAAGGTAAAGATTTTTATTCTCAATAGTGAGATAAATGAGTGACTGGCAGTCCCTTACTCTGTGTGTGTGTGTGTGTGTGTGTGTGTGTGCACGTGTGAGGTCAACTCAGCTTTGTTAGTGGAATGGTGGAATAGTTTCATTCCCCTCAAAAATTTTTACTTCTCCCCCACTTATCCATCACTCTTTGTGTTCTAAAAATCACACGGCATGTTTTCAGTAGAGCTGAGCTCTTATTTCTCCTCTTCCTCTCGTGTCTCTGCCTGTTCTCACATCTCCAAATGTAGCTATAAATGTAGTTGGTTCCATCAATATGAATCTGTCCTTCTCAAGAGAACTGGAGTTCCCACTGGACTACAGCAAGAAGGAACTTCCACTAAATGTTGAAATTTCATGCTGTTTTTCCTTCCTCCTCCTCCTTTCCCCTTTTAGTATTTCTCATCTTAGAAGTGAAACTGTCCAGGATAACAGTACAGTTAGAGAAGGGAACATGTCTGCATTTATGAGTCCATACGTACAAAAAATAAAAAGGTATCTCAGAATACAATGTTAAACAATCAACTGCCGCCTTACTGCCTGACATAATGACGACCTACATAATCTGGAGAAAACAGCTCCTAAGGGGTCAGGGGTGTTAGCGTCATAGTACGGACAGAATCAGAGGTCATCCCTTCTCTGCACCTCTGCTCTGCTCTCCCTCGTTTAGATTGCTCTAAATCCTTGCACGAGGTCTGTCTGCTTTTTGCTTATGAAGTAGAGTGCCATCTATTTCAATGATTTTAATATGTGACAGCTGTTAGATATGGCACTGCTTTGTGACTTCCTAAGCGCTACACTTGACTGTTAAAGTAACGGTAGGAAAGAGTAAAATCAGTCTTCTGTTGCTCCGACTCTGCATGATCTACAGCTGGTTTGCCCTATTCCTACTGGCAATGCGTGGGATGAACAACACCCAGTATGCTCTCATTCTGCAGCCACTACTGGCGTAGTAGGCTTCCTGTAGGTTAAACAGCAGCCTCTGATTTCCTGAGGCAGCATCTAAGTAAATGACTTCCATAACACCAACTCTCAGGGCACTTGCCGACCACCTTTCAAGGAGTTCCTTAAGCAGTGACTCCTACAGCCACATCTGGGGGAGACCTCAGTCAGAGTTTAATAGCACGTACTCGTCACGGGGCACAGGCACTTGGAAAATGAGATGGGAACTAGCAAGAAATATCAAATTTCGTATTTTCGCAGAAATGAAAAGTAGGCACTGCTGTTTAAAATCAGGGTTAGTCTCCACCATATCGCTCAAGCAAATGGGAATTGGTCATTGATCCCTGGCATCTCAAAGATGATCTGATGTGATGAAGAGAGCAGGGTCACTGGTGATTCCGGGCTAACGGAGTTAATTTGTCCAGAGGACTATGCTCCGCAGATTCTCCTGTTGCCTTCACAACTATAGTTCTGGCTTCAGAATCAGTAGTTCGAAATTACAGATATATTCATGCCCTACTGTTAGAGGTGTATCATAAGGAAAAGGAACTTTAGAGATCATGCTCTCCTTTGGCCTCTCACTGAGCCAAGCATTTGTTACCATAAGTAAAGGGAAATAACGGTAATAAAGCCGGTTACCTTTTAACTATTATTATGATCACCAGAGCAACATAACTTTGGTGTTTATTTAGCACAATGTTCTTTGTGCACTGAGTTAAATGGAGTCC
Source organism: Potos flavus (assembly GCA_028534135.1). Classification (NCBI taxonomy): domain Eukaryota; kingdom Metazoa; phylum Chordata; class Mammalia; order Carnivora; family Procyonidae; genus Potos; species Potos flavus. The sequence goes on along the minus strand of CM052895.1, from coordinate 7,405,033 downwards.
CTACCCTTACAGGATTAACAACTAAGAAGCAGAGAGACATTTGAGGAAACATAAAAGTACTGGAAATTGAGAGAAGAAAATTTAAATATGGTGTCCATTCTTTAATTGAAGGATGGGGTTTACAAAATGCTTTTAAAAATAACTTACACACCAAAGCTATTAGCTTTGTGTTCATCTTAATTCACATTTTTAACATTTTCTCCTTATCTTATTTTACTCTTCATTCTTCAATTGAGATAGAGTGACATCTAAACAACAATAAATAACCCCCCATCGTTATAGACTTTAAACTAGGATAGGAACAGGAGACACCTGGAGAAGGGCAATCAGAAGGCAGACAATTCATGTAGATTAGAGAGGAAAGTGGCATGAAAACTAAAGAGAAGACATATCGAGACATTAAAAGTAATTTCATTCTTAGATTTTTACTTTTCTTCATTGGAGGTTGCCATGATTCCTAATGAAGAGAGAGAGATCTAGAGGAAGGGAGAGGGTTGGGCGGGGAGACTGTTGGAGAAACAGACAAGCCCAAGTGTCAAGACTTAGACAGAAGAGTCTAGAAGGGGGGAAAGGAGAGTACATTGCATCTTAAACCAGACAGCTGTTGGATTTTGCAGTCAGCTCTTAGGGAAGTGCTCTGTAAAAATAACTAGAGAGGGTAGACAAAGTGCCTTTTGTATCTCGCCTGGTTGCCATTATTACATAGCACTTTGGAAGAAAAATATTGTGTAAATTTACTAAATAAATAAAGCTCTGGCAACGTATTTAAATTGTGTTGAAAACCAAAGCACTTCAGGACTCCACATAGTATTAAATCAATAAAGTGAACTTTACCGCATAGAAATATATTCTATTCACATCGGTCATTACCCAAACTTCACAATGATATTCTGATTAATAGTGCATGGAGTAGATCTCCCAGATGCCAGCCAGATGTTCAAAGAAAACTAATGTTGTTTGACTTAAGGAGAAAAGTATAAATCATATGTACTCTGACACACATAATGGAACAAATGGAAAGCATCCCATGTGAATTCCATACTTATTTCATAATTCCACTTAGATTAAAGATGAGAGAGAGAATGTTGTATAATTTCTAGGCCTACAAAGAAAACAAAGGAGGGAAAAATGTCCTTTAAACAAAGTCAGCGAGCACAAATGGTCAAACAGATCTGTAAAAATAGGTTTTTGTGGTTGTTAATACTTTCATCCTGAAAGGTAATCGGTGATATTTGGCAACTCACCATTGTTTGAAGACAACTCCAAAAGTGCAGATTAGCAGAGAGGGAATAAGAAGAAGAAAAATTCAGTGCCCAAACAGTTATAGATGCAGATATGAAGACATGCTTCCTAAATTTTGAATTATCAGAGGTTGTAAGGTCTGTCAGATATTGAGTATGGAAACAAAATGTATCAGAATATATACTTGTAATGATATTGAAAGTAGCAGTGTGTTCCCTTTTGCTTGCAGTTACTGCAAATGATTACAAACTAAGATATCTCTTAAAATAAATCTATAAATCTCACTTTGATAGGCTTGTCTGATGCTATGATCACTTACAGTTATTAGGTTTTAATAAAAATAAAGAGCTACATGTTTTAAAAAATGATAAGAGATAAAATAAGATTTTTAAGAAAAAAGAAAACTAGTGGTAGATTAGTAAATTTTCTAAAAGATTTACTTATTCATTTGAGAAAGGGCAGGGGAGAGGGAGAGAGAATCTCAAACAGACTCCCCAGTGACCTGGCACGCGGCTCAATCTCATGACCCTGAGATCACGATCTGAGCCAAAATCAAGAGTTGGGCATTTAACTGACTGAGCCACCCAGGCACCCCTAGGCTAGTAAATTTTTAACTGACCATCAGGGTAAAAAAGATTGAGTGTTTGCCCATTCCCATGGTGTAAACACTCCCACCAGGCTCAATTTAATGCTACTAATATTGGGTCACCGAGTGCAGAATTAGGGAAAGATGTGCAAAATTGGCTCTCATGAGCACTGGCTCTAGCACACTACAGAAAAGCCATCCTCTTTTCTTCTGGATGAGGGCTAATGATCTTGTTAATGGCCAAAATTTCTTCTAAGCCAGGCTGGCAGATAGCTGGGTGAGTTGGTACCTGGAACTTATTTGTAAATAAAGGATGCTTTGGTTTGGTTAATTCTATAATAGTGAGTGTTGTGGGGTGTGCTATTCCGATCACTATGATGAGGATCACTTTTATAGTGAGTTGAAGAGACATGAGAGGCTGAATATGCACAGGTATCAAGGATAGAAAATTTTTACCATCTGATCCAGAGCGGAATTTAGCATCCGATGCTTGGTTTGCAGCTCAAGTGGTCAGAATCCACTGTTTTGTTTTGTTTTTTAACTTACGAACAATAACGTAAGGTAGTATATTTTTCCGCTATTATATGTAGACAGATTTCACTGAGTGTTAATAAATAAAATAATCTATTCTACTCTATCTTATGATATACTCTGCTATGCTATTTTATATGTGCTTATTTACTGTGACCCTAATACGTGCCTAATTTCTTCTATGCATGCTAAAAATAGATGAAGGATACAGTCCTTTCTAAAAAGTTAGAATCTTAATTATTACATAATGTACACTGAAATGAAATGGATCAGACCCAGAATTTAGAATGACACTTCAAAAAAAGAATAAATGATCTGTTTTGTATGTTTCTTAATAAAGTAGATACTACTTTTATATGTGAGGGCAGAGAAACTAGCCTCATTCCAAGAAGTTAGATCATGGTTTTCATTTAAATTTAAAATAAATGGGCACCTAGGTGGCTCAGTGGGTTAAGCGTCCAACTCCTGATCTCAGATCAGGTCTTGATCTCAGGGTTGTGAGTTCAAGCCCTGCATTGGGCTCCACACTGGCCGTGGAGCTTACATACACAGACACATACATACATACATACATACATTTAAAATACCATATCAGATTTAACCTTTTGAATAAAACTGGATCTTATTCCTATCTTCTTTATGACACCTACATGCTCCACACATAGGTCATGAAATGAAATGAAATCTTTAAGAATATTTCCATTTTAAAAATAATGTATTTATTTTCTTAACCTGTCTCATCAAATATAAACTTTTCTCAGTCCTACATATTGACTAACGTGTAAGTTAGACTCTCAATAACTGAGAATCAAATATGGCTTGACCTCCGAAGATCTCTTCAGACAGATCTCATGACTATTTAGCATACAGCTAGATGTAATAGGAAAAAAGAGAAGCAAACAAGTGTAAAATCTGGGATAGTCATTATTTTCCTCTAACTTTAGTTTCTCTTGCATGAACTCCTTAGGCTATGAGCTCCTTTTCCTCCTTGAGATTTATAACATTTCATAACACTGTATGAATTACAGATCAAGATGTACTACAGAGACGACAGAGTATTGATTTCCTAAGACTAGAACCATCAATCTCACTCACAACGACTTTCAGAAATAACCTGATTCTTTTATTTCTGGCCTGTTTAAATGCGAGTGAACTTGTGTCATGACCCCGCTTTATAACCGTTTGTATATTTTTCTGCACAACACACCAGTGTTCCTTGCTTTAACCCATCTCACCACCAGACACTGCATTGCTATGCTATGTCTTTTAGCTGCCTTTGAAATTCTTGTTGGCTCATGACCCAGCATTCTTTGCCAAAAAATATAATAAATTCTGTAACAAGAGTGTTTAGCTATAATACACGGAGTTGACATAAAATTATGTGTGAATTTTATTTTCATAGTAACAAATTAAGTTGCAGTAGTAAATGATGGAGATAGAGGTCAATAGCGCAGTAGGATGCTGTGGTCAAAACTCCATGGGAGAACGGTTGCTATGGCTGTATTATCAGGCTTTGAGTTGGAGAAGCCCACTGAGTAAGTTGTGAAGGACATAATTAATGCAATATGTATCTTTAAAAATATCTGGAGAAGCCCCAAGATATCAACTTAAGCCTATCAGATAGGGTTAATAGAAAAGCCAATGGATTTAGAGTTTGGTCCTTCAGTTACCTGCTCATGGCAGAGGATTCCAGTTTCCCCGACCCAGATATTGTTCTCTGGACCACAGGGACTCTCGAATATTCTCCTCGCTTTCTATGACCAATACAGCTTTGTGGGATTCAGTCTTTGCACAGACACTCTGAGAGGACTAAAGACGTCTCTCTTCACTTTTTCTAGAACTCTTAAGACCTCAGAGTTCTGCTGTGTAAACCCAGGGCTTCTAAGATTACAAAACAGAAATGCAAGTAAGACTTTTCACTCTCCTGGACTCACTCTTCTGCTTTATTAAGACTTGTAAGGATCCCACTGGTTTAAGACTATGTGTAAAAGGTTTCGGAAGCAGTGTGACACATCGGTGACACTTTCTGCCACTGGTATTTCTGCGTGTGGATGAGAAAAGAGGGACGACTTGTCACTTCCACTCAGTCTCCTGACAAGAAAGATCTACCATAGCCCACATCCCATCAAGCGAGATTATTTTAATAAACTGTTTTTTTTTTTTAAGATTTTACTTATTTATTTGACAGAGAGAGAGAGAGAGATCACCAGTAGGCAGAGAGGCAGGCAGAGAGAGAGGGGGAAGCAGGCTCCCTGCTGAGCAGAGAGTCTGATGCGGGGCTCGATCCCGGGACCCTGAGATCATGACCTGAGCCGAAGGCAGAGGCTTTAGCCCACTGAGCCACCCAGGCACCCCAATAAACTGTTTTAATAGAAAGCAACTAAACCATGAATGTTTAGTGCTTTTAGAGAATATGTCTCTAATTTGAGCATCACATTTGTTTCTTGCTCCTACAAGAGAAATGAGATTATCATTGGAGGCATTGGAAACATTCACAAAAAGAAAACCAAATTCTCCTACTTCACATTTTGCTCTGAATCTGTCCATTGGCTATTTGATAGATGCTGAAGATTACCTTGTGTACTACTTGTGAATTTGGGGAGTGACCTTGAACTTGTTACTTAAACTTTCTAAGCTTCCCTGTTTCTCATCCGTGAATCATAACCATCAAAAATACTCATTTTATAATGCAACCAGGAATATTAAATGAGATTAAGTGTGTGAAGCACTTAGAATAGTTCCTGCAACACATCAACTCCCATATGAATCTCGAGGAAAATGACGATGATAATGATGGCGATATTAAGGACAGATAGAGCAATACATGAGGTACAGTTTACAGGTGGAAACTGTTGTAATTTCCACAAATAATAGGTGATCATGTCTGCCACTCAATTTCCAGAATTACGTTTCCTGTAGACAACGTCTACTTCAACATACACCAAGACCCGAACTAGGCTATGTTGCAAAGTTGCAACTCAACTTGCAAAGTCCAGACTGTAAAACTAAATGTATATGCCAGTTAGCCCTTCATCCTAATAATTATAGTGGTAAATAAAAATACAAATAAATATTTCTCCGTATGAATTGCCTCTAACTTATAAAGCAATTATTTATGTTTTTCATGGTAGGATTTGCCCCATTGCAGGTAATACAACCCCTTCTTCCCAAACCCTTAAATGTATTAAACTGCAAAAGCATAGAAAAAACATACTTCCAAAGCAGCTGACCTCCTTTCAATTCTCAATGCTTTGCCCTTCCCTCCCCCTAAACCTGGCTCTAACCCAGTGAAAAATTTAATGAAGCAACTCAAAATTGATAGTCAAATGAGGCACAAGACCAAATCCATGCTCCCCATAGGAAACTAAAGTTTTGAAAAGGTTACAGGTGAATTATTTCCCTCTCTATTGCTCTAAGTTTCTGAAAACATATTTATTCTTTTCAATAGCAGCAGCCGGGGCCAGAACCTTAAAAGTTTCTTCAGGGATTTGGATGACCACGTACAAACATTTCAAACCAGACCGACAGTCTCGCATTTTCTCTCAAAGGCCCAAATGATACCCCCTGAGACAGAGCCAGCTGCTTTGATAGTTTCTTATTCTTCAAGAAAGGGCACGGTAATGAAGCTATTTCTTCCCATTATAGTACTTCCTGCTCAAAGGGACACCTTCAAGTTTGTTAGGCTTAAAAATGGACTTGCCTTACATAATGGTCTCTGTGGTTTTAGTGTCCTGATTTTAGGCAATGTGTTTTATTTTAAAACCATTCTTGTCAGGAAAGAGAGAAGGCAACATATGGCAGTAAAAAAACTCAGATCAGGTCAATGGGTACTCTTCAGCAGCCATTAAATGCATGGTCCTCTACCAAGAGCTGAAATCTAGAGGAGAAAGGAGCTGTGTTTCCCTAAGTCTGGATGACCCAATATGGTAGAACCTCCAAAGGACATGGTTTTGCTTCACTTCAAATAAAAGGTAAACTTGTATGCAAGGAAATGGATCACCGGTGACTTAGTTTTTAGTCTGTTTTTATTTTATAGCATTGTTCATCCTTCTTTTGCTCATTCACCCATTCTATATTTCAGGTCTCAGGTCTTTTCCTGATCAGTGTATTTAAAGTTCTCCTCCACTTAACCTTGGCACTAACTAATTTAACTTTTCTCACTGCAAGTTATAATTCTATGTAACAATATTAAATTATCTCATTTATTTTTCCTTGAATTTTTTTTCCTTCTCTCTTCTGTCTCCTTCCTTCCTTTCTCCCTTCCTCCCTCTTTCCCTCCATTCCTTTCTTCCTTCCTTCTTCCCTTTCTTCCTCCCTCCTTCTCTTCCTCCCTCCATTCTTTCCTTCCTTCCTTCTTTCCTTTCCTCTCCTCCTCCCTTCCTCCATGCCTACCTTCCTCCCTCCCTCCATTCCCACCTTCCTTCCTCCCTCCCTCCCTTCTTCCTTTCTTCCTTCCCTTTCTCTTTCTTTTCTCCCATCTTTAAAAGCATGTGCGCCTTGAGGGCAATGGCATTATCCCTATATTCACTACTATATCTCAGCATCCAGAAAAATGTCTACAGATATTTAAGGAATATTTACAATCTATCAGAGATTATTTGGCATATATACATACATAATCTCCTAAACGTAGCTTTGTAAGAGTACGGGCTCTTTTCTCCAGGATATACAGTCAGACTCAAAATCTTAAGAGACAAAAATATACACATTTACTATTCTGGTAAAAACCCCTGCAAATTTTTATTCTGGTGCATAAAGCTAGTTCAAAGGATGCATGCTATTTATATTCATGTTCACTGTCACAGTAAAATCACAAAATAACAAATAATAATAGCAAATCTGATAAAAAAGAGATTTTCTCAGTATTTTTATACATGCCAAGGAGATTCACTGATATGTCCCAGACAAAATGAACTAGAGGAAGAGCTGTAAAATATCAGGTGGAGAACTAAAGTTTTGAGTTTTGGTTGCCTGATAAGAAATATTTGTGGTCCCAGTTGATTTGCAGTAAAATGAAAGGCAAACTCTAGCATCTCAGTTTTCTAGATCTACCCATTGTCATACCTTATTTTTAAGCACTGTTAACATATTAATAGAAATTTATTTAATTTTTTTTTAATTTGACAGAGAGGAGAGAGATCACAAGTAGGCAGAGAGGCAGGCAGAGAGAGAGGGGGAAGCAGGCTCCCCGCCGAGCAGAGATCCCGATGCAGGGCTCGATCCCAGCACCCTGAGATCATGACCTGAGCCGAAGGCAGAGGCTTTAACCCACGGAGCCACCCAAGTGCCCCAGAAATTTATTTAAAACATACCCAATGCCAAGGCTTGGAATTGCAGAGACAGTCCCTGCCCTTAGGCTTAAAGACGAATAAACAAATCTTTAAAAATAAATACAGCTACTGTTA
>CM052895.1:7357423-7396769 GCA_028534135.1 Potos flavus | reverse complement strand
ATTTTCACTCTTGTTCTCCTGGAAAAATTAAGCAACGTACTAAATTTATCTATTCTTTATTACTTAGATCATAAAAAAATTGTTATAACTGGGTTTATTCTTTGATTCCTTGGACAATGTGCTGGGTAGATTACTTACTGCTTTTGAGCAAGTGAATGTTTCTGGAGTGTGAGGAGGTGGGATGAAAAAACTCCCAGAAAAGCCCAAAACCTATTTTTCCATAACAAAAGTACCACTTTCAGGCACGATAAAGGTCAAGTATTTGTTAAATAATATACACAGCAATACACATGTAGAGAACATTCTAGGTTTCTTAATGGGCTTAGCTTGTAGTATCCAGCGCATTTGAAAATGACTGAGTGCCCACCCTTTTAACTTTTCAGTAGTGATTCTAACCTTGTTAACCATTTCATCAACATTTCCATTTGCTTTGTGTCTTTAAGTTCTATCTCTTTGTTGATACTCCTTTGTTGAATCATTGTTGTCACACTTTTCTTTAAATCTCTAAATGTGGTTGCCTTCTGTTCTTTGAAAATATGAAGTACTTGCTGATTTGCAGTGTTTGTCTACAAACTCCAGTATCGGGACACAATTAATGACAGGTTCTATTGATTTTTTTTTTTTTTTTCCCAACAGTATGAGCCACATTTTCAAATCACGTCTTCCCTTGTCTTGGAAGATTTTTGTGAAATACATGACATTTTACGTATTTATCTAGATTTTGATGTTTTCTTACAGAGGATTATAATTGTTTTGATTTGTCTGTCTAATTAGTAACTAACTTCTCTGAATCAAATCCATAAAATCTGTTTTCCCTGTCATGCGAATTTTTGTTTTCAGCTTTTGTCATTGTTGCTGCTTTTATTTTTAACCCTAGATCCTTAGGGGTTTTTCCTATGTCTGCACATCTTGGTTTTCAATCAAAGACTGATCAGACGTTGAGTTCAAATACACCAAGCCAGTAGGTCTTCCAGTCTCTGCTGACAGATCTCTGTGCGGCCTAGGAACATATTAAAACTTGAGGCCATTTTCAAGTCTCCTCTGGCTCTTATTTTGTGCCATGTCCTCTCCTGTCTCCTCTGCGTGTATGCACAGATTTCCTGGGCCAACGATGCATGGATAGCTTGGGCTCCCTTCAGTCTCTGCGGTGCCTGAGCCCAGCCCTAGGTCAACCCAGGCTATGGAGAAAGCTCACCCAGATCCCTACAGATGGCTTACCTTCTGAGACTCCTTGGAAAATCTGCTGGCTATCGTTTATTTGCTTGTCCTTTTGGGCCTGAAACCTTAGGCTAGCAGAGCTGCTGGCCCTCCCCGTTCACTTGTCACTGAGCTCACCACTTTAACCCATAGTCTTTCACTTCAAAGGAGCTATCTCTAGCAGCAGTAGCCAGACTGCTGATTTTCGTGGTCTGGCCCACACTGGCCCACGGACTTTGCCAAAAGAGATCAGCTGTGGTAGCAGCCATGCCAATCAGGAATGCCACATGCTCCCAAGGTTCTCACTCAATGCTTAGTGGTTTTCAAGAACAAACATTCTTTTTTATTTAGTGTATACATGTTATCCCTTTCCCTGGCACTTAAATAGTTGCTTTTGACTGTTTTCATACAGCTTGATAATCACTTTCTGCAGAGAAAATGATTTAACCTCCTTACTTCCTCATAACAAAAGCGAATCGGTCTCCTTTTCTTTTCCCTAAAGATCATTCCTATCGTATTCAGCAACGGGCAGTCTAATAATTGAATCGTTTTGTTAATTTGACCTGTAATTCTACACAATGTTATCTTCACTACTGAGATTAAAACAAATCAAAACAAAAAAACCCTGACCTATTGCATTTTACTTCTTTGTTTAAGAACTGAAGTCACTAATGTCGTTATGTATTTGGCTTAAGCTCAAGTAATAGTCACCTATTTACTTCAAAATTTACCATTTCTTTTTACTGAGCTCATTTATATCATTCCTATGAGCTTTTCTCCCTCATGAGAAATAAAAATAAGCCAAATCTTCTATTTCCTTCTATTACCATTTTTTAAAAGAACTTAAAATATGTTAGAAAGCAAATCGAAGCCCACAGTATTTTAGAAGACGTTATAATTTCTTTGTCCTTTGTGAGGTTTCAATTATAGAGAGCTCTTTGCCTTTTCAAGGAGGGGGAGTGAAGAATATATGGAGTATTGGTGTACGTGTCTTTCTTCTGAAGGTAATTTATTCAAGTGTTTACAGCATTTTCTTGAGCCAGAAAATCATACAGTGCTTTGGAGGTGAGAGTTGCCACTGCTTGCATTAGGCTCAGGTCTATTAAAACTGACTTCATGAGAGCCAGATGTGACAGACAAAATTTCCATGATTTCCTTCGGCCCTTCAGAGTTCTACTGACATTTTAACTTTAAATGTTGGATCCGTGCATATTTTAAACTTGGTTATTAATAACTGCTTCTCCTATTTTGAGGTTTTGAATGAAAAAAAAAACCAATTTGGTCAAATAACTGTATTTCCATTGTAATTACCTCAATGCAAAAAATTTTTTAAAAGACCAATTCATAAATTTCTACGTAATTCAGGGAAAAAGATTCAAAAGATAAAGAGAAAATGAGGGGGGAAATTAAGGTATGTACAATAATAATTATTAGCTGGGAATAAAAAGAAAAGACTTTCTTCCATATAAGGATATTCAAGGTCAAAGAATATTTTTGCAAGCTTCCATTTTAATTTTAATGGACAGTTTATAATAAATTGTAGCAAAGAGTGCAAATAGTATTCTGACTTATTTTCATGGAAATAGTAAATATCTTATAGCTGGACAATTTGCCACTTTACAATTTGGCTAAATAGGCAGGGAAAAAAAGAACAGGCAGAGAAAAAGATACAGAAAAGTATATGAAAATAAGTGTAAAATCCTATTTTTAATTGTGAAAATGTTTTCTGTAACAGACATAAAGTAAAATTCACCAAAAACTTGTTCATAGTACGTTATCTACCACCTATTCAAACTCTGTGTGTATGCAAACCATCCAAGATTGATATGTGGCTTCAAATTGACATCTCGTTGTAATTTTAGAGATGAGAGAGATTTTCTAACACGACTCATTTCATTTTGTCTGAAATGCTGCCAGTAGTAATCTTTTTTGTTCAATATGAATCACCTTTTACCTATTAAGCTTTGAGTTTTTACCCAGGATTTTTATAAATATTTGCTCCAACATAGAACTTATACAGAAAATAAAATTATTGCTGGATATCCAGCAGATCGGAAGCACCCATTTCATTCATCTTCAGTTTATCCTGGTTCTGCAAGTCAGGTTTACACATCAACCTCCACAAATAACTCTGTAGAAGTTTTCTGGTTAAGCTACCATAGTGGCAAAACACTCCGTTGTTTAACAGTAAATGACTCATGAGTTTACAAACATGGAAGAAAGGCATTTAATATTTTATAAGTGCAATTATTTCTAATAAAGCTTGCCCATGCTCCTTTGTACAAGTCTTGGCTTCTAGAGCCCTTTAGACAACTGCAAGTACTAAATCCACCATCAGAGGGCAAAGAGCTAGAATTAGGACAGATAGGCAAAAGCATATGCCAAGACACCAAAAGCAATTCACAACAAATTGAGAAACTTTAAAAACCAGCATTACTTGGACTCCGCCAGAAACAGCAGCCCTCTTTCAGATGCGCACCTAAAATTTGTTTTTAACAACTGTGTGCCTACACTGCTGAGTCAGTGTTAATGTTAAGATCTGAGAATTAATCAGCATGATACCCAGGAAGTAAATGGGGACTAGGACATTTGACCCCTGGGGCTATGGTTGTGGACCCAGGAAGGTGTTCATGACAGTGATTCAGTGATATACTATCAGTCTTAAAAAGAGGCACTATAGGGACGCCTGGGTGGCTCAGTCGGTTAAGCGTCTGCCTTCGGGTCAGGTCATGATCCCAGCGTCCTGGGATGGAGCCCTGTGCCTGGCTCCTTGCTCAGTGGGGAGTCTGTTCTCCCTCTGCCTGCTACTCCCCCTGCTTGTGCTCTCTTTCTCTCTCTCTCTGGCAAATAGATAAATAAAATCTTTAATGAAGAGAGAGAGAAACTATATTTCCGCATACCCAAAGTCAGACTAATGGGGACTTCAGTAGTGATCGTGATGTATTTTTTTACTGCTTTTTCCTTCCCAAGACAGGAAAGAATGGTTGGAAAAAATTTTTCATCAGATTAATACTGGTTACCAGAGCTGTCTACAACACAGTATCTGAAAATGAAAAGATTCTTAGCTATGGTCACTTGGCCATTGACAAACTATTGCTTCCAGTGACCCTGAAGAATCAACATAAAGAGTGGAGGAAAAGATATACAAAGATCATTCTAATGTCTCAACCATTAATTTATCACTACCATCCACGCCTCCGTAATTAGCTGTGCTGTGTATTTTTGTTACTCATAAGAGTTTGAAATAGACTTTAAAGTATAATTTTATGATCTATTAACTTCAAGTCTGAAAAAAAAGAAAAAAAAGGCTGCGGGAGGAAGTAAACCAGTATAAAACGGCATTGTACTATAGTGAAACTTTCAGAAAGGCTTCACTTCTAGGATTGTGCTTATAAGAATTTACTAGCAAATGTTATATGCCATATGGTAACTTTGATTTATAAAGTGCAGGTGTTTCATTCCATCCTTCCAATTATTAAATAAAAATATTTTTACGGCGAGGATTTCTCCTTGTTCTCTCCCGCCACACTTTTACGGAATTGGCCATTACCTCATCGAGTCACTTTACTTCGTTTAAGTTTTAAAACATCCTCTGCAGAGAATGTCATTCAGCCCTGCTTAGAATCAGGGAGAGAAATCTGAGCACAGGGTTCTATTGAGAACACTGGTTGCATAAATTTGGCTATCTGTGTCCATCTGTATAATCTCTACTCTCGAACAAAATATCTAACGAAAAGCCCTTTTCACATGTTCCTCAGGCCTCCTCTCAAGAAGTGTTGGTTGTCAAGGCTTCCCTGTGACTTCTCCCCACCCCCTCCCTGGGGTTCTGGTAAAAGCTGCCTTGTTTCCTGGGGAGGCTACCGTCCCATTTTTCTGATGTTGGACTCAAGTGGTACATGCTTAGCTAAGCTCAATGAAAGAGCCCGTAGAGGGTTTTTTGTGTTTTTTGTTTTTTGTTTTTTTTTTCTTCTGCCAGCTGCTGTCTTGCTTCACACCAAAAGCTATAAATTCTTTACTGAAATAACCATCACTTCAAGGGGGCGGTTGGTCAGGAGCCGACTGGGGATGGTGAATGAAGGGGGTTTTCAAACAGCCACCTTGAAGCTAGCCATGGAATCCTAACTTGCCCACAAGTTGGAAGTGGCCCAACCCAGACGGAATTTCGGTCAGTACACAGCCTCCTCGAGCCTTGGGACTGGGGGAGAATACCACCCCAAAGTTCTTTAGGGAAGATCTTGACCAAGTCTCTGTGAAGCCATATGAAGGGAATTTGTTTGTTTAACAATTAGCAGTTAAAATCAAGAAATGCAATGGATAAGGAAAGACAGCCTTTAACACTCAGACCAGAGAGACCCATATTCTATACCTACGCAACAATACGGCAGTACAGGGAGCACTGGGGGACTTTATTGGGAAGAGAGTATGTGGTCCTAACTGGATCATCTCCATTTAAACAAGTAGCGTCATTTGTGGTTTTTTATCTTCACATGATGGTGAGATGATACCACGTGACATTTACAGAGCACTCACATTGCAACCATTAATGCTTTATATTAAATGTATTAGTATATAACTATTAGAAGAACTATTAGAAGACATGAGATTGCCATATGGCCATATTTTGGCAATTTTGTCTTGGTGCTGCACAACATATTATTTAACACTCACAATAACTCTGTGAGTTAAGTATTGGCACACCAACTCTACAAAGAAACCAGTCTTGGCTGATTTTTGTCGAGTAGGGCAGTTTTAAGCCCTCAGTAAGAAGTAACCCCTTTAATTACCTCAAAGAACCAATGAGGTAGAGGAGAGCCATTGTTAAGATCTACATACAGATGAGAAAGCTGTTGCACAGACAAGTTAAGACAGTGCCTAAGGCTGCACAGCTAATAAGAGTATAAAGCTGGAATGTGAACCAAGTCAATATGATTCTGGAGACAATACACTAAAATGCCAAAGATCAGACACTTTTCCACAGTCAAACAGTTAGAAAGGTGCAGAGCCATAGGTCAACCCACATAGTACAGCTTTTACACATTGCAATCATAAGCACTTTTCCTACGATTCATGGCTGAGTAAAATTGGGCAATGTGCGGCGAGTATTCCACAACTGGTAAGGAAGAAGAGTTTAAATTTCCTCTTAGGAGAGAAACTACTATTTTTTGAAGGGTCATTATATAGCAGACACTGGACAAGCAACTGATGTAACTTATAAATTCCCAACCTCCTAAATGGAATGAGTATCCCCATTTCGAAGACAGAGAAACTGTGGTTGAGAGGAATTATTGAAGAAGCTCGTCCAAACTGGCCAAGCAAGGGTTCAAGCCCAGTCTCTCTTGTTCTGGTTTTATAACTCCGCATGAAGAGCAGGAGCTTGAAGAGCTAGAGAAATCAGGCATCTGAACTGGGTCTGAGAGCGCTTGCAGAGAACTGAGCCGGACCAGGCGGTCTTTAGGACCCGGCGGACACCTGGGAAGCGCGGCACCCCGTCTCTTGTCTCTTGCAAGCTCAATCTAGTTGTGCTCTCAAGCCTACTCATCCTGCCAAACTCTGCAGGACTCAGAGTCACAGCCTCCATCAAGCTCCCAGTCCCAAGTCTCTTCTTCTGCAGGAAGCTTTGCCCCGCAGCGCCAGGATCAAAACAGGGTCTCCTCGGGCCTTCTCAGGCGGATTGTTACCAAGAAAGTAAACAATCTAAAAATCACAAACAGGGCTCTGGAGAAGGGAGGAAAGATAAGAGGCTCGACTACCCTTGTTTGCTGCCAGCTAGACAGGGTGAGCTGCAGCTGGTCCGTGGGAAACTCGTTATGGCCACTCGAAGTCCTGGCAAGGACATCGGGAAACCTGAGATCCCAGCACGGAGCCTCCTGGTCCAGTGGTCAATCAAGCCGCTGCCAGGTCAAAGCAGACAGCGCACACCAAAATAAGGCAGCAGATTCGGCCCCAGTAGTGCACATGGTCAGCTACGTAGGAGAACAGGGCTGGATCATGACCAGCAACGATGGTAGAAGCAGGATCTCAGAACAGAATGGCCTGCGGTTTCTCTCCAAGGGAGAGAGGAGTGGCTCCCTTCTTAATAATTATAAGACCGCAATCAGAATTAGTCAGAACCCTAGCCTCAAAGGGCATTTCCATCAAAGAAGTTCACTGAATAGAGTTCAATGAGGGGACAACTTCCAGAAATGAGGACAGGGTCAAGAGAACCCAAAAATGATGTTGAGATACCTAGGAACTAGGAAGAGCTTAAAAGGGGCAAAAGACCCTTGTGTTGCTAGGGATCAGAGAAAGCTCAGGGGAATGGTGATTAGACATGGACATCACCATTTTTGTAACTGTGATGCTGAAGCTGTGAGGGAGTGGAGAAAATATTCCCCACCTTGTTCTCTCTCTTGCCCTCGGATCATTTTTTTTTTTTTTTTTTTTTTTTTTGCCCTCGGATCTCTTGCAATGCTTCTTCTTGGCTGAACCAACCCAAAGCCACATGGGAAATGGAGCCCACGGGAGGCAGTCTGTGCAAATCAGCTGTTCCGGGTAGAGAGGCAGGGAAAGATGGGTGTGCAGCGTTTCTGAGTGAGCACACACACTAACCGTCTACCTTAATAAGCGCTCTTAGAAGAGCTGTCTACAAAGCACAGATCTACAGGGGACAGACAGGGACACAAACGGGAAGATGGAACAACATGAGTCTAAAAGCCATGAAAGCCACACATGTCATTTCCTTCCAGCCTTGGGGGTCATATAGACCCAGAATTTCTCCAAGGTCCATTTTTGGAAATGAAGCACAAAATCCAGATTACTCTATGAGCCCACCTTTAAACACTGGGAAATAATTGGGAAAACAATTAGACTTGAGGATGACCAAACTCAACACAACTGGGAGAGATATTAACCTCTCCTTCCGGAAGCAAAGCATATTATGATGTAAATTCTACTGATTTTTAAACACTGGCAAATAATCGAAGAAAATCAGATCCTGGGATGACCAAACAAAAGACATCCGTGTAGGTATTCACTTCACAGGCCAACTGCATTAGATAACTCTTACTCCCGTATTCATGTCTTCTAGGCTTAACTTTGATTCAGACATCGATGAGGCAAAAAGCTCCTATATGGAGAACACAGTTGATGGGGCCCTCTTTTTTTTTTCTGCAGCACTGAAGAGATTTCATATTTATGCCCCAGGGCTTTTCCAACCCAACTCAGCATGTGACACTTGTGGGACTCACCTAGGACTCTAGTCTGAGTAACTAGAAATATAAGGGGAGCCAACGCTGACCAAGGTGCTACTCAAGCTAGGTTCTAATCATTTCCCTTTCTGTTCATTAGTCTGCACAATCCCAGCTCATGCCCATGGTTCCTCAGAGAGTTCAAGTACAATCACCCATGGTGGCATCCAGAGGATGAGAACACATCCTTATGTTGGCCTCCCCTCTCTTTTTTTTTTTAAAGATTTTTATTTATTTGTTTGACAGAGGGACAGTGAGAGAGAGAACACAAGCAGGGGGCGTGGGAGAGGGAGAAGCAGACTCCTTGCTGAGCAGGGAGCTCGATGTGGGGCTCGATCCCAGGACCTGGGATCATGATCTGAGCCAAAGGCAGACGCCTAACGACTGAGCCACCCAGGCGCCCCCGGCCTCTCCTCTCTTCTGTTGTAATTTTCTTGAGTCCCTCACTCCATGGGATAAAATACCAAAACAAATTATCTGCAAACAACCTTTTTCTCAGGCTTTGCTTTCTGGGGAGATACTCATGAAGACTTCATCATTCTGAAAATTCTGCTCTAGCAAAAAAGTCTTAAAAGGTCTCTCCGACTTTGCCTGAAAGACATGTTATGTTCGCAGACTATTTAATGAGTATTTGTGGCACTGGATCCAACCCAACCCTAATTCTAAGATATTTAAATGGGGGCATTTAAGCTGAGAGAGAAGATAGAAGGACAAGTTTTGGGTCCAGGTATTGACCGAAGTTAGGAAATAGGTTCTGCAAAGAAGCATGAATTTTTGGCTACCTCCTAAGCCCTCACTCCTTAGAAAAATCGATAGGAATTTATCTTTAAACATTTAATTTTTTATGTGTTTAAGCGTTCATTCCTAAAATGGCTTCACACTCTTTTCACAAAGAGAGAGTGTCATACATGTCTCAAAAACCTTTCTTAGAACATACACAGGGGCAGTGTACAGAACCTAGAGAGTAAGGCTATAAACAAAGAAGATAGTGTCATGTGATTTATATTTATAAGCTTCACATCGATCAATTAATCAAATACATTCATCCATTTAATCTTAAAGTCAATGCATATTTATTATACACTTTGTTTATGCTTTGTTTCAGCCCTGGGCTACACCCTCGGGTTACCACAGTGAAACCAAAAGCTTTATTCCTTGCCCTCACAAAGGTCACAGGCCAGTGGATGAGAAAGTGAAGAAGTAAGAGAATTTGCCCGGGAAGCAGAAAGCGTTCTGGGACTGGAATCAGTGGCACTTCTAAATTCAGGAGATAAGGAAAATTTTCCGTAGGATTGTATTTTCAGCTGAAACCTTAAGAATAAGTCAGGGTTAGCTGGTGGATGAGTAGGGGCAGCTAAAGACTGCTTCTAGAACAAGGACCCCAAGGTATAAGGAGCAGGCCAATAGAGAGGGTTTTGGAATGACTGCATTATGGAGGGAGAAGGATGAGGGGTTCTCACAAGAGAGGCAAGAAGAGAGTCAGGAAAACCAGGTTACACGTGTGAAGGGGCATGGCCTGCACTCCATCTGGTTTGGGGAGGGGCAGAAACTCCCAGGCCCCCTTAGCTTTCTGTGCAGGAGGGCATGGCAGGACTTAGCAGCCGAGGTCAGCCCTCTGCAAAGAGAAGCAGGTGCAAGCTCTTGGAAACAAAAGCACACAGAAAGCACAAGGAGGTTGGCAAGTGGAATGTCACCCGATAATAGTAAGAAGGAAACTGAGGATATCTGGGGGATTTGCTGGTACTGTTCGGTGCAGTGTTACGGGCCACGTACAAACATGTATTATTGTAGCTGTACTCATTCATGAGCAAAGATTATTCTGCGGTACTTGATAAACAATGGCATTTAATTACTTCCAGCACTTTGCCATTATTTTAAAATATTATAAATCTTCCATTCTACAGAACATGTCTAGCATATCCACCACAAGACCCTCGGTAATTACTTAAAACTGCCAAGTGCAGACCACCCCCCAACCTTTAATCTTTAGATCTCAGGCCTCTTTCAAAGTTAATATTAATTTAGTCCCCTTCAGGTTTTATCATCTGGTCCCAGCTCTTCTGCCTCAGGAGTCAAGTTCTGTCTTAGGCCACGATTATGGGATACCTGAACTTGGAGACAAAGCAGCTGCCCACTAAGCAAAGTGATTTATTGGAAGCCCATCTGCACCAGTGCTCAGGAGCCTGATCAAAATATGCCGAAGGGTGCCATGCACCTGCAAGACCCTCCCTGTTTTAAACACTGCCGTATTCTCCTTACATCAACAAATTAGCTTTCTATTTCCATTGGGGGTCTTCTCCAGACTCATTTCCTTCTAGCCCAATGCTGCCATTTTTAGAGTTTAGGTTCTAAGGGCAAGAGAGTCACCAAGGGTGCAAATGACAGAAGGTGATCTCTGTCAGTCATGTCAGTGCCAGCCTTGCCCTTGCACAACTCGAGATTGAGTACCTCCCTATACTGCGCACACTCAGTACCCCACATCCCTCACCCTGAGCCAAATTCTAGCCCTGCTCAGACTCATTCAAAAAGGAATGCAAAGAGAGGAGGTTCTTTCTTCATGCTGGCCAGAAATGATTTATCATTATACTCAATCCCTTCCATATCTAATAATACATTTTATATCGCCAAAACATTCAAATTCAAAGCATGAATACTCCAAAGAGAGAACAATGTCATGTGTAATTGTGGGATCGTGGGCCCTGCAGAAATAAGGGAGGGGTCCCATGTAAGCATGGTGTATTCATTCCTATAAAGGACGTGAATCGATCCTCTGAATAACTTTGAGGGCGGAGAATGGATCAGAATACTCTAAAGAGACTTTAGGAAATTACTTGGGTTTGGGAGGGGCACCTGGGTGTCTCAGTCAGTTAAGCATCTGCCTTTGGTTCAGGTCATGATCTCAGGGTCCTGGGATTGAGCCCTGAACTGGGCTCCTTGCTCAGCGGGGAGCCTGCTTCTCCTGTGTGTGTGTGTGTGTGTGTATATATATATATATATATATATATATATATATATGTGTGTGTGTGTGTGCGCGCGCGTGTGTGTGTGTGTGTTCTCCTGTTGCCTGCTTCTCCTGTTTCCCCCACTTGTTCTCTCTGCCTCTGTCAAACAAATAAATAAAACCTTTAAAAAAATTAAGAAAAAAGAAAATTACTCAGGGATGTTTGTGCCGTTCCTATATTCATCCATGTAACCACAGTGCCTTAGCACCTACTACATACCAAGCACTGTGCCCTGTGCTGGGGACACAGAGATGGCATAGAGGTGTAAGAGAGTATGCAAGGAAGGAATGTAATCTGCCCTCATGTCACTGTGAAGATGAGAGACACTGTGACAAAAAGTTCAAGAGCAGTGGAAAACGCTCCTTCAGGAACACAGCCCATATTCTAACCGTCCTATTGCCATCCCACACTCAGTCAGAGCTCACCATCTAAAGAGCAATGTCCAAGTGGCAGATCGAAAATGAGACATGCCACGTACAGTTTGAACGCAAAAGCGACAATAACCACTGGCCACCTTCTAAGAACTACTAGTAGTAGAAGCAATTAGATCAGTCCCTAGAAGAATCGGTAGACAGAATAAGAGTTTTGCCCGGAAGCAAAGAACTAAAAAGAATGCACATTCTTTGCAAGTGGGCACTCAGTGGACTTCACGTGACCATGACCTTTCTTTTTAAGATGAGTAAGTTAAGTCCAGAATGTCAAAATGGTCAAGCCTCAAGGTCAGGAAAAGTTCTGGAACCAGACTGCCTGAGTTATTGGTTTCCTTGGCCACTGGCTCTCTACTGCGTCTTGAACAAGTTGCTTCACCCCTCCCTCTCAGTGTTCTCAATTGTAAAATGCCTACGGTAATAAAAATTCCTACTTCATAGGATTCATATGAGTAATACATAAGCTAATAATTGCAGAGTTCTTCAATCAGGGCCTAGAACATTACAGCATTCAATAAAATTTCTTGACATAGTTAGTGGAAAATAGGAATAGTAATAATACATTTGTTTCCCTTGTAGAGCTATTATGCTTATCCAAGTAGATAAAGTAAGTTAAAATGAACTAAATAGAGCAAATTAAAATATATATATTGTGGTTATATATACATATGTGTGTGTATGTGTGTATAATTTTTTCTACCATTTTCAGTGTACAAGTCAGTGGTACTAATGTACACTCGCAATGTTGTGCAATCGTCCAGATTATTTCCAAAATGTTTTCATTACCCCAAATAGAAACCACATAACCATTAAGCAGTAACTCCCCATCCACCCCTCCAGTCCCTGGTCACCTCTAATGGACTTCGTATTGCCATAAATTTTCCTATTTCAGACATTTCATGCAGTATTTGTCCTTTTGTGTCGGCTTATTTCACTTAGCATAATGTCTTCAGGATACATCCATATTGTAGCATATAGCTGATCTTCATTTCTTTTTATTGCTCAACAGTATTACATTGTATATGTGTGTTATAGTTTCTTCATTTCTGTTAGTGGACAGGGAGTTATTTTTACCTTTTGGTTATCTGGATAATGTTACAGGAACATTGGGGTACAGCTATCTGTCTGAGTCTCTGTTTTCAATTCTGGTGAGGTTCTGTCCATCGTATTAGAATAATGGGATCATACAACTTCATATTTAGCTTTTAAAGGGACTCCCCCAGTGGTTGCACCATTTTCTTCCCCAACAGCAACGGATGAGGGTTCCAATTTCTCCATATCCTCACCAGGACGTGTTATGTGATGATGATGATGGTGGTCATAATGATGGCGATGATGACAATTGCCATCTTAGCAAGTTTAACGTATCTCACTGTAGTTTTGATTCATATTTACCAAATGATGATGTTGAGCATTTTTCGTATATTCTCTGGCCACTAATTTTTTTTTTTTTTTTTTTTTTTTTGAGAAATATCTATTCAAGTCCTCTGCCCAGGTTTTATCGAGAGACTTGGTTTTTTGTTGAATTGTAGGAGTTCTTTATATATTTTGGATATTAAACACCTATCAGACATATGATTTGCAAATATTTTACCCCATTCTGTAGGCTGTCCTTTGGCTTTCTTGATAATGTTCTCTGATGCACAAAAGATTTTAATATCGATGGAATTCCAGTCTATCTATTTTTTGCTGCTGACGCCAAGATCAGGAAGATTTACCTGTTCGTTTCCTTCTAAGAGCTTTGGGTTTTAGCTCGAATTGCATATAGTAAATTGTTTTTAAAATACACTCAATATTTTATAAGACTGATGAGTCACTGACCTCTACCTCTGAAACCAATAATACATGATATGTTAATTAATTGAATTTAAATAAATAAATAAAACACGTATCATATATTATTAGTTTTTCACCCAGTTCCCATCGGTGTGGCAGAGCATTCTTGTAGCACTGTATGCAGTTGTAGCTTCCATCCTCAAGGTCAGCCACTTCTTGGCACCTGTCTGAAAGACTCATGCACTCGTAGTTCAACAGCTCTTTATGACGTAAGTGCCCCTGATCCCAAGCACCAGCGATAAGCAGACTTTGACTCTGAAGATACATATTGCTAAGTGAAATAAGTCAGGCAGAGAAAGTATTTATCAGATGGTTTCAGTTATATGTGGAACATAAGAAATAGCATGGAGGACATTAGGAAAAGAAAAGGAAAAATGAAGGGGGGGGGAATCGGAGTGGGAGACGAACCATGAGAGACTGTGGACTCTGAGAAACAGACTGAGGGTTTTAGAGGAGAGGGGGTAGGGGGGTTGGGTGAACCCATGATGGGTATTAAAGAGGGCACGGATTGGGGGTGCCTGGGTGGCTCAGTGGGTTAGAGCCTCTGCCTTCGGCTCAGGTCATGATCTCAGGGTCTTGGGATAGAGCCCCGTATCGGGCTCTCTGCTCAGCAGGGAGCCTGCTTCCTCTTCTCTCTCTGCCTGCCTCTCTGCCTACTTGTGATCTCTGTCAAATAAATAAATAAAATCTTTAAAAAAAAAAAAAAAGGAGGGCACGGATTGCATGGAGCACTGGGTATTATACGCAAACAATGAATCATGGAACACAACATCAAAAACTAATGAATTACTGTATGGTGACTAACATAATAAAAAATAAATAAATAAATAAATAACAAGTACTAAAAGAGAGAAAGAGAGAGAGAAACTTTCAGCTAAAATATGACTGATTTAAAGAAGAAAAAGAGTCCTAGAAACCCATAGCAGCTTTTAGTAGTTATTTCCGCAACATAAAAATTTCCAAATATATGCAAAACCCCAATAACTTTGTGTTTGCCTCTGCCGACTAATCCTTCGGTTATTCTTTCAATTACTAAGGAATTCATCATTTAAAGAAATCTCCTTCACCGTATTTTACAATGTCCTGATATTAAAAGTAATAATGAGAAATGTCCTGGGGAATTAAAAGAGTCCACAAAATCAGGTACATTCACATTTGAAAAAATATTTAAGTTAACCAATTTAAAGTCAGGTGTGACACAACTATATTTTAAATGTTCTCTGTCTAAACCAAAGTAAATAATGTGCTCACAATGAGCTATTTGATTTTCTATGGTAATATTTCCTTAGTGACTGCACTGAAGTATTTAAAATTACACAGTGACTTTTAATTGTGAACAGCACTTACCTCATTAACTTACATTTTATAAGCTTTTGGAAGGTAATACCATCAAGACTATGTATTTTTATACCCAAATCCCACTGTATTTCTTTCATATCATGGGCACACAGGAAGCACTTGTTGAAAACTTATAGTCGTATACATAGCTATAGCTGGCAGTTAATAAATATTTGATGATTGAATGAAAAAGCGTATTAAAATGAAAAATACACTGTAGAAAACACATATGGAAAGAAGATTTAAAAACTCATATTATTGGGAGTTTATTATATATTGACATTCTATACATTAATATGATAAATATGTGTGTGTGTGTGTGTGTGTGTGTGTGTGTGTGTGTATGTAAAATCTCCAGAAATACATAGATAAAAATGAAGAAAATCTCTGGAAATGAAGATAATTTTCCAGAAGAGTAATAAGGTAACCATGGAAAAATCCAATGCCCCTTAAAGTATATCTGAGGTATGTAGTGACTTTATCGTATAGTATATTGTATTTATTGTATTGTTTGCTGGGTGAGTCAGAAGAAATCTTGCAGAACTGACCTAAATGCTTCTACTTCAGGGAATAAGATTTGGAAGCAGAGTTGGCTCGAGGAAACCAGAACAAGTTAAGTTCAATTTTGAAACCCTGGAACCAGGGGCGAGTCTCCAAAGACACGGCCTCTTTCCTGCACAGGATTATTTTTGGAAGAATATTTTACAATATTTTGAAGATTTATACTTATTTTCTAATTCTCCACAACAGCTCTGTATTTCGCCAGGTAAGTGGAGACAAATATCTGACTGGTTTCTAATGGAAAAGAGCATACTGGGGCCCCTGGGTGGCTCAGTCGGTTAAGCGTCTGCCTTCGGCTCAGGTCATGATCCCCGGGATCCTGGGGTTGAGCCCCACGTTGGGCTCTCTGCTTAGTGGAGAGCCTGCTTTTCCCTCTCCCTCTGTCTGCCTCTCTGCCTACTTGTGTGCTCCTAATCTTTCTCCCTCTCCTCCCATCAAATAAATAAAATCTTAAAAAAAAAAAAAGAGCATACTGATAAAATATCGTTAGTTTAACTAGTTACGGCAACAAAACAATGCATTTAACCTCATGAGTGGTTCTTCACTTAATGCTACTATTATCATTTTAATAAATGGTTGGTTGTTTTCTGAAATGACAGGTATTTCCAGCTGTATATCTACAACCTTCTATAGAAACCTCTGGGGCGAGTATGAGGTTCACTGGTTTGGCATTGGAGATAAAGAAAGAAATCTTTATTTTTCCACGACATAGAGTCTCTGAGGCTTCATCTTCAGCCTATCAACCTTACCCCTTCCTTCAAGAATAAGTGTCGTTTAAAAATGACACAACTGTGTCTTCAACACCCTTAACAGGCTAACCGTGTTTGAAGCAGGGTCTCGGGTTTCTACCAAGAAAATGAAGAGGAAGTTACAGACTGTGATGGGAATTTATATTAAATTGGATCCTTCCTGAACCGGTAAAATACATGAAAAAAATGAAAATAAGGAATAATAGCACCAGTCATTCATCACTTCAGAGACATATTTTAAAATATCCATAAAAGTCTATTCAGTTCAGAAACTACTCTCATTTTGACAATATTAGGTCCCTAGAGACGTCATAATGGAAATAAATATTTGCAATGAAAGCTCACTTTGTACAATATGGGACAATTTGATTTTTTAAATAGTCTGTCTTTATGTCACCTCTGCCTTGTCCTGGTGAGTGACTGGGATTACATTGTATATGTAGTGCATACTTGAATAATGAAATTTTCTATCAGTGTTCTTTAGAATCTTGGCATGAGCTGCAACTACAAAATAATTGTGTGCAGGGCAAGCGATCTTTAAAATCATTTTGCAAGGCTGTTCTGCTCTCAGCTGAACCTTTTCACTTTTGATTAATACTCTTTCCTGTTTTCTGGTTCAGAACACTGCTTCCTACAGCTACAAATTCGGTTTATGGAGTGCCTTTGACCTGCACTCCACTGGATAAAAGTTAAGTGTCAATCCAATGAAATCCAAAGATCTGTCTCTTCAGCATCTTCAGGTTATCATGGACAATGCAAGGGCTCCGTAAAGTTACATTTTTGTGTGTGCACCAAGTGCCAATAAAGAGAGTTAAAGTAATATTTTAAAATCTATTTGATTTCCTCTAATCTAGTCCGTCAGATGGTTTTGGATGAAGTACATATAATGATAAGAGCTCAAGAGTTCACTCCAAGTTCTTCATGAAACAAAACAAAAGGCAAGTTCATTCTGGAGACCTACAGATTTATATTCATTTGTGTAACCCTTTACGGTTAGTACTCAAATTTTAGTAAAAGCAAAAACATTTTTTATCTTCTCTCATTCACTCCCCTCCTTAACCTCGACTTGTCACTTTCTGTACTAGAATTAAAAGCGTAATTAAAGCTGAAAGGCTCTGGTTCATTAAAGACAGTCATTGATGTTAAAACTCACTTTGTCCTCATATTTGATGAGCACCTACAACAAGGCTTGAAGTTAGAAAGAACAAGGAGCAAAGCATTTTATTTGTTTGCACTAGCTACTTAGATTCAGTTGCCTCACTTCTTCCCCTACACACCCCACCATCCCCTGCCTGCACGCGGGCATAACAATGCACGGTTCACACAATTCTTTCTGAAAGCAGAGGTAAGGAAAACAATAGGAAAGATAGGGATGGACAAGCTGTGGGGAACACTGGAGAATGGTATTCCAGTAAGATGCATCGTAGAAGGGGGGCGCCTGGCTGGCTCAGTCAGTAGAGCCTCTGACTCCTGCTTACAGCTCAGGTCATGATCTCAGAGTCATGAGATCAAGCCCTGCATCAGGCTCTGCACTCAGCACATACTCTGCTTGGGATCCTTACCCCCTTGTTCTCCCTCCCCTCCTGTCGCTCCCTCAACTCATGCACACGCACGCGCACACGTGCTCTCTTTCTCAAATAAAATCATAAAAAATCATAAAAAATCTTTAAAAAAGATGCACTGTGGGATTTCAATTGTCCAGAGATACAAGGTAATGTCAGTCCATTCCTATCCATGATGCGAGTGGAACAGTTTTTTCAAAATCGAAGTCTCAACACTCGTGATCAGTAGCAAAGCTACAAAGAAGTAGCAAAGCTACAAGGTGAAGTAACACATAGTGATTAAGGACATGGCCTTAGCCCTGGGTTTAAATGTTGACTCTCCACATTGCTGGCTCTGTTCCCTTGGACAAGTCACTGAAAATCTCTCAGTTGTGACTACCAACCCTACTTCAAAGCTGAAGCAATTGAAGTTTAAAAAGCTTAAATCCAGGCTAGCATGAGCAGTAACCAAGATGTGAACTCAAGAATATTTAAATACAACCTCTGTGTTCTTTTTCATTATTATGCCATTATCACCTGTCCATGATTATACAGAATCTTCTTCCCGCACATAAAGCCCTCAGTCTAGCGTCTCATGCATGTCAAATGCTGAGTAAATGTTGTTTATAAAGACTGTGTTCAATGACCTTGACTGGGAGAGACAGTTTGGATTGAGAAGTGGAACAGTAGGAGATGAGAAGAAAAGGTTGGCACTGGTCAATGTGGACAGACCTCCTTGTGCAAAATTTGAAAGATTAATTAGCCTGATGTAATGATTTTTGAATCATTTAGCCAAGCTGCCATAAATATGTCTAAGATTGCGCCTTCTCTGTGTTTATATAATTTTTCCAGAAAGATGAGCAATTATTATTCATGTACGTAGACTGTATTTAGGTGCAAATGAGGTTTCCATGATTTCGCAAGTGTCCGAGATAATCACTGTTTTGGTGAACACAGGCCTAAAAGGCAGACACAGGCCTTGGCAGCTGCAGCCAGAGGGAAAGGGGCAAGTGAAATCTCCCAGGGCAGACTTATCCCAGCAGGCGTTGGGCCCGGGATAATAAAAGAAAGATGCACAGAACACTCTACGGACCAGGTTTCAAATCACAGCATGTTAAATTAGAGGCTTCATGTAAATAAGCAGGCTTTCCCGAGAAGGGGATGAGGTTTATATGAGACTAAAATCTAGTTTCTTCTTTATGGCTCTAGTTTGTTACACAGCCTTTGTCAATGACATCCCTAATTCCACCGAGGGTGTGTCTGCCATGACCTATGACAACTTACAGTTTGCACAGTTTACTGTATTGCATGTGGTTCTTTAGAAAACAGCAATCACTTGATGTCATTGCTGGAAGGACAACAAATTATGATGAGTATATCCCAGTATATTTAAAATAAAAATTGATACTCTATTTCACAATGAAGACTTATGTGGGAGACAACCTTGTTAAGTGGAAAAGGATGGAGAAATTCAAGGGGACTGATCAGTAACTGCATTCAATTCAGTCACTTAAATATCCTTTAGGATGCCTTGGTTTCTCCTTAAAGATCATTTATGATGCCTAGAAAAATGGCCCGGTTCTTTTTTATCCCCATTACCTCCATTATTAAAATTACAAGAGATCTCATACGTAATTGTCATGATACAAAAGAATGGCAAACCCATGATCTTGTCAATTAATTTTGACTCTACCCCCAAATGAATGCTCATTGACTGAAAGATACGGGGCTTCTTACAAAGCTGAAGGTGGTTGTAACAACCATGCAAAATTCAAAGCCCTCACCATCTCAACACACAAAGTACAAAGAAAGTAATGACGTTTATGTAATTCTAGATTACGATGATTAGTTTCAGATATACGCGTTTTAAGTTGTGGGTATTTTTAGATAACTGAATGAGTAAGTCAACTAGAGCAGGATAAAAGAATGCAATAAATTACACTGCTATTATTTATGGTAGTTTAGTGATGAGACTCCTCTTTTTCTGGGATCCTATATAAAATGTAGATAAATGTTGACATTGGGAATCTGCTTGTATTTTATTTTGACAGCATTTTGTCATCTCTAGTTTAATAGGTGTAGGAAATCTCCTGAGACTTATTGATTCCGAATGCAGTAGTATGAAAAAACTCATTTGCAAGGGAAATACTTGACACAGTGAATCAGGTAGCATTTATGCAAAATTCAAAAAACTAAATTATGTCTACTGTAGTCTTTTATAAATATTTATGATACTAATTACAGAAATTTGTCCTAGTTTGCTAGGGAATAGGCTAACCAAATCTCATTAGAAAAACAAAATTCAGTAGGCAGAATCTTATTACATCTATAAACTAAGACTGGGATAATATTTGAAAGTCTTACCTTAAACATTCTTATGTACATTATCTGAGAGTACTAGCTGAGAAGTATGAATGCATGATACCAGATGTAAACACTCATTCCAAATATTTTAGAATGTCAAG
The DNA here is from genome assembly GCA_028534135.1 of Potos flavus. Lineage (NCBI taxonomy): Eukaryota > Metazoa > Chordata > Mammalia > Carnivora > Procyonidae > Potos > Potos flavus. The sequence continues at coordinate 7,376,426 of CM052895.1, read as the reverse complement.
TCTGTCATTTCAATGATCCTTAACCAAGGCAGTCACTGAACATGAAATTCTTAACTTGCCTTGGATTTATAGTAAATGATCCTAGAATTGCTGCCAGTGTATTTCTTCCTCCAATTAATCAGTTTAGCATCATGTCAATATTTCAAGAAAATGGTAAATTTTTTTTTGAAAATACATCTCTTGTGGTTTAAATAACATCATCAAAAATTAAAAAGACTACACATCAAATGAGAGAAAACATTTGCAAATCCTCTGTTTGGTAAGGGACTTGTATCAGAACGCATAAAGAACTCTCATAACTTGGGGCGTCTGGGTGGCTCAGTGGGTTAAAGCCTCTGCCTTCGGCTCAGGTCATGATCTCAGGGTCCTGGGATTGAGCCCCGCATCGGGCTCTCTGCTTAGCGGGGAGCCTGCTTCCACCTCTCTCTCTGCCTGCCTCTCTGCCTACTTGTGGTCTCTGTCAAATAAATAAATAAAATCTTAAAAAAAAAAAAAAAGATTAAAAAAAAAAAAGAACTCTCACAACTTAATAATAGAAAAGGCAATTCACACCATTTAAAAATGGGAAAAGGTTTGCATAGATATTTCTCCAAAGAAATAGCTGGGCAGTTTCTCAAAAGGCCAGTTATAGAATTAGCACATGACTAATAATTCCACTTCCAGGTTTGTACCCTAAATAAAAAGATCTGTTCACACAAAAACATTTACCTAGTATTCATAGCACCATTATTCATTATTATGAATATCTCCTGGAAGCAGAAACACACCAAATTCCCATCAACAGATGAAATGGATACAATAGAAAATTATCCATCCATACAAAGGAATGAAGTACGGAGATATTCTGGAACACGGATAAACCTCAAAAACATCATACTAAGTGAAAAAAAGCCAGTCACTGAGGGCCACATGTTGTATGACTCTATCAGTATGGAAAGTCCAAATGGGCAACTCCAGAGACAAAGATTAGCAGGTTGCTTAGGGCTAGACAGAGAGGTGAATGGAGAATGCCTAATGGGTGGCCTGTTTCCTTCTGGGGTGATGAATATGTTGTAAAATTAGATTATAGGGGTGGTTGTGTGACTCTGTAAAAAAAAATGAAAACCAAAGATTTGTGTACTTTAAACAGGAGAACTTTATGATACCTAAATTATATCTCAATAAAGCTACTAAAAATGTGTCTCTTGATTTTTCTGTTTGTATAATCCTTGGTTACTGTTGGTTACTCTTAATTTCTTGTTTCTTGCTTTTGTCTTATTTATTTTTTTTAAAGATTTTATTTATTTATTTGACAGAGAGAGAGAGATCACGAGTAGGCAGAGAGGCAGGCAGAGAGAGAGGGGGAAGCAGGCTCCCTGCCGAGCAGATCCCAGGACCCTGAGATCATGACCTGAGCCGAAGGCAGGGGCTTTAACCCACTGAGCCACCCAGGCGCCCGCTTTTGTCTTATTTTTTTACGTACTTTCATTTTTCACATGGTACTAATCCATCCAAAACCTACAGTTGGATGAAAACTCACTTACTGACACCTAAGAGAAAAATATCAATAGGAGAAGCTCAATAAGGAATATCAGTTTGGGGATTCCATGCTAGCCTAAGAAATAATAATTTTCTATAGTCATATTAAACTTGTGGACTTTTTTGTATGTATCATGCCTAAAGGTTATAGATGTGTGTGATTTAGGCGAGAATATTAAACTAAAATTGTAGGTTTCAGCTATTTAGAAAGAGTAGCTATTAAAGGTTTAAGCTCTGCTGAGTTATAGCTTGGAAAGCTAGTGAAGATAAGGACAGGACCCTAGGGTATCTCAAAAAAACTCTTCGAAAAAGCCCATCTTCTGAAATCATAGAAAGGAAAAAAGAAGAAAAGGAGAGTAATGTGTAAATGGGTACAAATCATAACAGAAATACATTTCAGATACTCTTCTTGGGAGAGAAAGTATAGAGTTAAGAAGAGGAAGGGGGAGAGGATGAGGAGTAGAAGGAGAAAAAAAGGAGCAGGAGGAAGGGGAGGACGAGGGGGAAGAGGATGAGGAGAAGTGGGAGGGAAGAGAAGAGGAGAAGGATTGGAACTAAACAAAGCATTAGACAGTTGATTTTCCTAACTGACATATGGTCAAAGTAATTTGGGATTTTTTTTTTCCATGGTAAGTAAAAGATTGCTGAAAACAACAACAATATTAACGTTAGTCACAAGATGTATAGGTAGAACACACAGGTTAAAAACACAGGATTTGAAATCAGGCCCCCTATGTTCAATTCTATATCCCTTAAAAATAGTAACTTAATGGAGTTAGTTAATTTCTCTTTTCCAGGGTTTCCACCTGTGAATATCATAGAGTATTGTTATTAGATAGGACTCTATGACTAGCTTGCAGTGTAACCATAGGAAAACCACCGTAAACACACTGATATATGTAAGTAGAGGGATGCCTGAGATTCCTTTCAGTTCTCAAGTTATAGGACATCTGCTCTGTTTTTAAATTAGTCTAGTTGTAACAGTTTCATCTATAGCCTTACTTGGAAGTGGTCGATATTAAACATCTGAATTCTAATGCTGTTCTCCGAGTGGCAGTAGCCTGAGCAACCCTCAAGAGGCCACCAATGAGGAAAATGCCCAGTAGGAAGATCCAGAGAAACACCATCTATCTGGAATGACTTTTTCATAGATCAAATCGAGGACACTATTGAGAGGATGGAAGTGGGTACAGCGGCCATTTTCTAACACACACACACACACACACACACACACACACACACACACTTGTTCTTCCAGGTCTTTAATCAAAGACTAACCTGGGTGCTGCTGTGAGGGGATTGTGCATTAGTTCTAATCAGTTGGGTTTAAGTAAGAGCCCCTGCTCTGGTGGGCCTGACCTAATCAGTGGAGATCCTTTGAAAGACTGGCATTCCCCTGACTATACTCCAACTACTGGTCTAAAATTTGTTTTCCCTTTATAGGCTCTTCCTTTCCTGAGTCTTCAGCCAATGCCCAAAGGAGTTTCAGTCTGCTCCCAATGTTTTCTTGAATTTCTGTCCTGTGGATTTCAACCTTCCTTCATGAGTTCCAATAATCATGTACATCAGTTCCTTGCAGTTCCTCTATCTCTGTCTCCCTCACTCTACATAGATACACAAACAGAGAAATATATTCTAAATGATTTTTTTTTGCTTATACAAGGCATTTGTAAGAGGTCTGGAAAGTGCTTCTTTCTCCCTTCTTTACCCAGCTTCCTAATTGATCTGTTCATGGCAAGCATTTCCTTCATAGCCTTGCAAAGCCCCAGGCTTAGTTTGTTGTAGCATCCAAGCTAATGAAATTCTATTTGAGACAATAAGTAAGAGAGGGTATACTAATAAAAAAGACCAAAAAACCCTATACACTAACAAAGTAAAAGCCAACAGATACAAATTCCAACCTCCTTATAAATGTGAATTTCCACCCTTAGCTACATATCCTTGGCCTTCACGTGTACCATCAGTGTTCTTGGGGCAGCTGTGAGCAGTGGGAAGTAGAGACTTAATCCAAGTTTACCCCATTTTATTGTGTTCCCCCTATTGTGTTTGCAGATTTTTTTTTTTTTTTTTTTAACAAACTGAGGGTTTGTGGCAACCCTGCATCGAGCAAGTCTATTAACACCATTTTTGCAATAGCATCTCTCTACTTTGTATCACATTCTGGTAATTTTTTACCAGAGACTTTGATTTAAAGTCTCTCCCTTTAAATCAAAAGCTAGAAATAATTAAGTTTGATGAGGAAGGCACGTCAAAAGCCGGGACAGGCTGAAATCAAGACCTCTCTTGTGCCAAACAGTCAAGTCAGGAAGGCAAAGGCAAAGTTCTAGAAGGAAATTAAAGGAGCTGCTCCAGTAAACACATGAATGATAAGAAAGCGGAAAAGCCTTATTGCTGATATGGAGAAAGTTCTAGTGGTCTGGAGAGAAGATCAAACCAGCCACACCAATCTCCCTAAGATAACTCATGAAGGTGGCTACATTAAACAACTCATCTTCCATCTCAATGAAAAGTCTTACACTGGAAGAAGATATCATCTAAGAATTTGATAGCTTGAGAGAAGTCAATGCTTGGCTTCAAAGCTTCAAAAGACAGACGGACTCTCTTGTTGGGGGCTAATGAAGCTGATGGCTTCAAGTTGAAGTTAATGTTCATTTACCATTTCAAAAATCATAGGACCTTTAAGAACTACGCTAAACCCTCCATGCCTGAGCTCTATAAATGGAACGACAAAGCCCAAATGACTGCCCGTCTATTTACAACATGGTTTACTGAATATTTTAAGCCCACTCTTGAGAACTACTGCTCAGGAAAAACAAAATCATTTTCAAACTATTACTGTTCACTGACAATGGACCCGACAACTCTGATGGAGATGGAGAACAAAATTAATGTTGTTTCCATGCCTGCTAACATGACATCCATTCTGCAGCCCATGACTCAGAGAGTAATTTCAACTTTCAAGGCTTATTATTTAAGAAATACATTTTGCAAAGCTATAGCTGCCATAGAGAGGGATTCCTCTGATGAATCTGGGCAGAGTAAATTGAAAATCTTCTGGAAAGGATTCACCACTTTAGATGCCATTAAGAATATCTGTGAGTCATGGAGGTCAAAACAGCAATATTCACAAGAGTTTGGAAGAAGCTGATTCCAACCCTCATGGATGACTTTGAGGGGTTGAAGATGTCAGTGGAGGAAGTCACTGCAGATGTGGTGGAAATGCCAAGAGAAGAATTAAAAGTGGAGTCTGGAGGGTGTGACTGAACTTCTGCGAGCTTATGATCAAAGTGGAACAAATGAAGAGTTGATTTTATGGACGAACAAAGCAAGTGGTTTCTTGAGTTGGTACAGATGCTGTGGAAATTGGTGAAATGACAACAAAGAAATTTAGAATATTCCATTAGCTTATTGGTAAAGCAGTAGCAGGGATTGAGACGACTGACTCCAATTTTGAAAGAAGTACTAGTGTGGGCAAAATGCTACCGAACAGCATCGCATGCTACAGAGAAATCATTTTTAAAAGGAAGAGTCGATTCATGCAGCAAACTTCACCGATGTCTTATTTTAAGAAAAGGCATAACCACCTCAACCTTCAGCAACTACCACCCTGATGGGTCAACAGCCATCAACATCTTTCTGTAAAGAATGCCTTGGGATTTTGATAAGGATTGCATTGAATCTGTAGATCACTTTGGGTAGTAAGGACATTTTACCAATATTAAGTATTCCAACCCATAAACAAGGGATGTCTTTCCCCTTAGTATTTTTGTCTTTAATTTTTTTCATCAATATTCTATAGTTTTCAAGGTACAGATGTCTTATCTTCTTAGTTAAGTTTATTCCTAAACATTTTGTTCTTTTTGATTCTATTAAAATGAGTAAGAATATAAAAGCCATCCAAACCAGAAAGGAAGAAATAAAATTATTTCTGTATGCAGATGACATTATCTTACTCATTCAAAACCCTTAAGACTCTGCACACACACACACACACACACACACACACATACACACACACACACACGTACGTCTGTTAGGACTTGTAAACAAATTGAGTAAAATTGCAGAATGTAAAGTCAGTTTTATTCCTATAAAGTAGCAGTGAACTATTCAAATTAGGAAAATAATCTCTTTCACTTTTACGTATTTATGTTAATTTTCTTTAGAGCACATGGAAGAGTTTCCAGTGAGGAATATTCTGGAAAATAATGGATTCTGAAACTCTTAAACTGCCTATGGAAAATGTTGTTTTGTTTTTAAGCAGAAAAAAGAAAAGTAGTGTCTCTTCACCTAGAAAAGCATTATGGAATCCACAACCTATGGGAGTCAGGATAGTGTTCAGAGAAAAGCTACAAAGATGATTCGCATTTGGAATACAGGAGTCATTCCAGAGGTTAAAGGGACAGAGACTGTTAAGCCTTGAGGCAGACGGTTTACTGAGAATCCTCAAATATATGAGGGTTTTCTATGCAGCGGATGGTGACCTCCTGTTTTCCTTATTTTTTTTTTTTCCTGAAAACAGGACCAAAGAAAATAGACTAATGCTGAGTGAGCCAGATTAAAAATAAATAAAATTGTCTTGGTAGCGAGCACTGTTAATCACTGAAATTCAGGCTACAGACGCTCCTTCTCTGCGGGCTGATGAAAAGTAAATGGTTTTGGTTCAACCTCAAGATAAGCTAATGAGAGTTGATCTCGGATGGCTCTTTTGAAGGTTCATTAATAGAAAACAAGAGCTTAAATGAACTTTTGAAGAAATCACATATCTCTTCAAAATAGCTTGCAAACTAAATTTCAGGGACAACAAGCGATAGGTATCTCATGGCTCTAATGGGGCATTTTTTTGTCCTGTATTATAATGAATGAAGCTGAAATCTATGAACTCCGATTTGCTACAGATTTAATTCTGGAAAACTCTAAAAGTGATCCCTAAATTAAAAGATACACTTAAAGGAAGAAGTGTGCAAATTTTACCTTGCATATTATGGAGAGCATTCTCATTTCCGTAGAATATTTTTGAAGTATTTTCTAAGTTTGCATCTAATGGATTGTCACAAATAAAATAAATGCTCTTAAAAAATAAATCCAACAATTGCACAGATTAAAAAGAAGATATGTAATTCTTGTCCTTGAGAATCCAAAATCCAAAAATGAATCAGATTAGCAAATACTTCTGTGCAACTTGGTTTAAAAAAAAAAAAAAAAAAAAGGATGTGATTCTAGAAATATACCAAGAGTTGTAGTTATGTAAAAGATGGAGTTAATGGACTTTGGGAAAATATTCGAACTGAGTTTTAAAAAATGAGCAGGAGTTTTTCAAATACATTAGAGAGTGGGTAGTCTAGGCAGGGAAAACCATAAAGACAGAAGTTGGCATGCCAACGAATATGAAAAGTTCAGTATTCCAGGGAGGTAGGAAGGTAGGGATCAAGTAAGGGGAGCAGAGCATCATTAGAACCAGACTATAAAAATGCCAGGTGAAGTGTTTGGACTTTACAATGTTCAGTGAAAATTCATGTGCAAAGGAGTTGCCTTGGCTTCAACCCTGGAGTTGAGAAGATGATTCTACTGCAGGTTTTTCAAGGATGAGACTCTGACAATGAGAGTACCAGGCACTGTGGAACCAGTAAAAGTTACCGTGTATCTCTGTAGCTCCCGACTAACCTAATGAACCTTTCTAGAATATTTGTAAGAAAGGCCAATGACATCACCTCTTTTTATCCAGCAATGGCTTCCCAAAATGTTCAAGATAATAATGCCAACTGTTCTGCTAGAATGGAGAAGAAAACAGTCCAATGTACAAAAATCTACGCTCGCTGAACAGTACACTGGAAAATGGCGGCATATTTTTTCAACCCCAAAGAAAGAGGAGATGTACCTGGGCTGAAAGAGTAAGGGTGCGTACTTGACATGCACAGCTGCCTTGCAAACTGTCATCCACTTGACAGGATGCAACAGACTGACATTCCACACATGAATATTTCATAGCAAAACTGTGACTTACCAGTAAATGGGGTAGGAAGTTGGTGAGGAGGGTGGTGAGGGATATTTTACAGTCATGTTGCCACTGGATAAATATCCTCCAGCCAAAGGCTTACTTTGAGTGACAAAACTCTTCACAGGAAATGTTTGCAACATAAGGCTTCTGACAAGTCCCTGATTTTCAAATAATCATTAAGCGCTTTTCTTTAACTTTTAAACAGTGATGCAGAAAACCATGAGAGAGAATGTGAATGGTCTTCTGGTGCTTATGTCATAAAAGAATTGAAACCCTGCAAATTTTAAGTGTTAATTCAATTTTATGGATTTAGGAAACAATAAGCCTCAGGACTGAAGATCACTAACCTGCTACACTTGTGCACAGAACAGTTACTAAGAAAAGACTAGGAAGAAATAATTACAGGGACATGTTTGAGGGTAAAAATATGAAACATTCTGCCTCTAGGGTAAACTTTCAATCATCTGCCTTATAAGGTAGATGTGATGACTCTTCTTGGGAGTCATACTTAATTGTTTTAAATAGTTGAATAAAAAAATCTTTTAAAACCCCTTCTGGGATGAATTTAAAAAAACAAACCAAAAAACAAAACAAAACAAAACAAAAAACAAACAAAAAAAACCCAAAACTCTTATAAATCAGCGAAGTTAAAGAGAGAGAAGAGACCAGTTTAGGCAGGTCCTTCGTATGAATCCCAGAGATAATCCACCTTAAAAGAAAAAGTGCACACTGTCCCACCTGAATTGCAGGATAAGGTAGTTTGAAAATTTCTACCTCTTCATTGCTGTTTTATCATTTCTTCAAGAATTGTGATTTTCCAGAATACTGTGAATTTACATTATGCCTAAGCAAAAAGTCATTTATTTTTATCTGACTCTGCATGTTGGGTACTAGAAAATATTCTAGTATTCTAGTATTTATTGTGAGAAAGATATGGAAACAATAGAAAAATGTGGTGATTCTCAAGCGAAATGGGGAGGAAACACATGATTCTAAAGTTATTATATATCTATATATAATACCTTATGTTTTATTTTTTACTGTGATCATTGCCACAATAAATCCGTAACATTAAAACAAAATACATGCACACACTCAAACTCACTAATTTTGTAACTCTGATTTCAAAGCATGAAATACCTATTTAGCCAGAAAGTGTCCTTTCTTTGAATTATCATTCTGATTCACTGAGGGTCTTTGTTGTTGTAAATTTTCTTAAATTATCTTAATTCACTGATTTTCTAGGTTATGGGTACAATAAATTGAGATGTGGTACATATTCTTCAGCTAGAGAAAAAAAAATCATTTTCGAAAGTATCATACAAAATAAAGTTCATTTCCTTCTCCGATCGTTACTCAGTACATGACAACACACTTCTTTTGAGTGCAATACTGTCTAAAATGCTAATGCCTACACTTGAGAGAGATGAAGCACAGCCAAAAAAAAAAAAAAATCAAATTTTGCCCAATCAAATTGTAAATATTCTTTATTCTATTTCATTATCTGGCTGTCAGTGTCCTATTGATCTACATTTATTTTTAAACACTTTTACTTGTGTATATAGATAAAGAGTTTCGGTCATTAATAAAATGTGTCATATTACAGTTAAGACCGGAGGATGCCTTCCTTTGGTAAAATATCTACAGTTTTAAGAAAAGAAGATGCTATGATTATAAAAACATTGCTCATTGTTAAAATCGGAGATGGAATTTAGTTCCAGATAAATAATAGACTTAAAACTATGTCCTGTAGCCTTTTAGTTAGGCTATTCATTATTAATTGTTTTCCTAATGAATAGTCAAGAAAGATCTATAAATGCATAGAGACTTCTGGCATGAATATGGCTATCTAAATCAATTCCCTGCCCCCATACCTGTTCCTCCTATAAGTTACATAAAGGCAATAAAGATCACTTTCAAACACCCCATATTCAATAAAAGTAGAAGAGGGATATACTATTTACATAATGAATATACGTGTACTGACTGTAGGTCAGTGGGATTTGGCAGAAGCTGCATAAGAGGAAGAAAAGACAGAGCAGAAAGAAGTTCAGAAGTACCAGTTCTTTGAAGACAGAAAAATACACATCCTGAAAGAGAGGCATTCATTCACTAAGTGCAAAAGTTATATACCTTGTATGCAGGCCAGCAGCAGAAACTTCCTGGGCAAGTTTTAGAAATACATTACGTATCAAAATCTATGCATGGCCAAGATGAATGTATATCTCACATACACACACACACACACATAATGTATATCTCATGTATATGCTTGCTATATTCTAAATACATAGAACACTGCTTGCCATGTTGGAAATGTTTGTTGAGTGAATACATGAATCACATAGAAAAAATTTAGCAAAGAGTACTTAGTAGAAAGAAAACAGAAATGGCTTTTATATATATTTAACAATGTTTAATCCCTAATCACACTAAGACAAACTATTCCTTTTTTAATTATTAAATTGGCAAAAATCCAAATACTTGATAAAACTTCCTACTGGTAAAGCTATGGAGAAAGTTATCATGTATCACTGATGGTCGTGTAATTTGTATAAAGTTTATGGAGGAAAAGCCATCAAAAGTACAAAGCTGGGGTGCCTGGGTGGCTCAGTGGGTTAAAGCCTCTGCCTTCGGCTCAGGTCATGATCTCAGGGTCCTGGGATCGAGCCCCGCATTGGGCTCTCTACTCAACAGGGAGCCTGCTTCCCCCTCTCTCTCTGCCTGCCTCTCTGCCTACTTGTGATCTCTCTCTCTCTGTCAAATACATAAATAAAATCTTTAAAAAAAAAAAAAAGTACAAAGCTAATTTTGACATAACAGTTCTAATCTGGGTAGCATCCTAGAGACCTGCCCATGTGCCTAATGAAGTAGGTATAAGGGAATTCTCTACAAATTATCAAAAGTATAATAATGAAAAGAAATCAAATTCCCATTGATAGAGATGAGGACTGTTTAAGTTACTTATGAAACATCCCCTCAATAGGAATATGATGTAGCTAGAAAGAATGAGAGAACTTTCTATAAGATCTCCAGGATACATAATGAAAGAAGTGTAAGTCAAGACAGTATTTATATTGTGCTATCTTTTGTGTTTTAAAAGAGAAAATAAGGTTATTTGTTGGTACTTATTTGTAGACTCGCAAAAACTCTGGAAGCACTGAGATGAGAATCTAAAAATATTTGTTCTCTATTTGAGTGATGGAAGTGGCAACAAGAGAGAGAAAGAGAGACAACAGTAAGATGTGGAAAAGAGACAGGTGTACAAAACTTTTCCTACCTCAAAATTTTGGAAGCTGGCCAACAAATTTCCTATCAAAATTTTAAAATTTAAATTAAGAAATTATGGAAGGAAATGCCAGCACATAAAATAAAGTACTAATACCCAGATTCATTACCAAATGACACTCTGAGATTTACAGCAATAGAGAAACTCATTAGTCTAATCATTCTGCAAATGATTATTGAGTTACTTCCACTATTCAAGCTGATGGAGAAAACGTGATTAACTGATCAGGGGTTGGCAGGATGGCTATCCTCTTGAAACTTATTTCAGTAAAATAAGAACAGACCATTTACATTTAAAAAGAGAACTTAAAACCATGATGGTATCAGACAGTATTGTTATTAAGAGAAAATAACATGATACTTCATGGACCGTGACTTAAGAGAGATTTCTGTTGTTTTGTTTTTTGTTTGTTTCTATGATCTGGGAAAGTGTCTGAGGATGGACACTGAAGATGATGACTTTTGAACTATGACCTGACAAAACGAAGGCAGGCATGCACATTTCAGAAGGACAAGCATTCCCCCGAGAGACCAGCAGAAGCGAAAGCTTGGGGTGGAGCAAATTCAGCAGTTTGGAGGAGAGAAAAATCTTCAGTGTGAATACAGACAGATGAACAAGGACTAGGAGTGGCATGAATTCAGAGGTGTGAACCCATCATGCAGACATATTGAGCAGGGCAAGAAGTCTGGGTTGTATCTTATGGGGGATGAGAAGGCAATGGGAGGTTTCATGTAGATGAATGATGTCATCTGAGCTCTGCAAATAAGGGGCCTGACTCTGCTCTCTGCTGGGTATTTTGGGGAGCAAGGGTTGAAGTAAGATGGATGCCTGAGAGACTCAGTTGCAGCTATACACGAAACTCAGGAGCAAGGCTGAATCAGGACACAAAGCTTGGGAATCCTTTACATATAAATGCTATTTAAGGCCAAAGGAGTGGGAGACAAAATCACTAATGAATAAACATCGATACAGAAGAAATGATAAACACAGTACTCATTCTATGGGCATGCCAACTTGTTGAAGTGGGGAAGAAGAGAGATTCAAAACAAACCGAGAGGTTAACAATATAAAGTAATTAAAATCACGCACGAATGAAAGCAACTAAGATAAAAGTCATGCTGGGAAAACATATGCGTCAAACATGATTTTCAATGAATATGTGGTTTTTAGAGATTATTGATGGGGTCCCGCTCTTCATTTAAATAAGGCAAAAAATATGAGCAAAAATTTACATAAGCAAAGATTATAAAGACATGAGTGATGCACAATTTTTTCAGTTATTCAAGTAGTAGAATACAAAAAGTAGACTCTAAACATTTTTTCATGATACCACTGTATTTTTCATCTGTGGGTAAAACAATTTTGCTTCCGTAAAAGCATTCAAAACTTGTGAGATCGTAATTAAACTAATACAACTGAACATAGATGTTTGTTGCATAGTACACAGTATGTAGCAAAAGCAACATGTTCATCCAGTTTGACTCAGTAATTCCACCTTTGGGAATATGTAACCTAAGACCAAAATTCCACACAAGAGGACTATGTTGATGCAGAACCAGATTTTCACTGCGATACCCTTTAACTTTAAAAAAACTGAATCAACAGAGACACATATAGACAAGTGGTTGAAAAAAAACAAAAACAAACAAACAAAAAAAACCAAAACAAACAAAAAAGAAAAGTGGTTGAGCCCAGTATAAAACATCTGTAGATTGGATAAATATTTTTAAACTAATAAAAATTATCATTAGAAGTGACCTATGGAAATCCATGGAAATGTGTGTAGTTACAGTGAGTTTTTTTAAAGAAGTTAAAATAAATGGCATTTGTATTGTTTTAGTCTGTCCCCATCTCATGACCAGTTGACAATTTTTCTCTTTTTATTTTCCCTTCCCACTTCTAAGATGTAAAATCCCAAAGGACTAGCTATCTATCCCTTCCTCTCCCCGAGTAAATATCTCTGTCATTTATCCAATCACCACTTTGTTGGCATGCACTTTAGGGATGGGGCTGTGAGTTAGTGAGGACATCCTAACTGATGGATCTTCATTTCAGGAATCATGGTGTAGAGTTCTGATGAGGCTCTAGTAAACCAGAGATAAATTGTGGAGTGGTATCACAAGTTGCAGCAGGGGGGCGCCTGGGTGGCTCAGTGGGTTGGAGCCTCTGCCTTCGGCTCAGGTCATGATCTCGGGGTCCTGGGATCGAGCCCCGCATCTGGCTCTCTGCTCGGCGGGGAGCCTGCTTCCCCCTCTCTCTCTGCCTGCCTCTCTGCCTACTTGTGATCTCTCTCCTCTTTGTCAAATAAATAAATTAAAAAAAAAAAAGAAGAAGAAGAAGAAGTTGCAGCAGGGAAATGGTCTTAAAATCATTAGGAGGAAATACGAAAAGTAGATAGGTTTAGGTTGAGACCATAAATGCTGAGATATGAAACAGTCTGAGAATGCAAGAAGAAAACTTTAACGCATGTCCCAAATACACCACAGCTGGCTAGCTATAGAGGGCTTAGAGAAGTGCAAGGAACTGAATCGTTTTGGGGTGGTTTCAATGGAAGAAACAAACAAAAAATCTCTTTCACTCAAATCCTTTTCGCAAAGCCAAAGAAGTCACTGAAAGCATTGTTTTCTTCCCTCTCCTTTCAGATTTGCCTAACCCTACCTATCACCTGAAGCATTAGTATCTATTAATTTGTAACCATATTCACAAAAAGTAATAAGAGTTGCCCCAATCTCCCCAGATATAATAAAATTTTTAATACTGGCCTCCTGGACACCAAGTCTTATGGTGAAGGAAGGGATCACTATCCTTGTGCCCTGTTGGTAGAAATGTAAATTGATGCAGCTACTGCAGAAAACTGTGGAGGTCCCTCAAATAACTAAAAAGGCAACTACCATATGATTCAGCAATCCTACTTCTAAATACACATCCAAAGGAAATGAAGACAGAATGTTCAGGAGGGCACGTACTGCATGGAGCACCGGGTGTGGTACATGAACAATGAATCTTGTAGCACCAAAAAAATAAAATAAAAGTATTCGGGGGGGAAAAAAACACATCTGTACTCCTATGTTCACTGCAGCAGTATTCCCAATAGCTAAGGTATGGAATCCACCTAAACCTCTGTCAATGGATGAATGGATAATAAGTGATATACACAGCGGAATATTATTCAGCAATGAAAAAGGAAAAATCTGTGCCATCTAAAAAAGCCATACTTATGAAATAGAGCCTAAAATAGTGGTTACCGGAAGTTGCAGGGTGGAGAAAATGGGAAGGTGTTGAGGAAAGCAAACAAACTTGCAGCTATAAGATGAGTCAGTTCTGGGGATCTAATGTACAGCATGGTGATGATAGTTACTAATACTGTATTACAAACTTGAAAGTTGCTAAGAGAGTACTTTTTCGATGTTCTCACCCCAAAAAGAGACAGCAATTATGTGACCTGACAGTGGAGTTAGTTAACCTCACGGTGGTAATCATTTTGAAGTATTTAAGTGTATCAGAACAAATCCAAATGCTCTACCCCTTAAATCTACATATTATCTTTGTTAATTATATCTCAATACAGGTCGGGGATTGGGGGGGAAGAAGGGGATCCCTAGTGGGAAATAGTAAGTCACAGTGGTGAACAGGTTAAGGAGAGATCTCACTTTTTTTTTTTTTTTTTAAGATTTTATTTATTTATTTGACAGAGAGGAGAGAGATCACAAGTAGGCAGAGAGGCAGGCAGAGAGAGAGGGGGAAGCAGGCTCCCCGCTGAGCAGAAAGCCCGATGTGGGGCTCGATCCCAGGACCCTGAGATCACGACCTGAGCCGAAAGCAGAGGCTTTAACCCACTGAGCCACCCAGGCGCCCCGAGATCTCACTTTTGAGGCTTTTGGAAACCATCTTCCAAATCACAAAGATGAGACGATCTCAGAAATATATTTCCCACAGCAGAATGATTTCCCTGGCAGGGATTTAGGCACAATAGGAAGTTATGACTTTTTCAGACAGCTGAGGAATTACTGAGTATTTCTGTCCCCTGGGTAGATCGCCAAAATTATTATCATGTCTTTATATGTGCAGTGCCACCCTTTGAGAAGGATTTCATCACACTAGAACTCTATTACTATTAAGGTCCACTGAGTCCCAAGAAAAAATAGCAATGTATACTCTCCTTCATTACCTTATTGGCAAAGTGAATAACCCCTAACACAAGAAATCCGAAAAAACAGCCTGTCAGGTCACTTCAAGGTAAGGTTAATCCAGGGCTGATGGAATATGCTCCTTATTCCAGAAAGGTATATGAAAATTTATGATTCTACTGAAGAACTCAGAACTCTGTCCAGCCTTGTGTTGATGCTGAGCAAAAGGAGAAAATGGTGTGTTAAAATCGGATTATTTCCTAGAACTGTCTAACAAATAGAAAATTAAATGCTTACGTTCAGTATCTTAGCATGCTGTCCTGCATTTGCTTTATCATTTACTATGTTAACGGTTACAAAAGTCCTACTACGATATTTTATCATAGTAACATTAACTATATTTCTCCTATATGAAAATTATACATCAGAGTTCCAGAAACAAAGGTGCAATGGATGATAGTGCATGTACTGGGCATCTTTTGTTTCAGCCTGGTTCCCCCAGAAATTAGAGCCTGAGGCAAAGGCTTCTGTGTTCCTAGTGTTTTAGGAAATGCAATGCCTGAGAGATCTGATGGCCAGGAGAGTGAGGCAAAGCAGAGAAGTAAACTCCAAGAACATGTTTTTGAGTTGATGGCCACTGATTGCTTGATCTCATTAAGAAACCATACAAAGTGCATCTCAAGACAGCCTATCCAAAGAAAGGAAATGAGTGGAATATATTCCCCATTTCCTATCTCCCATTTGTCAAAGATAGGTCCTTAGGGAAGGTGGGAATTCCCCATATGTTCAGATTGCTTATGTATGGATACTGAGCTGAAGCCCATATTCTCTTTGTGCCTTGGGAATCCAAAGCTTGGCTCTAGGACAGGCGGCATGGTGTGCAGGACAGAGCAGGAGGCAAGGGACAGTCAGGTTGCATCTGTAGGAAATCTGTTGGAGCCCATGCAGAGCAGATGGCCCTAAGCAGGGGCTGGAACGAGGCATAGTGGGGATAAAAGGAAATGAAGTGGCTCAGAAAAGTGGTTCTCAAATTGTTGCAGGCATCAGAAGCCCCTAGACAGCTTGTTAAAATGCAAATTGCTGGATGCCACCCCCAGAGTTACTAATACTGTACGTCTGGGGTGGGCCAAATTATGTGCATTTCTAACAAGTTTGGAGGTGATCCGGATGCTACTGGTTGCCAACCACACTTTGAGAAACACTGTATACCTCTCCAGTCCACTGTACCCCTCCCACACATGTTCCCTTGGGTGCTGATAGTGTATACTGGCCAACTCCTGTCATTCCTTCTGTGCGTCATCCATTCCCTCCAGGCCTCAGACTCTGTCTCTGGCTGTGCTCTAAGTGGACTCAGGCTATCCACCTCGAGGAAAGGAAGATGGTAAGGAAGGGTCCTGGGGAAAAGCCATCTTCTGAACTCTATGTCTCAGGTGATAGAAACCTCTTTACAAATTGCAGGGACAATAAGGTCCATCTCTGCATGTCCAAAAAAAAAAAAAAAAAAAAATTACTGTCACCAGCCCAGAGAGTTCAGTGGAATCTAGAAGACAGATATACTCTCTCTTGACTCCTAAACCCAAACTTCTTTCCTGTGGTTATTGATCTTTTTTTGTTCAGCTACAGTGCGGTTTTATGGAAAGATGGAAAGAGTAAGGATAATCTAGAGTAAAATGATTTTACTAAGCTCCATTAATGTGTATCTATAATTAAGACTTTTGAGAACAGGAGAGAGATATTGTAAGACGGTGCTAATTGGGCAATGAAGTTTATCTAGAGTTCAGAAAACTTGATAGGACCCAACAACACAGATAAATTGCAAAATCAGACTATGGATGGGGAGACACGATTCTCCACTTTTTATAAAGAGTATCTGTATTAGGGGCGCTTGGGTGGCTCAGTGGGTTAAAGCCTCTGCATTCGGCTCAGGTCATGATCTCAGGGTCCTGGGATCGAGCCCCGCATCAGGCTCTCTGCTCAGCAGGGAGCCTGCTTTCCTCTCTCTCTCTCTGCTTGCCTCTCTGCCTACTGTGATCTCTCTCTGTCAAATAAATAAATAAAATCTTAAAAAAAAAAAAAGAATATCTGTATTAGAAATTCTTCAAGTTGCCTTGAAGCAATTAGGTAAGTATCACAAAAATCACAACCTATCATCCATTTAGGGACATGTGTGTTAAATTAAAAATGAGGTTCAGCGGTATGGAGAAATATCCCATCACAATAATTTCACGAGTGACTGTGCTTGCTGACTTTGCAGCTACAGAGTAGAGGCCTTTCAGAGGCCTTTCCAGTAGAGCCCCATGGGAGCGTCTGTTTAATTCAATTAATAATTTAATAATAACTATTAGAGGATCTGTGAATTCAGAAGGATGACAAGATTCTACAGAAGGCAGAACATTTGGACAATTTCCATTCAGTCATTCAATATTTATTGAACACCTGTCTTACATTAAGAACTTTGCTAAGTACTGGGAAGTACCAAGATGATAAAAGGTATCTTTGCCCTCTAGAAGTTCATGGTCTACTGCAGGAGATGATGAATAAGCATGTAATTGCAATAATTTGTGAACAGGAGATTGCTCCAATTGGGGGCAACTGTGATGGAATTCCTTTAAGAAATGCTGTTTCAGTATTATGTAAGCCAGAATGTTCATTCTCATTTACATAAACCTTATACACAGTGTAAAGCCAATGTTCAAATCAAATAATAAAATACATTTACAATAATTCATTACACACACACACACACACACACACACACACACATGCACGCAGTGTACTTAATGAGACCCAGTTTATAATTGGTGTACGCCCCCTGTTCACCTCTCCTAAATGTGACCCTTGTCTGGTCTATCTCACATCTGATATATGGCTGACATTACCCTAGAAATGTGGGAGAATGGAAGAGAAGAGGAAAGAAACAAATTTTGTAACAGTTGAAAATGTGATTCTATGTCACTAAATGCAACTCTCAATACTCTTTCTCACAACTTATCTGCTTATCTATTTGGGCAAATGCAGGGGAATGGAAATTCTTAAAGACCTCTGCTCCAGACTACGTCTTAGCCACTTCCTGCATAAATATCCACCAAGCCACAGATACCATGGGAAACTGTAAGAAAACAGGTAAGTAGGCTGAGATGTATCAAGGCAGCTGGGTCCCAGAGGGGACTGCCTTTTAGGGAATAATTTGTTTCTTCAATTAATCAAAAAGATGTATAGGTTAAGATGAAGATTTTAACAATCTGCACTTTCTAAGTATTAAATATCATCAGTTTTTTGAAAGGCAAAATTCATTGTAAGTAATCACCACATATTAATAATATTATTGGGTATAAGTTAGAGCTCATGATGACAAAGGGAGAGAGAGCAGAGGAGAAAACTTTTTTCTCTACCTTTTCTCCCTCTTACTCTTCCCTCTTTCTCTTCTTCCTTCCCCTTTTCCCCCTCTTCGCTCCCTGTTCTTTCTCCCCTTCCTTTCTCCCCCATTTCCTTTATTAGACATAGAGTTCTGGCTTAATTAAATCACAGCCTCATGTTTTGAGAGCACAGAGGACTGGAATAGGGTGCCGGGTGAGGTGACATTTGAACTTTGCCCTCAGGGACAAGCAGGAGTTTATGAAGCAGCAAAATCACCCAAGTAAGAAGGAGCACTAATGTCAACTGAGGGCTCAAGTGACCCAACTCACATGGCAATCAGCGCAGCCACCTAACGTTCTGCCTTCACACCACAGGATGTTTGCACTTCTCTTGCTACACTCTTTTTTTTTTTTTTTTTTTAGATTTTATTTATTTACTTGAGAGAGAGAGAGTACAGAGGGAGAGGGAGAAGCAGATCCCCACTGAGCAAGGAGCCCAATGTGGGGCTTGATACCAGGATGCTGGGATTATGAGCTGAAGGCAGACATTTAACCAACTGAGCCACCCAGGTGCCCCATCTCTTCCTATACTCTTTTTTTAAATTAATTTATTTTATTTTTTCAGTGTTCCAAGATTCATTGTTCATGCACCACACCCAGTGCTCCATGCAATACATGCCCTCCTCAATACCCACCACCAGGGTCACCGAAACCC
>CM052895.1:7330811-7357323 GCA_028534135.1 Potos flavus | reverse complement strand
CTCCATATGTAAGTGAGACCATATGATAATTGACTCTGTCTGCTTGACTTATTTCACTCAGCATAATCTCTTCCAGTCCCATCCAGGTTGATACAAAAGTTGGGTATTCGTCCTTTCTGATGGAGGCATAATATTCCATTGTATATATGGACCATATCTTCTTTATCCATTCATTTTGCTATACTCTTAAAATGCAGCCAGTTCCAGCTCTTTAGATTAGTAAGAATTTCTTTCAACCCCTTGAGAGGATTAGAGGTAATACAGCAGTCAAAACCAATTAGACAGAATCAGATGCTTTCCTTCTTAACCCTATCTGAGGACCTCGTGCAGCCTGGGAATTGCCAGTGAGAGAAACCCAGGCTGTCTGTGAGCACAAAACTGGGAAGTCTTGAGAGAAGAGTCATCTCTACTTCAAATTCCTATTTCGACATTTCCCGGATGAACCCTGAACTCCTAATAGGGAGGGTCTTTTTTACTCCTTTTTTTTTTTTTTTTTTTTACTTGCTTGACTCTATGTCCTTGCTCATTCCATCACCAAAGACAATTCAAAACTCAGCAGTAAGACTGAATCAATTCATGTACTAGCTATGCTAAATGTAGACTAAAACTACTCTGATGGGTATATCTGAGACGCTAATTTATAAAACTGCTTCTATAAGAAACTACATCCCTGATTTCCAAAGGAGCAACCTAAGAATAGTTTGGGTTAACTAAGGTCAGTGGTATATCGGACACATACTTGTGTAAGAACCTATAGGACATGCAATTCAACAGCGTGATCAGCCACCGAGTTGGACTTTTTTGTATCCTATGAGACGGGGCAAGGACAGTGGGAGGTAAGAGTTGGCTGAATCTTTTCTTTCTTTGAATTTCACAGTAGAGAATGGCAAGAGGTGGATGGCTATTTAAATGTCAGCTCTGTCTTTTGTTGATTAGTTCATAGCATAATCTTTTTATAAAGGTCTACCAAAAAGTAATGAAATGATATTTCATTTCATACTGAAGGCACACTGTGTAAATAATTATGAAAGAAAGAAAAAACATTTATGGCAATGTAAGTCCCAGGAGAAGCATAAAACCACACGCAAAGGACATTGCATTTACTATTTTTAATATTTTGAATTACAAGTTTCAAGCATTTTAAATTCTGAATTAGAAGCGGGGACTTGCCTTTTTTTTAATTTTCACTACTGAAAATGTGAGGTTTTCACTAAGATTGATCCATTTTTCTAGGAGTTCTATGATCCAAATCTAACCTCTCAGCTGGCTCCTTCCACCTTTTCTTCTTACTATTTTATGTCCAATCTCCTCAAACTCACCCACTGACATCTCTTTTATTGATGCCAAATGTACTGTTTTCTCTTAGAAGTTTGTCCCTAAACCTTCATTTGCCAAAGACTACATCCCATTACCCTTTCTAAATGACTTTTTGGCTTTGCTTTTCTAAACATATCAAAATAAACAAAATATTGATTTTAAAAAGGAATTTTGTAGAAATCTCAATACTCTGAGTTTCTTACACCAATTTATCTTTCACATGGAGGTCACAGGTACTTTCAGTAACCGATCCTACTGTCCAACAGATAACCTTTCATCGGCGAGGAAGTCGCCACGGCTTTACTCTACTTTTGTACTGTCCAGGCGAGTGAGGCAGAAACAAAGCATCTTTAAAAATTCTCGTTACAATCAGCTGAAAACCAGCACAATGAGTTTCTCCTAAGAGGATAATATAGATTTAGGTTTATTAGAACTTAGGGAAAGCAAGCTCGGAATGAGCCAGCTCCAGCACTTGGAAGGCTATTTAAAGGCACCAAAAACTCTGCCAACTGAGCACAGAGCAAAGAAAACAGCAGGGGAAAGTGATCTTGCAAGTGTACGGGAACAAAAATATTGTTTCTTATTTCAAAGACTGCTTACCTCTGAGAATTACCGGTGCCCTGTCTAAACCCCATGCTTAAAAATATATTAGTTTTTCCATGAAATAGAAATATAGTATATTAGAAAAATGCCCCGTTCCTACACCTCTCTACAGATCCTTGAGTATAGAAGAAGAGTAGGCAGAAACCCAGTCAATGGTTTGAGACCAAATTGCAGTCTTGAGTTTAGGTAGGAGAAAATAGGAAGTCGATTCCCCTCTCTTCGCCCAGAAGGACAGTCTGCCTCTCATATCCCAGAGAGAGGGAACTCAGCTGCCTAGTGCCTTGCCAAAACCTCTGGAGGCCAGGGGGTGTAAGAGACTCCTTGTAATCTGCCCTACTCCCTCTCCGCCAATCTTTCGGATTCCCTCGGAAAGAGTTTTCTGCAGGATTCGATGTACGTTATGCTGCCAGCGCACTGGCTCAGATATGCGCTGTGTGATTTCTGCTTTCTCTCCGCGCTTTTCCAATGCCCTACTGTAAGGCTGTGGCAAAAGGCAGTGTGCCATGCACACGTGAGACAGGAGACATTACTTGCTCACCCACCCAGGGAAACGCTGAAAAGCAAGGGTGACAAGGGTTTTTCCTTGGCGATCTTTTGTGCACAGTTTAAGAAATACTACGTTTACTCCTCAAAAAATGATGGCGCGAATCCAACTTTAATGGCCAGATAATGTGCTCTCGGGTCAACTCCTTACCTACCCTTGCTCACTCACACTGGTCCCTAGTATGCTCCCTAGGCTGATCTCCCAGCACTTTCCAAATAAACCACCTACATACAAACCTTTAGAACTCAGCCTCTGCTTTTAGTAGAAACCCAAGCTAAGTTAGAAGGGCATCTAAATCCTATTCACAAATACTGGTAGTAGGTTGGTGGTAGAACTCTATTTTCTCAATCTCACAGCCAACAAGATTCATACAGAGGTGTGTATCCAGGCACAGGAAAGTAAAGATTTTATTCAGTGCTATTCAAGACTTAAATCTATAGACATCATCAGTGAAAGGTGCTCCTTTTTTCTGGGTAATAGTCCATGGATTTGGCTTCTTTAAACTATTTCGGTGAATCTTAGCCTACAAATGTTTTGTTTTTTTTTTCCTTATCAATGTGTCCTATCTTTGATTGTATTTTCCTAGTGTCTTAACCAAACTACTGTCCAGCCGGTTATTTTCCTTCTGGGTCTTCCTTAGCATAAAATTTGGAAGTAACCTTATAATCTAGCCACTTCATAAGTCTAGTGAAAAAAACAAAAACAAAAAACTGAGTCTTAAAATTGTCAAAATAGCTGTCCCAAGGTAGTCCAAATGGTTCACAGTACTGATAAATCACTTTGTCTATTGTCTTTATCTCAAAAGGACCAACGAACTACCATTATTTCTGGATGGTAATTTAGCATTAAATCAATAAATACAATATTTTCTCCCTCAGAGATGTTTTCAGTATTCTGTTTTAGTTATTTCCCCCAAATAGAGTAATTCTTATGTTCTATTATGTTAATCAGACATCATACTTTCTTTTCCAATGAGCTACATAAAGTCCAAAAATTCTATTAAAATATTTTAACAAGGCAATAAGTCAAATTCTGTATTTTAAAAGGTACTTAATAATATCAAAATAATAAAAATAGTGTATTATGGGCAACATATTCTGTCTCGTACAAAGATGATATGCTTGTACAGTTGCAATTCCTTACAACACAAGTCGAAAAAGATTATTAATGCTGTATTAACTGATTTGTTTTGCGTTTATTAATACGTTCTGGAACCTAGATATAGGGGGTTAAGTTTATGAAACTCCTCAGCCTATTGTACCATGTCAACCTTGCTTAATAAAAGTTTCCTCTCTTATATTCATTCATTCATTCTCTAATTCTTATGCTTGTAGCCTTATATCCCACTTTCCTTCCCCTTCATCCCCAGGCAACGATTTTAATATATTCAATGTGCTTCTGTTTATTTAAATATGCTTTTACAAAATGCAAACTGTATAACGTGCAAATATTTTAATTTACTTAAATGGTATTGTGTTATGTATCTCATTATAGTACTGTTTTTTTCACTAAGGATTATGCTTAAAGACCCATTCAGAGTTCTGCTGCTGTTTAGAATGTGAAAATCACAAGAGAACATTGTTCCTACACCAATACTAAGAAAATCAAATAAAGTATATGGAACTAGATTTTTTCTTTAGTCTATCAATGCGCTGAAGTCTCAAGAAAATGAAGTGAATTGACTTTCAAAGGGTGACAAATTCCTCCAAGGAAAGACAGGATGTACAAACTATTTTTGCACTGGCAAAGCCCAAGACAGAAAAATAGTACCCATTACAGTAGGTAAGAAGAAACAAAAAACAAAAACTGAAATGTCAGTAAACACATGAAGGCAGAATATGGGCTCGCATGATAGGTTAAATCCTTGACAGTCTCGGAAACAGAAGCAATCTCTAGCTATCTACTAAATTTTTCTCATGAGCCTTCAGCGCGTGTCCATGAGAAGGAAGGGAGGCAAGCAAGGACACCTGAGAAAGCTTTCCTTAGTACAGGAAACCTAGAGGTGATGATCACTTGTGGAACAGGCATGAAATGCATGAGTGACTATGACTCTTCTCTCATTTAAAGCAAAAGCTGTCCTCCTTTAGATATATAGAAGGAAGCCTTCCTTCCCTATGATCCCAGAAATAGGTGAGCTTTCAGTGGAGAACGAATGAAACAAAAGCTGTTCTAGGGAAAATAGAAGACCTCCCTTATTCCTGTTCTAGGCAAAGGTTAGCTGCTGCTACTGGAAGGGTATAAAGTCTTTTGTTTCAGACATCCTACACAAGTGAAAAGCAGAGTGGTATTGCCAAAGGAAGAGAAACAAGGAATAAGCTTGTGTTTGAAAACCCCTGGGCCAAAAAAAAAAAAAAAGAAAAAAAAAAAAAGAAAACCCCTGGGCCAGACTCCCCACCTATGACAGGCAGTTTGACTGCTATGTGGGGAGATAGAAAAATGCTGAGAGTGAACTCCCTCTGCAGTCCCTAGGGTTCAGGGTCACAGGAATGAACAACTAGATTGTCTTAATTCCCGATAGCCTCACAGAAGCAGAGGAACACAGACTTATAAAGGTGAATATTATATACCTCAGTTTCCACTCTTCTTTTCCAAATATCCAAAATCGAATGAAAAAATGATTTCAAGAGACACAAATAACCATGAGGAAAGGACTTACCATCAACAGCTAAAGCAGTCAACAAAACCAGACTTAGAGATGGTCCATATGCTGAAAATATTTGACATGGCTTTAAAAGAACCACAATAATTATGTTTACAAATCTAGTGAAAATAAGGACAAAATGGATGAACAGACAGGAATTCTGACAGAAAGACATGTTAGGAACATCAATAGAAAATGACAGGTTTTTTAAAAATCCTATCAAAGTTAAAATTATAGGCTTCTTTTCAGACTGGACATATTAGAAGTAATTGTGAATTACAGCACATTTTGGCAGAAATTCTCCAAAGTGAAATAAAAATATTAAAAGAGTGACAAGAAGACGACAAAATACCCAAGACCATTAGCAAATAGTCGAATGTATTGTGTACTTAGAGTCCCAATATTAGAAGAGAGAAAGAGAACAGGATTGTAGAAACACATGAAAAGATAATGGGTGAGAACTTCACAAAATTAATGAAAGACAACAAACCATAAATATTAGATGCTGATAGAATGCAAAGGAGGATGAAATGAGGAATAACATACACAGGTACATCATAAATAAAAAACCCAAAAAATCAAAGAGGAATAGACATTATTAAATTTGTCTAAGCTAGAAACATATTACATATAGAAAAACAAAGACCACAGTGACATCAGACATCTCATCAGAAATTAGGCAAGACAGAAGACCATAAAGACATTTTATACAGAAAGAAACAACAGTCAACCCAGAATTCTAAAATAAATGTTAAGAAAAGTTATTCAAACTCAGTATGGTAACAGACAACTTTATAACTATACAAAAAATGAATTGACAAGTGTAGTAAAAATATAAGAAAATATAAACTATGTTTTCCTTATTTTTAATCTCTTTATAAGACAAAGTTCAAACCAAATGATAACAATATATTTTAAGGAATATGATATGTGTAAAAGTAAAACATATGATAGCAATAATGCAAATGAAGATGGTGGAAAGTGCAAGTATACTCTAGTTTCTTACACAATATGTGAAGTTGTACAATATTCTTTGAAAGTAGATCATTGTACTCTCAAGACATATACTGGAAACCCTAGAACAATCATTAAAGAAATAAAAAGAAGTAGAACCAATAAGCTATTTGTGAAGATAAAATGGAAAAGTCAAAACAGTACCAATGACTCACAAAAAGAGGAAAGTAGAACAGAAACAGGATGGAAAATTAAAAACAAAAAGAAGATATATCAATATTTGCTACCGTATCACTATGACATAGCAGTTCTAACATATCAGTAATTACCTTAGATTTAATTTATCTAAACACTGTGATAAAAGCTGGAGGTTAAAAATTCAAGTAACAAAGACACGCCCGATTACAAGCTGTTGAAAAGATGATGGAGAATGAAAAGAATACTGAAAAGAAAATTGTAGTGGCTACGTAAGTATCAAAAAAAGCATACTTAAAAACAAGGAATCTCACCAGAGAGTAAAATCAATGAATTGATACTTAAGAAACATTCAGCACAACAACATGAGAATCAACAATTTTTTTTTCAGGTGCACATAAAACATTGAACAAGAGAGACTATAACCTTAAAGATCAAACCTCAACAAATGTAAAAGAACTGAAATTAGACAAAATATGTTATCTGACTACAGCAAAGCTGAACTATGAGTATAAATGACAATATGTATGGAAAATTCTCAAGTAATCACAAAGTAAACAACACATTTCTATGTAGCCTCTGATACAAAGAAACCTTGTCTGGTACAAGTATCCATCCATACTGAATGGATATGAAAACCTAAACCAAAATTTGTGGAACACAGCTAAAGCAAGACTTAGATTCAAATTTATAAAATAAATGCCTACATTATAAGATAAGAAAGTTCTGATAATAATGATACTGGTTCCTAATATAATAAACTGGAAAGAGAGTAGCAAAGTAATTGCAAAGCAAGCAGAAGAAAAGTAGTAATCCCCCCAAAAAAGTTAAAACCAAAGAAAAGATAAATAAGGCAAAAATATTTTTTAAGATTAATGAACCCGATGAGACTCTAGGCGGATTTATAAGGAAAAATAGTTTACTAGTGTCAGGGAAAAAAGGAAAGTATAGCACTGCTAAAGGCATTAAGTGAATAATTAGGAAATAATATAAAGTGCTTTATGACAATACATTTGAGAACTATATAAAATGGACAATTCATTGAAAGATATAAATTACCAAAGCTCACTCAAGAACAAATTTATACATGAATATCAAGGAAATTAAGTATAGACTTCTCAAAAATCAAACTCCAAGGTCAGTTGCTTTTACGGTAAATTCTACCAACCATTTAAGGACTAAATGCCAATTATACGCAAACTGTTCTATAAAAATACAACATTAAATAACACCTCCTACCACATTTTATGAGACAGTATTACCCTGATAATAAAGACATTATAAGAAGAGTGCAGACTAATATCGCTTATAACATAGGCTCATAATTATTAACAAAGTATTATCTAAGTCCAACAATATATAAAAGAATACATTGGTAGCTTCATCCAGGAATGAAATAATTTTGTAACACTTGAAAATTCATCAATATGATTCACCAATAACTACATACCACAAAAAACTACAAATGATCATTTTAATAGACATACAAAAAGTATTTGAAAAAAGTTACGATTTTATTAATCATGAAAATTCTCTGGAAACCGGTAATTTCCTCAGACTAATAAAGGTCTTCTATGAAAAGCCAACAGTAAAATATTTTAGTTAGTAGTGAAAGATGGAATTCTTTACCTCTATGATTAAAAAAAGACAAAAATGTTCAATCTTACCTTTCTCATTAGACTTCTACTGGAGGGTCCAGAAAACTCAAAACTGGTGGGGGGAGGTGATGGGGAAATGAGTAAAGGTGGTCAAAAAGTACTAACCTCCAGCATGGTGCCTAGTTAATAACACTGTATTGTATATTTGAAAGTTGCTAAGAAAGGAGGTCTGAAAAGTTGTTGTCAGAAGACAAAAAATTTTAACTAAGTGATGATAGAGATTAACTAGACATATGGTGGTGTTTATTTCACAACACATACATGTATTGAATTATTATGCTGTGCATCTAAAACTAGTATATTTCAATTTTGTCTCAACTAAAAACAAACAAACAAACAAAACACAACTCCCAAAACCCAACAGTAAAGAACAACTGATCCGAAAAGAAAATAGGCAAAAGATATGAAGAGACATTTTACTGAAATGGATATATACGGCAACTAAGCACACGAAAATATATTCAACCATTAAAAAATTCAAATCAAACCACCACACGCAATTGGATGGCTACAAAACAAAACACAACAAAACAAAACAAAAACCACCACATCAGGCGTTGGTATATATGTGAAATGATTAAAGCTCTCATCTTTGGTGGATGAGGCACGTTAAATGATACAATCACTTTGGAAAACAGTTTAGTAGTGTCTTAAAAAGTTAGGCACTCACCAGTTGATGATCAAGCCATTTCACTCCTAGAAATTGACCTAAGATAAAAGAAAATATGTGTCATTTCAAAGATTTATATTTAGATGTTTATAGCAACTCTGTGTGTAATAGCCAAAAGTTGGAAGCAACGCAAACGTTCAGCAGGTAAATGAATATACAAACTGAATATACAAAATGAATATACAAACATACAATGGAAAGCTAAGTAATAATGAAATGGGATTATTAACACATGTAACAGCATGGGTCAATCTCAAAATAATTATGACGAGTTAAAGAAAACAAAAAAAATAGTATATGCTATGATTTCATTTATACAAAACTCTAGAAAATGTAAACTAATCTGTAGTGACAGAAGTCAATAAAGCTACTATTATAAATTAAATATATTTTATTAACAGATTTATAAAGATACAGTAAACTGCACAAATTTAAAGGGATATGTATTTTATTTAAATTTTCAATTATATATGTATATACACTATTATGTATATATACATTACATGCACTTATACTTCATGTTTGTGTACATATATACACATATATCCAAATATATATACATATATGTGTGTATATACATACAAACACACACATACATATAATGTTAAGACTATCTTAATTTCTGAAGTAAAGCAGTTGAGAGCAATATTCCCTATTACAGTAAAATATCATTTAGAGAAAAAAAAAATAAACGCAGAACATATTGGAAAGGAGAAGTAATTTGACAGTAGAAAATCCTAAGAAATCCAGAGAAGGGCCACTTGAGTAAGGGATTTATCAAGGTCACAGAATACACATCAAGAAACAAAAATCGACTGCATTTTTATACGTTGACAAATAAAATCAGTAACTTTAGATTTTAAAAACAATATGCTCACAATGTTTCACCAATAAGCATGAAATACTTTCAGGGTCAATTTAACAAAATATATGCAAGACCTGTACACTGAAAACTCAAAACACTGTTGACGGAAAACAAGTATATGAAGAAACTGACCCATATTCATCATCAGAAATCTCACATTTAAGACGATTCTCTTCATATTTATTGATCTAAAAATTCAGTAAAATTTCAACCAAAATTCTGGGAATATTTTTGTGTTAATTGGGAAGTTGACTCTGAAAACTATATTGAAAAGCTAAAGACAGAAAATTGAAAAAAATAATGTGGAAAAGAACAAAGCTGAATACTACTTCCTGATGTCAATACTTATTATAAAGCTATAGTAATCAGTAAATCTTAAAGGTCTTAAGTACACCATTTGAAATTGGATGGATAGAGAGAGAGAGAGAGACAGCATGACTCATAGATCTGTCAATGGAACAAAACAGAAATATACCCAAACATGCATATATGGTGTCAAGTTAATTCAATAAAGAAGAAAGCTATTGATCCTTAGTTAAAACCCTACCCAAAAATTAATTCAAAATGATTATAGACAAGTTTGTCATAAAACACATAGAAGTAAACACTGAAAATTGTTTGTTACAACAAATTGTGTCTTAGATATGATCCCAAAAGGAAAAATCATAAAAGAAGAAAATTAGATAAATTGGATTACATGGAAATAAAGAAAATGTCTATTCTCAAAGATTCTGTTAGAAAATGAAAATAGAAGTCAGAGACTGGGAGAAAATGTTTGCAGAACACATATCTACTAAAGGACTGGTAGCCGCCATATAAAAACAACTTTTACAACTGAATGTAAGAAGACAAGCAAGCTAATACAAAAAGGACAAAAAATTGGTTGTGACACTTCAACACAGACAATAAACAAATGGCTCATAAAGCACGTGAAAGTGACACTCAAATGCATTAGCTATCAAGAAAATGTAAATAAAATCTATAACAATATACCAGTAAACATCTACTAGAATGACTAAAACTAAAAAGCATGACATTAGCAAATGATGATGTAAAGGTTGAGCTACTGGGACTCTTATGCATTGCTAGTGGGCATGTCAAATGGTGTGATCACTTGGAAATCACTTCGGTAATTTCTTATAAAGTTCCATATACACTGTCCATAGGATCCAGGTATTCAACTCCCAGGTATTTATTCCAAAGAAATGAAAACATACGTTCACACAAGTATCTACATGCAAATGTTCATAACAGCTTATTCAAAATAGTCCAGATCTGGAAATAACCCAAATATCCTTTACCTGGTAGGGGAAGAAACACATTTTGGTTTCAACCCCATAATAGAATACTACTCAGCAATACCAAAAACTGTTGATATGTTCATATCAGAAGAATCTCAAAAACATACTGTTAACGGACAAAAATCTTGACAAAACAGACTACCATACAAGTATGATTCTGTTTCTATAATATGGTAAATAAAAGCAAAACTCCAGGGATAGAAAATACATCAGCATACATCCATAGAGATGATCATATCATTTTCTTTCATTTTATTAATGTGATGTATCGCACTGATTGATTTATATATATTAAACCAACTTTGCATCCCAGAGACAAATCCCACTTGATCATGGTGAATGATGCATGGTGAATGCAGTGTGCTGATGAACTTGGATTGGTAGTATTTTTAGTGACAATTTTTGCCTCTGTATTCATCAGGGATATTTGTCTATATTTTACAGTATTGTCCTTTCACAGTTTTGATATCAGGACAATGCTGGCCTTGTACAATGAGTTTGAGGGCTTTCTCTGACTTTTTGGAAGAGGCTGGGAAAGACAGATGTAATTCTTTAAATCTTTGGTAACATGAATCAGCCATTTTGTCCTGGGCTTTTCTTTTGGGGAAGTTTTTGATTCCTGATTCAACCATCTTACTAACAATTGGTCTACTCCGATTTTCTATTTCTTCCTGATTCAATCTTGCTAAGCTGTAGGTTTCTGAGAATTTTTCCATTTCTTCTAGGTCATCCATTTTGTTTACATACAGTTCTTCATGATAGTTGCCTCTTATAGTCCTTTGAATTTCTATGGTATCAGCTGTAATGTCTCCTTTTTTATTTATAGTTTTGTTGATTTGGATTCTCTCACTTTTTTCCTTGGTTTGTCTAGCTTATTTGTCAATTCTGTTCATCTTTTCCAAGAACACCATCTTAGTTTGGTTAATTTTTTCTGTAGATTTTCTGTTCTCTCTTTCATTTATTTCTGCTTTAATCTTCACTATTTCCTTTCTTCTGCCAACTTTGGGTTCACTTTGTTCTTTTCCCAGTTCTTTAAGGCACAGACAGGTTGTTTATTTGGGTTCTTTCTTGCTTCTTACTAGAGGCGTTTCTTGCTTTGAATCTCCTTAGAACTACATTTGCTGCATCCTGTAAGCTCTGGTATGTTGCTTTTCCATCTTTGTTTTTTTTCAAGAAACTTTTATTTCCCCTTAATTTTTTCTTCGATCTATTGGTTGTTCTGGGAGTATCACTTAACATCCATGTGTTCATGAATTTTCAAGTTTTCCTGTTGTTACTGATCTCTAGTTTTAAGCCACTGTGATCATAAAAGATACATAGTATGATTTCAATCTTCTTGAATCTGCTAAGACTTATTTCGTGGTCTAACATACGGTCCCAGGAAATGTTCCATGTTCATGTGAAAAGAGAGTGTAGTCTGCTGTTATTGGATAGAATGTTTTGTAGATCTATAAGGTCCATTTTGTCTATAGTGTTGTTTAAATCTGCAATTTCCTGATTGACTTTCTGTCTGGATGATTTATCCATTGTTGAGAGTGGGGTATTAAAATGCTCAATTATTATCGTATTACTGTTTATTTCTCCTTTTAGCTCTGTTAGTTTTTGCTTCTTATGTTTAGGTACTCCAATCATGGGCATGTAAATATTTATAATTATTCTAACTTCTTCATGGATTGACCCCTTCACATCATTATATAATGATCTCTTTTGTCTCTTTTTCCCATTTTTAGTTTACAGTCTATTTTGTCTGATATAAGTAGAGCTACCTCTGGTTTTTGTTGTCATTTTGAAATATTTGCTTAAAACATCTCTTTCCATCCAAACTTCACTCTCATTATATGCATATTTTTAGTGCTAAAGTGAATCTCTTGTAGGCAGCATATTGTTGGATATGTTTAATACATTCAGACATTCTGTGTCTTTTAGAATGGAGAAATTAATGTGTTTACATTCAAGGTAACTGCTAATAGGTAAGGGTTTACTATTTCCATTGTGTTACTTGTTTTCTGGTTGTTTTATAGATCCATTTTGTTTGTTTGTTTGTTGATCCTGCTCTCTTCTTTTGTGTGATGTCCTTTGGTGGAGAAATCCTTTTGACTTCTCTATTGCATCCTTCCGTGTAATTCCTGCAAGATTTTTCCTCGTGATTACTGTGAGGCTTACATAAAATATCTTAAACTAAGGACACCCTATTTTAAACCCATAACAACTTAACTTCAATAGAATTCATATATGTCACAGTCTTACTTCTCCCCTCATATACTAGGTTATTAGTGTTACAACTTATATAATTTTTATAGTGTGTATCTGGTAACAGATTCTTCTATTTATGGGTGTTTTTGCTGTTTTTTTTAACTTGTACACTAGAGCTGTAAGTTATACACAACTACTACCATATTGCAGATTCTAACTATCACTATATATTTACCATACAAGGAAATTTACACTAGTTTTTTTTTCTTTTTTTAATGTTAAAGAGTGTTCTTGTATTGCCAAGAACTCCTACAGCACTTCTTGCAATGTGGGTCTGGTGGTAATTAACTTCTTCACCTTCTGTTTGTTTGAAAAGGCTTTATTTCTCCTTTATTTCTCAAAGACAACCACTGAGTATAGCATTCTTGGTTGATCGTTATTATTTCTCAATATTTTTAGTATATTAACCAAGTATATCCTGGCCTGAAAAGTTTTTGTTGAGCATCTACCAATAATTTTATGATCTTATGGGAGTTCTCTTTTATGTAACTTTTTTTTTTCCTGCTCTTTACTTCCTTTGCTCCTTTTCATTCTTTTCTCTTTTTGCTCTTCAGCGTGGGCAATTTTCATTGTCCTATTCTCCACGTCACTGATTCTTTCTCCTGTATGGCCAATCAACTTTTGAAATTCTCTCTTAAATTCTTTAGTTCAGTTAAAGTATTTTTCAACTCTAGGATTTCTATTTTTTATTTTTTACGGTTGCTGTTTCCTTATCAAAGTTCTTGTTTTGTTTATATATTGTTTCCCTAATTTCATTTAGTTATCTGTATTTTCCTACAGTTCACTAAACTTCCTTAAGAGGATTATTCTGAATTCTTTGATGGTTCATAGATCTCCATTTTTTTTTTTTTTAAGATTTTATTTATTTATTTGACAGAGAGAGAGATCACAAGTAGGCTGAGAGGCAAGCAGAGAGAGAGAGGGGAAGCAGGCTCCCCTCTGAGCAGAGAGCCCGATGCGGGGCTCGATCCCAGGACCCTGAGATCATGACCTGAGCCGAAGGCAGAGGCTTTAACCCACTGAGCCACCCAGGCGCCCCATAGATCTCCATTTCTATAGGGTCAGTTACTGGAGCTTTATTAGTATCCTTTAGTGGTGCCTTATTTAAATATATCTACTTGTATTTCATGATCCTTGATTCTTTATGTTGGTACCAGTGCACCTGAGTAATGGGGCTCTTCTTCCAGACTTTACAAGTTTGCTTTGTCAGAGACTACGCTTTACTAGTCAGCTAGTTTGAGCTTCGGTATGTCTACTGGTAATGTCTTTGGACAAGCAGAACCTGTTGTTATGGTCTGTTTTTGGATGAAGCAACTGATCACACTCTGAGATGGGAATGAGAGGATATACCACTGGCCAAGAACAGTTGGAATGGATTGCTGACTTAGTTACCTACACAACTGGGGCTGCAAGATAGGCCCCACGGTCTCCTTAATTCTCTGGTAAGGCTTACTAAACAGTCAGGACCGGGTACTATATTCGGTAACAGACAGAGCTATGAATTACCTTCCCTGCCCTGGAAGGGCAACAGGACAAGGCCTGTATAGCTTGTGGGTCGTGGGCCCAATCCAGGCCTGAGTGTACACTAAAATCCCTGGTCAGGCGAGTCCACCTGTTTTGCTCCACAGATGGAGGAAGTCTCAGGCTGTGTTCTCTATTCAAGAGCCACTGTGCGTCGGCCTATTGAAGACACCACCTAGCTTCCCATGTGCTGTGGTTTGGTTTCCTGGTTGGACAGGAAGACTGTATTCAGCAATGAGCGGGGCTATGAATTAGATTCCGTGCTTGAGTGCAATGGGTCAAACAGCTCTAAAACTTATAAAGCTCTTTTTTTATTGTCTTTAGTCAACCCACACCCCATGGTACCTGACTGAGCAGGGCCACTAGCTTTGCTCTACAAACTACCAGCTCTGTTTGTCCTTCTCTTGGGTAAAGCACTGCTGAGGAGCAAAGCATCTAGGAACTGCCTCTAGTCCTTTCTGTCGGGTAGCGTCAGAAGATCTCTGCAAAGATGAGGCTCTGTCTCAGTTCCCTTGCCTGGTTGGAGGGTGACAGGATACTCTGGCCTACTCTCAATTTCCCAAACCCGCTCTCCAGTTAGGAGGGGCCGGGAGATACCCTCAGCCTTGGCTATGAATTAATCCCCCTGCTCTGCACAGGAAGCCTCCGTGCCCAGCCCTGGCTTCACTCTAGGGGCAATCAGCTCTGCCTGTCCACCTCTCAGCTCAAGTACTAACGGGTCTCGCAGTTTCCAGATGTAACGAGACCTTCTGTTCAAATGGAACTGGAAGGCACTCTCCACAGCAGATGGGCCGTGATTCAGCTCCTTGCTAGGGTGTGGGCAAAGCAGACTCTATGGCCAGCAGAAATCTTTATTTGAGGATCAGAATCAGGCAAATCTGCCTCCCACCAATCTTCCAAACCAAAGTGCTCCTCTGACTTGCTTCTGTAGATGAGTAAAGCTGCTGCTGGGATTGCTACTTGGGCAATGCAGGTCTAAACTCAGTGTGCCAAGATCTCGCTGGTTGTTATAAGCCCTTTCCCCTTACTCTGTCACAGACTCCCAGTGGCTGGGACCCACCGAGTTCTCTGCAACCCCCACAGGGCAAGCTCAGAGTAATGGTCCCCACAAAGGGAACCACAATTCCAGAAAGGGCTGGCTGTCCTTCTCGGGTTCACTTTTCCCACTGGAAGAGCCCGAGTCTCAAGGGAATCTCTCCAGGTGGTGCTGCACTGGCCTGGGAGACCAATGTGGTCCACACGTAGCTGCTTCTCTTAGCTTCTATGCATTCTGTCTTGGGTTCTGTGGTATAGGTGGTGCTTTGGCCTCACCTTTGTGTTCTAGGAATTTCTTAGTAGTGTCTTATTCATAAATAATTGTTAGTTGTTCTTATAAGTGGGAGCAAAGTCAGGAATGGCCTATGTCACCATCTTAGTGATGTGACTTTCCTATCTTAATTTATTTTTTTTTCTTAATTTATTCTGATTAGTGTTGCATTTACCTGACTAGAGGTGTGTGAAAACTCATCAAACAGTACACTTAAAAAGGTAAAATATAATGTGTGTGAATTATTCCTTAATAAACTTGACTGTAAAAAATGAAAGATATTTCTCTGTTGCTAGGTATATGTCTAATTCACAGTTTTGAATCAGTGAAAGAATCACCATGATATACATTTACTTATAAACTCTCCAACTTCTGATCATCAACACTGTCATAATTAACACCTTCACACATACATATGAAAATTTCCTTGGATTATATACAGAATATATGCCTGGGAACAAAACTGTTGAGTCATACGCGGACTGAACTAGAGGGTATTATGCTACGCGAAATAAGTCAATCAGAGAAAGACAATTATCCTATGATCTCACCGATATGAGGAATTTGAGAAACAAGACAGAGGATCATAGGGGAAGGGAGGGAAAAATGAAACAAGATGAAATTAGAGAGGAAAACAAACCATAAGAGACTCTTAATCTTGGGAAACAAACTGAGGGTTGCTGGGGGGTGGGGTGGGGTGGGGGAAAGGGATGGGGTGGCTGGAGGATGGACACTGGGGAGGGTATGTGCTATGGTGAGTGCTGTGAATTGTGTAAGACTGATGATTCACAGACCATTTATTTGCCCAGAAGCAAATAATACATTATATGTTAATTAAGAAAAAAAAAGATCTAAAAACCAGTAGAAATAAATAAAAAATAAATAAAATGATTTGTTAAAAAAAAAAAAAGCTGCTGAGTCATAAAATACATGCCATTAGTTTGCCACAATAAGACCGATTTCCCTCCTAGAAACTACACCGCATGTATTTAGTGCTTCTGTCTACGTGGGAAGTTAAAAGGATTTACGTAAATGATCTAAGGTGACATACCATGCCTGTAGCTTCACAAACTACTCAACACCTTTACAGAAATAACTTTTTTTTCATTTCTCTTTGTTTCCTGTCCATTTGGTCCATAATTGTTGCTGTTTTTATCTTCCCATAGTTACATTAGGGTTTCTGAAATTGGCTACCCCCGATCAAGTTGTATGTGACAACAGTCTTTAAGTTCTTCTCTGAATTATTTTGTTTCTTCCCTCTTATCTCAATCCTGCTTGCTGGCTCTCTGAGAAAGTTCTCACTTTAAATTCCAATTTGATTTTAATATATTTCCTCTGAGTTGTGACCCACAATTCTTATTTCTAAAGGAAAAAAAGCAACACTGGGCTTAGCTATCCAGATTCTCAACAATCGGACATCTGCAAAAACTCATACACCTAACTTTCATCCTAAACCTCTTTGTCACATATGGAAAAATGGAATGATTAACATCTACGGTGTGCATATTTTTGAAGGCAGTTGGGAGTTTCAGGCTCAAATTGTTATGTGAGCAAAACTGAACACATTGCCTTTTGAAACTTTCCCATCACACAAGCAATTAGATTATCTGCATGTATCACAATCTATATTTTTAGAATTCTTTTATGCCTTTCTCAGTAAGGTATTTACCAAATTAATCATGGGTTTTTCTCCTAGCTGTTTGATCTATATCCTGAGTTCAATTTTTGCATCCCATGTCTTAAGTAGAGAATTAAATTCTTCTGCTTTTCTGTAATTAAGCACAGAAGAGTAATTCTAATATTTATATTTGCCATAGACTGTTAGGTGTATTTAAGAATTTTTATGGAGAACTCACTATAGAACATCTATTTTTATGATTAAGGGACAATAGAGTTCCAGTATTTTACACTATACTTTAATGAAGTGAATTCACAGCACCTTGCTTAATTCATTTTATAAACTTGGTTTTATACGGTTTTGTATGAATTAGACTCTTATGATTAGTATACTTCCAATAATTAACATTAAGAATATCAAAACCTGAAGCTCTAGAAAGAGTCAATGCAATAAACTATTTTCAGGCACCACAGAAGAATTTATTTAATTTCAGGTACCTGCCTAGCAATGCCTCATTATTTTTAGCACTTTCCGTAATTCATATATCTTGTAATTAACATTATTCCTAAATAGGTCTAAGTTTAATAAGATTTCACTCTTTTTGTTTGTTCCTAACTTCAGCCAAGTATATCTAAGCGAGTATCACAGACTTATTTAGAAAGAGTTCCCTCCCTGGGACCCTGGGTCAAATACAATAGTCCTCTTTTCCCCAGAGTTTATGCTGAATATATTAAGCAACCAATTATTTGGCTAGAAAGTATAAACGTTTCAGTTTCTTTCGGCTTTGGTTAAAGCCCACATGTTCTTTAACACTCCTGTCTAAAACTGTCCCGAGTAATCTCCCATCTGCACCAAGCTGAGGGATAGTCACCTAAGGAATACATACTGACTGATGGTTCAGCAAAGAAAAAAAGAAAAAAAAAAAGCCAAAGCCAGGAGACAAAATTTGTGCAGATTTCTAATTGCCTGTTCTCAACGAGCCTCCTACACACAGGATGCTTTGGACACCTCATCTCAGGACGCTCCCTGACCCCAAGCTCCTTGCCACGGGAGTAATGGACCAGCCTTGTCCCTCAACAGCATCCCGTGTTTCTACCTCCGCCTTCCGGTTTCTCTGCCACCACCTCATGGCTCCTCCTAAAAACATGCTCAGCCATTCCGATGCATGTGTGTAACTTGACCGTACTTGCCAAGACAATAAAGCAAAACCAGCACAAAAGCAGAATCATCTATCAAAAGGTGATATGCGCAGCATACCCTGAAAGACCCACAGGATTTTAAGGTTAATTGGATAACTCGTGGTATTTCCTTGGCATAAAACAGTAAGGAGATAGGTGAGACTTTTTCCAGACACTATGAAATCCCTTTTCATCTTAAGAAAAAAAAAAAAAAAAAAACTGGCATTCGCCTCACTACATTTTCTTTCCCAAGTGGTTATCTAAAGGAAAAAAGAAGTGTCGCACTAATCGGAAGAAGGCAATGCTATCAGTGTATTTCCAGAGAGAACTTGCCTTCTCATTTTAACATGGACGCACAAAGAGCAAAAGTATTTACTTACTTAAGGGTTGTTAGTTGCCGTCAATGAAACAAAAACCTCTTTTCGTAGCCTCAGGGACATCTTAGTAATGGAAATTAGCATCTGAGTCTTATTACCATTTCCACAACATCATACGCACAGATCAAAATATCCGTTATTCTTCTGTGAATACTTAACTAGTCCCCAAAGAAGTTCATTAATACCAGATCTCCAAAGTCACATATTATTTGTCTGGGTCAAACCCATGTACACAAACACACTTCCCAGCCTGTCCACGCAGAAGCTGTAATTCAATCCTGCTGATCGATCGAGTTCTCTGTTTTCCTAACGAAGGGCATCATTCAGTCAGGAGATGTGAATGAGCCCTGATGTCAACCGTGTTTCTGGACCTCACTTTCTCAGAGCGAAGGAGTGCAGACTAGTGACTCCGAAGCCTTCTTACCACAATACAACTGAAGTCTGGAAGAAACATGCTCTGAAAGTATTCATGGACTCGTGACGAGCCAGAAAAATCTGCAAGGGTAAAATCTAAGCCAAAATAATAATGACTGTGAACTTTAACCAGAGAAGGCACGAGACGGCCCTGGGTACTAATACCCAGAGGGATGCTGAGATTAGAACCAATGCCTTCAGACTGCCAGCAGGTGCGGGAGCTGGATCGAAAACGTCTGAATTAAGATGGAAACCCTGAGGAGGTTACCATGGTGCCCCATGTTACTAGCAAGTTCTGGGCTTCAGCAAAAACACGTTTAATTCTCTCCCTCAATCAGAACCACAGTATTCTCACAAATTAAGTTCAACCAAATATAGCTAGGAATTTTTTTGAATCACAAAAAACCCCTCTCTCAAATAGAATGACATGAGGGAGAGTCAGCAGAAACCAGAAGATAACAACT
The DNA here is from genome assembly GCA_028534135.1 of Potos flavus. Classification (NCBI taxonomy): domain Eukaryota; kingdom Metazoa; phylum Chordata; class Mammalia; order Carnivora; family Procyonidae; genus Potos; species Potos flavus. The sequence goes on along the minus strand of CM052895.1, from coordinate 7,337,444 downwards.
TTAGATCTCCAAAGACTTCAGTTAATAAAATCAGACATAAAACAATGTAAATTATTTAAGAGGAAAAATGCAAGTTTTTTTTAAAGGTTTTATTATTTATTTGATAGAGAGAGAGAGAAAGGGAGCACAAGCAGGGGGAGTAGCAGGCAGAGAGAGAAGCAGGCTCCCCACTGAGCAGGGAGCCAGACTTGGGACTCTATCCCAGGACCCTGGGATCATGACCTGAGCTGAAGGCAGATGTTTAACCAACTGAGCCACCCAGGTGCCTCCAAGTGCAAGTTTTTTAAGAGAATAATCAATAAGAAACTATTTTAAGACTGATTTGGAAAAGAAGCATAATTCTAGAATAAAAATTCACAATTAATATTCAAAGGTTATCAGAGGACTGGAAGAGAGATCTGAAGGGAGTACAAGGAAAGAGAAAACTTAGAAAAGAGAAGTAAGGGATAAATGAGAAGTTCCACCTTTTAGTTGTAATTCCAGAAGGAGGAAATACAAACTACAGGAGACTAATGGACTCCGGGAAAAAGCAGGAAAATTTATTGGAAGATACTGAAAGTCTTGCCTGCATACACTAGAGAAGATAATTCACAACAGGATTATTCACAGTAGAAAAAAAAAAATCAAGCAACAAGACATCGATAAGAGTGTAGATAACATTTTACAATTGTGAGAGTGGAATTTATTAAGGAATGAGAAGAATGAATCGTGGCAACATAAAACAATGTGGATGGGTGTAAGAAGCAAACAAGGGAAAAATGAAATTGAAGGTGGATAAGCTAATGCCTTATAATTTTGTAAATCCCCAAACAAGAAAACTAGACACCACGTTGTCTAGTAGTATTAAAAACAACAACAAAGAAAGGATACCTGTAACATTCAGAGTAGTGGTTAGGTCTGGTAGAGAAACTAAGACACGAAATTGGGGAAGGGACGAAGAGTATCAATATTAATGCTATTTAACATTCCTACATGTATCATTAATATTTAGGGGTACCTGGCTGACTTAGAAGAGTGTGCAACTCTTCATCTCAGGATTGTGGGTTCAAGCTCCACATCGGGGGTAGAGATTACTTAAAGAAAAATAAAAAAACACAGTTACTATGGAATTTTAAACCTTAAAATTTACCTAGAGGTTATATATATTATCTCATACCTATCAAATATTACCTTAAAATGTATCCGGCAGTTTACAGATAATTCTAAGTTTGTTCGCTCAGATCTCTTCTCATTTTATGCAAAATTCCAAAAAGTTACTAACTCAAAGTCCCAGGCCACAATCCATCAGAAGCAGCAGAGTAAAAGGTAAATGAGGGGCTCCTGGGTGGCTCAGTCAGTTAAGCCACTGCCTTTGGCTCAGGTCATGATCCCAGGGTCCTGGGATCGAGCCCCACATCAGGTTCCCAGCTCTGCGGAAAGCCGGCTTCTCCCTCTCCCTCTCTCTCTGCCTGCCACTCTGTCTACTTGTGCTCTCTGTCAAATAAATAAATAATATCTTTAAAATTAATTAATTAATAAAATAAAAGGTAAAAGAAAACGTTCCCAAGAGGCGAGTAGAAACCAATCCCTATACATTGCATAAGGAATGAACTATCTCAAAATAATCTCTAAGATATTGGCTCAAGGGCTGAAAAATTATTGCCATTCAGCAGTAATTTAATATTCCAAGAAACAGGTCGGCACCTTCCAGGCCTTAGCACCACGGTGGAAGAAGCTAATTGACTTCCCCGGGCGAGGGGGGGGGGGGGGGGACGGATCACGGGTCATGATGCTCAGGAAATCCTGTTACATTAGCAAAGAAAGAGGCGGCACCCATCCAAAGAAATCTCAAATCAAGTGGATTAAGTAAATGTTGTCCACTCGGCTTCTGGAAGTGATGCCCGCTTCACACTCCACAGAGTAATTCCACCTGCTTCACTCACTAGGTCACCTGCCTGGTTCCTGAAGGCATTTGTGTGTGTGAACTACGGATTACCAACCTTACATAAAATTAATGGCAGGGGCTGCCTGGGTAGCTCAGTTGGTGAAGTGTCTACCTTGGGCTCAGGTCATCCTCTCAGGATCCTGGGTTCGAGTCCCGCATCGGGCTCCCTACCCAGCAGGGAGCCTGCCTCTCCCTCTGCCGGCTGCTCCCCCTGCTTGCGCGCTCTCTCTCTCTCTGACAAATAAATACATAAAATCTTAAAAAGAAAAAAAAAAGTCCTGGCAGGACGCTGGGCCTGTTTTGCTGGCTTGGCGAAAGAAAAGAAGGCTTGTTTGTGGACAGTGGACTGTCACAGGTGGATGGACGGAGACGGACGGGCATCCCAGGAAGAGAGAGCAGCGGGAGTAAAGGCGAAGTTGCCACTTCTCATTGTCAACCCCTCACAGTCCTGATGGCGTGTTATGTATTTGGGACGTGGTCTTTCTGGGTCTCCAATGGCACCACACCGAGATGGGGCCAGGGTCCCCGGTGAAGTGAACGTGTAGCTCAAGGATCTGTGGTGCCTTTTACATCCTTTTTGGCACCTTTCCTCATTTCTGACTTTGCATTTAGACCCAGTCTTCTGGAGCTGAAGCTCATCCAGGTTTATTCTGCACATATCACCCGAAGCACCAAAATCAAATCTCTTCCTAAATCCCTCCATGACGCCAACCCAAAATTAATTAATTCAACAACTGATGGTGCCCATGACGTGTCTATGCCTTCCATGCAATTAAATCCAGCTAGTTATTAAAAGGAGAGTAATTGAATTATTCAACTAAAATAAACCACCCTAAATGGCAAATGACTCATTTATTATTGAGTATTCTCTCAAGGACTTTCCATAAGGTTTTTGGTAGAATATATAAAAGAGACATATTTGAGGGCCCTTTTCCCCACCGTGGGCAAAACTGCCAAGTTTATCATTTAGACCATAAAACATTAAACATGATTTTTATTGTTTTTATAATAGAATATCAGTTATGTAGGGGCTTAAATACAGTTGGCCAGTTAGAAGATGGAAGTATAGGAGTGCCTGGGTGGCTCAGTGGGTTAAAGCCTCTGCCTTCAGCTCAGGTCATGATCTCAGGGTCCTGGGATCGAGTCCCGCATCGGGCTCTCTGCTCAGCAGGGAGCCTGTTTCCCCCTCTCTCTCTTCCTGCCTCTCTGCCTACTTGTGATCTCTCTCTCTGTCAAATAAATAAAATCTTAAAAAAAAAAGAGAGATGGAAGTATAATGCACCATATTCGTACCAATAAATTGAATTTTTTTTTTCACGTTGTAAAAATATATCAACGACCCTGAGTCAGGATGCCCACCTCTGTTGTTAGTTTGCCATTAGCTAGATCATGGACTTTAGCTCGTTTGGCTTGGACTGTGTTACTTTGTTTCCCATCATGAAACAGAAACTTAGTGTTATAGTGTTTATGAGATAAATAGGACTCCTTGCCCTGCCACTTACAAGTGGGGGTTATTAACTTCTTTAGGCCTCAGTTTCCTCGTTCATGAAATGGGAGCCATGTTAGGAATATCAACCTTAAAGAATTCTCGAGATAGATGAGATTTACAAATCCCTTAACATGCTATCTTCCTAGAATGTGGTAACACTGTCTTTTACTACCTAAGGTGACACACCAATGAATACATGAAATGATGAGACGAGAGACTTGCATTTTTTTTAATCTCCAGTGTTTCTTTTGGTTTATTTTACACATAAAGTCTTGATTTTCCCCTATTTTTCCTAAGTTTCTCCAAATCTTCTTTAAGACATAAATGTATATTTACTACAAAAGGATATTGCATTTACTACAAAAAAATTGTATTTACTACAGAATAGTAAATCATCTAAAACTTATCAAGTGACTCTAGAAACAAGATACTATAGCTGGGGCTAAGATTTCAATACTCATGTTTTAAAAGAGAGAGGTCTTTAGTATAAATCCCTTTAGACCTAGCTTCGTTTATTTTGGGCTGAGTTACATTTCTAACAGCCTGGATAAAATGCCTGCTCTAAGATAGGTAGGGATGAGCCTTGTTCCTAAAAATGCATGAGTGACTTGGAAATGGTACTAGGACACGTGAGGGGCAGCTTTTGCTTTAAAGCTGTGGATGTCCACAGTATTGGTCTTAAAAGCGTTCCTAGAGTTTTTGCGCCATAAAGAAAATAATTGAGATATTTCACATAATTGATATTCTCACAAAAGTCCTTGTAGGCCATGGGGGCCACTTTATGTGGAAGGGCTTAGCTTTCTTCCATGTTTTCTATGAGCTTCCCATACGTATCATTTTATGACAAATATGTTTTTGGTTACTAAGAGAAATGATATAGTTCCTTATTTGCCCTGGGAAAACAAGGCATGGATCCAAAGACATACATTTGAGAAGAGAAGACTTCCAGGAGCCCTATTAGGGAGTTCCCATCAAGATTCCAGAATTCCTAGGGGACGCCGAAGTGATAGGACAATGTTCCGCAGGAACATTTTCGTGTTGGGGGTGAGTGAGTGTGCTCCAAGATAATTCAGAGGCATGAAAAATAGGGGTGGGTAGGAATATCAGAAGGTGAAAACATATCTTATGCACTGTGTAAAACAGAAGGGAGGGGAGTTGAGGTTAATGGGCCAAAAGTGGTCGCGGCCAAAGAGTCCAGACTTTGCTGAAATCCCCGTTGCCTCACGCAAATATGTCTACTCCCCAGCTCGCTCCGCTCCTCTGGACTCTTTTAACACTGACAAAATTTATATTCATATACTGGAATCAAAACAGGGTTCTGTGCATTTGTCTACATGCCACTCAACATAATCCCTTTCTGTTTGTGCGTAGTTCATAAAGAAGTCAATACCACTCTGTAATTTATTGAGACGTCAGTTCTGCAAACTTAGTGGGAGCCTGGAAAGGCAGACTACAACCTCTCTCTCCCTTTTTAAAGATGCACTGACCTCACGCGGGGAGCGCTTCAAGTTTTGCCTGGATGATCAATACATTTCTATATTTATAAGCCTAATCAGAGCCCATCTGCTTTTCTGCTCAAGTGCTGCTCAACGAGAGAGCCACATAATCAAAATTATAAACTTTATTGCATTGATTTTTTTGTTCTACTTGTTACTCAGACCACAAAAATAATTAAATATTTTCGTTTTAATAACTGTGGCTTGACACAAAATCATTTCGCGGGGAAATATTTCCCTAACGTCAGGACTGTGGCGTCTTCTACTCCCAGGCCTGCCATTTCTCATTCTAGTTATTCGACTTTCGCAGGTCCAAGACTTGTTTTAAATGCTCTTGTCTCAAAACTGAACAGCTGTTCCCGGGGCCCCATATAGAAAGCCAGTCAGCTGCCTTGAGCTGACCTCAATGGCGCCGTCCCGAGAGCCACATCTCCACTGGAACGACTCTGGCGGCACCTTCTAAGTCCTGCAGGGTCATCTATAAATACGTGCATTTCACCGTGTTTCACCTGCTCTTGATTTGCTGAGCCCAGCACCAGCTGCCCTTACTCATGGTGCAGCAAGCACACTTGCAACGTAATTTTTTCTTTTTTCTTTTTTTTTTTTTTTTTTTGCTTTGAGAGGTGGGGAGAGCGGAGCCAGTGACAGTTTAACTGGCTTCATCAAAATGTGGCGGGGAGTTCAGAAAAGACAAAGGAGGATGGCCAGCTTGGAGGAAGGATAACAAAAGAAAATGCCATCTCAGAAGGAAGAGCATGGGCCGGCCTTTACTCCGCCGATGGGTTAAGCCAAGACATCTTTCTGGAGCACAGGGCTCGTCAGGTCACTTCACGTTGGCCTGTGCAAGTTTATCAAGTGGTTTCGGGGGGTGGCGATGGGGTACGTAACCAAACCTATCCCACCTGCGCCATCCAGGCCACTCCCTTTGTGGCTGGGCTTTTTTTCTTTTTTTTCTATGTAGGCAGTTTTTCCTTTTAGGGAGATGAATTAGATCTGAAGACACCTAAATGCTTAGCGTTTTCACTTTGTCTTTGAGTAGGCTCTCAGGCTAATTTAGGCCATATGGTGTCTTCCCGTGGCGATAAATATGCCCTTCCTGACTTTTAGGCTTTTTTAGCCATGGGATTTCTGAATTACAACCTGTAGTTCTCCCTGGCCTTCCTAAATACTTCAGAAGCAGAAATCAGTCAGCATTTTCTCGTGGCCAAATTACCAGACTATAGAAAGCCCAAAGAGTGGATGTTGCAAATCAGTATGTGAATTTTAATTTTTAAATAGGCAAAGAGAGTCATAGGTGCTTGCTGATTTTACTTAAGCTCCTTGATCATTTTAGTGGAAATGATAAAGCAGCTGTTTCCATCTCCAAGTTTTCGAAGATTTTTCCTAAGTATTTTTCTAGCCAACCTTCTTTGTCTTCTGTCACATTGACATGTAAAATTTGTTCTTTTAATAACATATATAAAATTGTATGCGAACTTATGAATGGTGACCAGCCTCATAAAGCAAGATATTAACTGTCCACTTTCCAGATGCCAAAAAAATATATTTGTTTTTCTGTATGGAATGCATGTGGTTTTTGCAAAAATCTTCCCACCAAGTCAGCCTTTGAGGCCCTGAGACAGTAAAACAAAATAGTGTCCAACAATGACACACTACAGTAGCGAATTTCCAGTAAATCTAGCTAAAAGTCTGATTATGAAGACATGCCTCATCTAACCAGCTTA
>CM052895.1:7314748-7330311 GCA_028534135.1 Potos flavus | reverse complement strand
AAAATGCACTAGGATGTGTTTGTTTTGATCTTTTTATAAAGAGTTTTATTGAGGTGTAATTTATACGCTATAAAAGTCACCCATTGACATTTATATTCCAATGACTTTTAGTAGATTTATGTAGTTGTGTAACCATCAGCACAATAGTAGGACACTTCCATCACCCTAAAGATTCACTGCTGGCCATTTGCAGTCAATCCTGGCTCCTGTCCCCAATCCCAGGCAAACCTTGTTTCTGGTCTCTCAGAGATCTGCCCTTTCTAGAAATTTCATATGAATGGAATCATCCAACACACAGTTTTTTGTGTCTGGTTTCTTTCACTATTTTAAATGCTTTTGAGACTTATCTATGTCCTAGCATGTCTGTGCAGTCTGTTCATTATTATTGCTGAATAGTGTCCCAGTGTATAAATATGAAGCATTTTGTATAGCATTTCACCAGTTGATGGGTATTTGGACTGCTACCAACTTTCTTTTTGCAATTATGAGTAATAAATACCTATGAACACTTTTGTTTCAGTCTTTGTATGGGCATAGGTTTTGATTGTTTCTCCCAATCTTGCTAGAACCATATTAATACATCAGTTTTAAATGTGAGAATATGCACATTCATTTGTGATATGAGACAGTACTTCATTCCCATATTTCTCAGAGTGGTGATTTTTTTCTACAAAGGGTATTTATTCAAAGTTAACAGTTTACACTCCAAAGTCATTTCTATTTTGTAATTTTTTCCTGGTTTTTTTTTTTTTTTTTTTTTTTTTTTTAGTTCTTGTTCTGAAGAGGGCAACATTCTATGGTTTCAATGGATAAAAGGTAGCATCATCTTTCCTAAGTCGTGGCACACATTAAATTATTCAACAATGTGTTAGAAAATACTGCATTCTAATTTACATGTGTGATGAGTTTTATGTTTATATTTTAAATTCAGATACCCATTCAACAAATGTTTATGAGTCATCCACAATGTACCAGTTCCTATGTTCGGGGCTAAAGGAATAAAACAGAACAGAATCTGGCTTTGTCTACATGGAACTTTACAAACTAAGGAAGCAACCACAGTACACCATTATTTATAAGAGGATACTTAATATCTTCAACAAAACTAGTTTTAGAAAAAACCTAGATCTACAGGAAAAAGAAAAGAAAAGAAAAACCTATTTCAACATGCAGAGGTCTGAAAAGCATTGCCGAAAGAAGAAATATCCAAGCTGAGACCCAAAGAATGAGAGGGTAGTCTAAGGAAGAAGAAGAAAAACCAGGGAGAAAATAAAGTGGAGGGAGTAACATGCACAAAGGTCTCAAGTCATAAGAATACAGTATCTTTGGAGAAATATAGGTAATTTTTAGGGGCTAAGCAAAGCTTTTGGAAGGGCAATAACGACAGAAGCAGCTGGAGAAACCAACCAGAGCAAAATCAGGAAAAGGATTCGTAAGCCACAATGAAGCTCGGTCCAATCTACTTTTCCTCCAGTCACCAGTGTCTTCCATGATAAACCCTATTCACATCATCAGGCTCAGCTATGGCTTAAGGAGACTATTTCTGGGCCTTGAAACCATGAGGGTTCACGATACAGGGATTCACTCTTTCAAGGTACCCTAGAAACCTTTAGAATTTAAGAAAGTTAGACATCCACAGTAGGTCTGTCTCCCCTATTAGAATGTGGACTCTTTAAGGCAGTGTACTACATGTGCCCAGTTCACCCACAATTTTAGCAATATCCCACAGAGTCCCTTGATTATAATAGTCTCTTAATAACAAATTTGTGTTGAATCACAACAATTGATTTGCTCTTTATCATATAGATATTGAATAGGTCCTGATGACTTTTAGGTAGATTTTTGCTCTGAGGAAGTCACTATTTTGTGGAGAATGGCCTGAAGAAAGAGGGGGAAGATTTGATACAGGGTGACAGATTAATAGTAGGGACTGATTATTCAGAGCCAGACAACGTCCTAAGTACTTCATGTATTTTATACCTCTTAATTATCATAACTCTGTAATGTAGATTCTATCACTCTTTTTATTTATATCAGAAACTGTGGCCCAGCATAGTAAAGAAATTGCCTAAAATCACAGAGTTTCTAAGTGGGAGAGCCAGGATCCAAACCCCAGAATTCTGACTCTATACATTCCACTCTTAACATTATCATCATATGTTCCACTGCCTCTAATAACTCAGGTAAATAGTAAAATTGACCTGAGTTAAGAGAGCTATCCTTTGAAGATGAGGGTAGTGAAAAGAAGAAAGTTCCAGAAGAAAAGAAAAGAAGCAAAAATTCTGCACCGATAGAGAGCATGGTAGATTTAAGATTCAAGAGACAGAACTGGCTACCTTGGGAGCCCACAGAGGGTGAGAAGGACCACAGCAAGATAGGCTGAAAATGTAGACAAAACAGAATGCATAGGCTCCTTCCTGTAAATCAGGGTCAGGAGCTGTCTTCACCTCAAAGACAATGGGAACCTAATGAAGGGCTTTCAGAATGACAGGATAAGAACCCAAAGTAGAATGGAACAAGAACGCTGTGAATGAAAATTGGTGAAAGAAACTAGGGGAAATGGGGGGAAATGGCACAAATAGAGATGTGCAGATCAGTTAGCAAGTTGTTCCAAAGTGTTTCCAATCTGGGCAAAGGATCACAATATCCTGGACAATAATGACAGTGGTAGAGGTGAGAAAAAGTGGGTAGATGTGAAAACACGTAGAGGAAATACTTAAGATACAAACAGCAAGAGGTCACTCTGAAGAGCAGGGAGAGATGGATTTGGATAACAAATAATGCCTAGCTCAGAAAATAGAACCATTTCTATTTTTTATGAAAGAAAGGGAGAAAGAAAGCTTTGGTACAGAATCAAGTAAGAATGTTGCGGCAGATAACTGAAGAAACTTTGTTGGATTTTTTGTGGATCTTATTTACTCTGCGAAGCAGAGAGTAGGTTATCTGCTGAGAGCGAAGAAAAGATAAGGTTCAGGGTAAATCAGAAGGGACAAGAACAGGAGTACAATTGTCACACAACTTGTTTAACACACATATAACCTACTTGGTGATGATGAAGTAAGAGAATAACAGGTATATCCTAAAGTTCTCGAGAAGCCATTCTACATGCCATTCTTGGAGGAACACTTATATGCATATTTGGTACTGAATTTCAAATAACAAAGTCACAATCAAAATGCCAACAGGGTTTTGATATTAGATTCAGAAAAATAAAATCTAAATCCACAGGGGAAAATACAGATGCAAAAATAAGAAGTGCTTTACTGGATTTTAAAATATGTTATATATCAATGGTAAATAAATCATGAATAGAGTAGAATAGAACAAAGAGTACAGAAGGGCTTGTATATATGCGTATATATTAATACATATGTGTGTGACTTTAATACATGTTTGAGAGCAATTTTGCCAGTAAATGGTGAAAATTTATTTTGTAGTAATTGGTTTTTTAGTAGCTATATGGTCAATGGTCACTTTGGAAAATGAATATATTGAATCATATTTTATTCCTTATGCTGAAATAAATCCAGAATAAATGATAAATATAAATGTATACAAAATTATATATGAACCAAAAATAAAATTTGAAATACACTGGAGAACACATGATTTCCTAAGTATAATATAAAACCCAGAAAGCATAAAAGTTTAATGAATTTGATCATGTAAAACCAAAAACTACCTTCATGGCAAAATAAAACCATAAAGTTTGTCAAAACAAAAGCAGCAAAACTGAGAAAAAAATATTATTATATAGGGGCACCTGCTAATTAAGTCAGTAGAGCACACAACTCTTGATCTCAGGGTCCCGACTCCATGTTGAGAGTAGATCTTACTTAAAAAAAAATACAAACTAAAATCAAAACCATATATATATATATATATACATATATATATGTATATATATATGTGTGTGTGTGTATAAAATTATGTATTTCAAATAAAAGCTAATTTCCTTAATATACAAAAAGCTCCATGAAAATAATGCATCCAAAAAATAAGCACTGTACAAAAATGGATAAAGGACACTGACCACAGTTTTACTTAAAAAAAAAAATACAAATAATCATTAAACATACGAAAAGATATCATGATATATATCATGAATAAGCCCCACAAGAAAAATTATAATGACTACCCTGTAATTACCAAGAGTCAGGAAATACAGAGTATCAGAAATAGTAAATATGTGGATATTCCTATCTTCATTACTTTGCACAACACTCACTATTTAAAACAAGAACTGCATTATGAGGCTTGAGGTGGACAAAACCCCCTAAGGGAAAACATGAGGGGGGAAATGCTTTATATTGTCGCAACTTTCTTAACATTTTCACTGAAATGCAACATTTACTCTAAGTAGACTTACAAGATACTAAGATGTATTATAAACCCTAGGGCAGCATTAAACGCACAGTAACAAAGAGGTAAAAAAATTAAAATGGAATAGTAGAAATTATTCAAGCAATATAAAGATGGCAGGAAAGAAGTAACTAAGAGCAAATCCAGAATGAACAAATATGAAGTAATTTCAAAAGAGGAGACCCCAACCAAAGTATATTAGTAACTATGTTAGGTGATATAGAAAAACGTACTCAAATTAAAAGGCAGATATCATCAGAATGGACGCAAAAATAAGAATTATGTTTTTTCTAGAAGAAAGTCACTTTAAATTTAAAGACACAAATAAGTTGAAGGTGCAATGACTGGAAAAGATACACTACTCATTGACTCAACGTAAGAAATCTCATATGAAGAGATTTTTCATTAGAGAAAAGGTAGGTTCCAAGCCAATAAATACTACCAGACATAAACAGGGAATTTTTGGAATGACATAAAGGTCAATTATCAATAAGATTGTAACCACTAATGTATACATACATTCTACAATAATAGAGCTTCAGGATACACAAGGCAAAATTTGGTAATACTAAAGAGAGAGATAGATAAATGTACAATCACACTGGAAATTTCAGTTACTGACAGCATATAAGAACACAGACTATTTGAACCACAATATCAATCACTTTGACCTAATGGGTGTTTATCAAATTCCCGCATTCAACAACTACAGATGAGATTTTCAAGTGCACATGAAACATTTATCACGTTAGACCACATGTGATGCCCTAAAAATAAATGCCAATAAATTTCAAAGGGTGGAAATGTTAAAATGCTCTCAGACAAAAATAAAGTAAAATTAGAAATCAGTTGTAGTCCATTATTGAAAAATTTTCCATTACTTAGAATTTCAATAGCAGACTTCTTGAAATACTCATGAGTCAAAATAAAATCTGATGGTAAATTAGAAAATATTCCAAAAGGAATGATAATAAAAATATGGAGGATGCAGCTACAATAGGGCTTATAAAGAAAATTATGATCTTAAATGCTTAAGTTTCTCGTAAGAAAGCAAAGGGAGCAAATTAATCTCAAAGTAAATACAAAGAAAGTAACGATAAAAGCAGAAATCAATAAAATAAAAATTCACGCAAGAAGAATATTAACAAAGCTAAAAATCAGTCATTTGGGGGAGATGAGTAAAATTAATAGACTTGTAGTAAAACTGAACTGAAAAAACCAAGTGAAAATGCACATTGCCAATAACAGGTATTAAAGGGTGCATTTAGATCAGCATTAATTAAAAAGTAATAAGAGTAGTATGAACAACTTATGCTAATGAATAGGATAGTCTATAGAAAATGCAAAAACTGTCCTTGAAAAACACAATACAAACTGATACTAGAGGGAATACAAAACCGAAATAGCCAACTAAATGAAATTGAATTTCCATGTAGAAAACTCTTGAACTAAATGGCCGCACAATCTCACACTACTTTCTCAGACAAGATGAGGTAACAGTGGTTAGCTGATTTCATACAGCTCGTATAAACCTAACATCCAAGCCTGACAAGGACCTTATCCCTCATGAACACTGACTCGGAAACTCCTAATAAATATTAGCAAATTGAGTCTAATGATATATAAAGGAGGCAATACAACACTAACAAGTGAATTGTATCCCAGGAATGCAAAGGTAGCCCAATACTCAACAATCAACCCATGTAAGTCACTATGTTAACAGAATAAAAGGTAATGACGTCATCTGATCATCTCAAAAGACGCTGAAAAAATTCAGTTGATAAAATTCAATACTCGTTCTACAGTTCTGCTTTAAGATCTTTTTCTAAAGTTACTATGAGACATCTTCATGTAAAAGTGTTAGCTCTGTTCAAAATAGAAACCCAAAGAGCTAAAAAAAATGAAAGAGAACAGTGATTTTTCCAAAAACATCAATATTTTACTACTGAGCTCACCTAGTCATTTTTTTAAATTTGGTTTATTGTATTTTTCACAGTTAAGATTTTCCACAGCTTCTGTTTCTGTCTAAATTTTTAAGAGTGTTGGCCCTTCTTGGAACAAGGATTTGATGGTTCCCTCAAAGTTTTTGTCTAATAATTCCAACATTTGAGTTATCTTGGGTTTGGCATCTTTGGATTGTCCTTTTCCCCTGTGAGTGTCGGCATTTTTGTGGCCTAGGAACTTTGGGTGGGATCCTGGACATTTTAAAGTGTTGACTTTTGTTTCACCTTGACCTTGTTTCCCTTGTGTCCCACCCAGGGTCCACTCTGATGTTCTCAAAATTTATTGATGTGCTGTTGAGGGTCAGACACTAGCACGTGCACTTTGGAGTGAGCCCAGGAATTCCTACATCATCAATTCTGGGGGTTCATTTTCTTGACTTGTCCCTTCTCTGTAATTTTCCTGATACTCTCTAGCTCTCAAACCACCCCTTTTTAGTCATCCGTCTAGAAAACTAGGACTTTAGTTTCTTTGCTCTGATGTGAACTTCCAGTAACTACAACTGCGTCTGAGGCCAACTGAGGGAAGGATAGATGAATTTATCACCCCAGAAGCACCACCCTTCAACCGGCAGTTGATTTGGTCAGTGGAGTCCCATCCCTAAGAGTTTTATTTTATTTTATTTTTTTTAAGATTTTATTTATTCGTCAGAGAGAGAAAAAGATAGCACTAGCAGGGGGAATGGCAGGCAGAGGGAGAAGCAGACTCCCCGCTGAGCAAGAAGCCCCATGCAGGACTCGATCCCAGGACCCTGGGATCATGACTGAACCAAAGGCAGATGCTTAACCAAATGAGCCATCCAGGCATCCCTCATCCCTTAGAGTTGTAGGTGTGTTCCTTGCTGTCACAGTGATTGCTGCCAAAATGGAATTACAGCTTTAAAACTGAGGATGCTCTGGGGGCCGGGGGCTGGAGAAATAAAAAACACTGAAAATGTTTTCCTATTTGCTCTCTGCAGAAGACTTTCTTTTCTTGATGCCCAGGCCAGAAAGAGAAGGCTCTTCTTAGAGCTCTTTTTGTCTGCTCCCAGGGCACAATTCCAGAATCCGTGTCCCTTTTGTATCCAGGATGGGAGATACAGCAAGGAAACAAAAACAAAAGCAAACAAAACAGAAACAGGAAACTCACCACCAGATCAATCCCACTTCAAGCTCTGGTTTCCTCTCCCATTTTGCCTGCTTTTGTTTATTTTTCAAAGTCTTCAGGAAGCCATCCCACACATTCTATACAGGGAAGAGACATGACCTACATACAACCCAATGTGCTTACTCCATGTTACGTGGAACCACACATCTTTTAGCCATATTCCTAAACAAAATCAATGCCTTTCAAAGTTTCAGATGCTCAATAAAAAAGTACCAAAATTTTATATTTTCGGAGGTGGTCTTGCTTTCCATTATATCTACTTTTCGAAATTAATATATTTTGTATTTATATACTTTTTCCTTAAGATGATGCTTTTTGAGTATTAAATAAAGCATCCAATTATGGTTAAGTTACCTATTTTTTTGGCTAAGAAAGCTCCACATTCGACTCTGATCAGGATTGACTTACTTTGCTGATAGTTTAGTCACTAAGGGAGATTCCTTAAAAGAATTCTTTCCCTTTATAGTAGTTGTTTTGGAAGCAGGGTAAATTCCATCGACTGTCATTGGAAATATATTGGAATAAAAAGGGCAGGCATGGACTCTGAGACAGAGATAAGGAATGTGAGAATGTTAATATTTTTGACTCTCTCTGGACCTTTTCCTGACTTGCACCCATAGAAAGCCTGAATGGAAAGTCCTGGAGTGAATGTCCTCAGGGGCAGCTAAGTGGGTGGGTTTGAGGTTGGGCATCTGTGTAGGTTTTTGTCTATCCACCAAACACCGCAGAGAAATTCCTGAATCGCAAGTGTGGGTGATAGCAGTTGTTGAAGAAGTAGAAATCAGACTGAGCCCCTCTAGCAAAAGAAGAGAAATAGAGGGAAGAGGGGGAGCCTGACAAGAAGGCCTGGGGCTTGCCCAATGGAAAGCTTTCCATGAGGTTCACTCGCCAGTCACTGGTCTAGAAATATATTGTTTTGTCTTCAAAGTTTTAAGGGCATGGTACCAAAAGAGAAGACACTAGTATACAGAAGAACAGAACAAGGGGAAGAATGCATTTGCTTTTCACTTCACTGGTTCAAAAGATAATAACTTATTCTAAGACTCATTTTATACTACTAGATTTCTTCTACCTCCTTACTTTAGCCCATGCATGGCTTACTCCAGTGAAAGCGAAAGCAGTGCAAAATGAAGGGTAGTTTTGACTTGTATAAAATACTAATATATTTTACTTGCAAAGCCATTGTTTAAAATGACACCTGAAACCATTGGATTGGTTTATGGGTTAAATTTAGAGAATGTGATGAAGAAATTTTCTTCTTTCTAAAAAGCCTCCACTCTAGAGAGTAAACTCATACTCGGGTTTTTTGTTTTGTTTTGTTTTGTTTTTTTTTAGAGGACTTTCTTCCCACAGAATGAACAAAATCTTGTTCCTTTCCCAAGCCCTATGATATTGAGCCTGCCTCTCGAAATGCCCAGGCTGTCCAGCTCCAGTCCCACCACCGTCCCTAAGCTGCTGTCATCATTGGATGGACATCATATATGGTCTCCTTTCTTCCACTACATTGTCAATCACTTATTGCTTGATATTAGAAAAGATGACATATTTGTACCTCGTTTTCTCATCCATTACTCCACTGAACTATCTGTGAAATTCTCTAATGGACTCAACTGTGTGCCCTAAACTTCTTATATTGAGATCCTAATCTCCAGTACTTAAGAATGTGACTGTATTTGGGGATAGGCCCTTGTAGGAAGTAATTAAGGTTAAAAAAAAAAAAAAAAAAAAAGAAACCAAAATGGTGAGCTGTAATCCAGTATGACCAGTGTCCTTAAAAGGAGAGGAGATTAGGACACAGACAGGGACGGAAGACCTGGGGGAGACAGCAGCTATATGCAACCCAAGGAAATAGGTTTCCTCAGAAATAACCCTGCAGACAAGATGAATTCGGACTCTTAGTCTCCAAAAATGTGAGGAAATAAACATCTGTTTTCAAGCTATCCCATGTGAAGTACTTTGTTTCGGCAATCTTGACAAACTCCAACTAAGTGTGATAATTTTTACACGAGCTTCTGCGATGTCTAGGCTGTCCATCATACCATCTACAAGTTCTTCCCAGTTTATATCTTATCATTTTCCAATGATGCAGTTATGTTGGCTATTAACTTCAGAATAATATTAAATAAAAGTGATATTAGTGTTTACCTTAGTATTTACTCTGCCTTATTGGAAACATCTAATATTTCAGCATGCAACATTGATCATATTCCTGGCCTTAGATTTCATACAGACTTTCTTTTAACACTTTAGGAATGTATCCACTTATTGCTGGGTCAGTAAGATTTTCTGTTTTTCTTCTTTTTTTCCAATTTAGGAACAAAATTATTTTATCAAATTTATTTTGCTTTTAGGGCATGACATGCAATTACTATCCTTAAACATATAAATATTTTATTAGATCAATAGCGTTTCTAATACTACGTTGCTCTTACATCTTGGATTGAACCACACTTAGCATTCAAGGACCAGCCTTGGATTCCCTGACTGGGTGAACTACTTCAACAATTGAACAGTAATTGAAAGAAAAAAATACAACCATAAAACAACACCAGAGCAGACAGGATTCAGGGGAGATAACTTCACAAGCTAGTGTTTTCATAAAAGATATTCTCTGACAGATTTCTCAACATCATTGTTAACAGTTATCCTATTTTGACTTCGTATCCCTTTATAGGATTAATTTTAGTAATACTTTGATTATGAGTATTCCCTGCATAAAGAGGATAAATCTTCTCATTCATAATCCATTTCCTTTTTCTCTTTGTCTATAACTGTCCTTATTTATTTATTTGACAGAGAGACACAGCAAGAGAGGAAATACAAGCAGGGATAGTGGGAGAGAGAGAAGCAGGCTTCCCACTGAGCAGGGAGCCCGACGCGGGGCTCGATCCCAGGACCCTGGGATCATTACCCGAGCCAAAGGCAGACGCCTAACGACTGAGCCACCCAGGCACCCCATGACTGTCCTTTTTAAACGTTTTTGCTTACATTTCAGTTTTAAATTTTTAAGGAAGATTTATCTATATTAGAGAGAGCGATCACATGTGAATGGGGGGAGGTACAAAGGGTGACATAGAGGGAGACAAGCAGACTCCCTGCTGAGCCAGGAGCCTGACATGGAGCTCGATTCCAGGACCCTGCAATCATGACCTGAGCGAAACCAAGAGCCCTACGCTTAACCAACTGAGCCACCCAGGAGTCCCTCAGTTTTTTTCCTTATTGGATCAGCCATTAATTTATCTCTCTCTCTCACACATGCACACACACACCTCAAATAACCAGCTTTTCAATTTAGTCATAAATGATAAGAGTTTTTCTGTTTTCCAATTTATTAATAATTTTGCATTAAGAATAAGTTTAGGATTCTGTGTGGCTTAGTATAAGATAAAAGTTTGAAAATGTTTCATGGATACTTAAAAAGAAGTTGTATCTTCTATTTTCAAAGTAGCTCTTTTGATATATATCTTTCGGATGCATATTAAAAATGTGCATCTCTTATCTCCCATATCCTTATTTTTGTCTTCTTGATGTCTCCTAAATTAAGTCTCCAAATTCAATTTGTTAGATCCTATAGTAATATAAAATTTATAGATATGTACTTAATTATATTTAGTATTTCTTCAAATAATTAAGAGCTTTATTCACGAGTGTAATGCTCTGTAGTCATAGGGATTTTATGCAAATTCAAGCTCTATTACTTAAAAGTTTTATTAACCCAAGCAAGTTACTTAATTCTTTGAGCCTCAATTTTCTCTTTTATAAAATGGCACAAAACTATGCAAAGTATCAAAGACCATATATATATAACACTTTGCTCCAAGTAAATGGCAGCTGTTATTATTATTCTGTCCATGGGATCTACTATGACTCATAGCGGCAGACTAGAATTGTCATTATTTTTCTTTTATTTTAATGTTTATTTATTTATTTGTTTACTTGACAGAGAGAGAGAGCACAAGCGAGCACGAGCAAGGTGAGGGGCAGAAGGAGACGGAGAGGAAGAAGCAGACTCCCTGCTGAGCAGGGAGCCCGATGTGGGACTCGATCCCAGGACCCTGGGATCATGATCTGAGCTGAAGGCAGATGCTTAACCCACTGAGCCCGCCCAGATGCCCCATTATTTTTCTTTTAATAGGTGACTTCGCTTCTTACTATTTTTGTTTTGTGACTTATTGTTGCTGTAGTTTTAATGAAGTCTATGACATGTATTTGCGGGTCAATTATTTTCAGTGTAATTTGATTCTGTATCATTTAAACCATTTTTCCTGACTTTTACCATGTGTGATACTAACGCTATCTGGTTTTCTTGTCTTCACATTTATCTGACATGTATTTATCACAAAATGAGGACGTGTTACTTTTTCCAGGCTTGTTTATTTGAGAGAAAGCGCACACACGCAAGAGAAAGAAAGAAAGAGAGAGAGAGAGAGAGAGCATGAGCAGCGGGGAGAAGCAGAGGAAAGGGACAAGCAGACTTCCCTCTGAGGAGGGAGCTGGACACTGGGCTCCATTCCAGGACCCTGAGATCATGACCTGAGCTGAAGGCAGGTACTGAGCCCCCCAGGTGCCCCAAAATGAGGACTTTTTAAAATACAATAGTTCATACCGAATTTGGAGGAGTTATTATTGGAGAACCATGCCCATTCAGATGTAATGCCGTATTGTTATATTGAGTATTTTCCTTACTTTCCACTGGAAAAAAAAAATATTTTTATCATTGGGCAATAGCAAAGCTAAGCCCAGAAAGAAGCTCTTTCAGAATCCAAAGAACAACAGATTATATTAAGAAATACAAAGGGTAGCTATCCCTTTTGGGTCCATAAAACAAAGTCACTTCTCTCATTTCTCACAAAAAGGATAATTAAAAGATGACAAATACTGGAGCACACGGGTGGCTCAGTTGAGTATCTTGAGTATCCCACTCTCACCTCAGGTCACAATTTCATAGTCCTGGGACAGAGCCCCACAATGGGCTCCACGTTCAGCTCGAACTCTGTCCATGGGATCTGTTTCAGATTCTCTCTCTCCCTTTGCCCCTCCCCCCAATTCGTGTGCACACACCCTCTGTCTCTGATATAAATAAAAATAAATCTTAAAATAATAGAGAACAAATATTATGCTATCCCCTGACATTGACTTTCCTCACTATTTTCTAGCATGGCTTTACACCTACTGAAACCCACCAACCAACCAACAAAAGTAATTGGAATCAAGTTAACAATGCCGATGAAAACATACAAGCACAATGCCACAGCCAGTCATTTCCACCCAGCTGCAATCACATTGACATATTTGCCTCAAGGAGCTTTTTTTTTTTTTTTTTAATCTTGTGACGAACTTATCTGTTATCATAGACATTATTTATACGAAATCATGACTTTATTAATTATATGAGGTTTGGTGACAATGAAGCTACCAGGATAAACCAAAGTTAATTCAATTAAAAATAAATAAATAAATAAGGTTTTGGGGCAACTGGGTGGCCGCCGTGGGTGAAGTGTCTGACTTTGGTTTCAGCTCAGGTGGAGTCTCAGGGTCATGAGATCAAGCCCCCATCAGACTCCTCACTCAGCAGAGTCTGCTCAAGTTTCTCTCTGCCTCTCCCACCCACCCCCGTTCATATTCTCTCTCTAAAATAAATAAAATAAAGTAAAAAAGGTTTTCCTTGACAATTTTTTGATTGTGTTACATAATTCTTGAAGTTATTTACCTTATCAAAATTGAATTGAAATTACCCAAATGCATGTTGTTTCCTTATTCTTTAGTTATGGTGAGTTTGGAATAGAATGGGCAATTGCTGGCAATAATAGAAGCGGATTATACCCAGATGGGAAGAGACACTAAATTCACATAGTCCAAAACTTCATGGTGTAATTTTCCTTATGAGAATGCCATGTGTTTGCCCAGAGGCCAAAAGATAATGGGCTTGTTTTTAAGAATATCTTTTCTCAGGCACCCCCCTGGTCTATTCCATACTGAAAATTTTTCATTGATTCTTGAAAGGCTCTGATTCTTGGATTTTCGAACTTTCAAAGGCCCCCTGCTCAAAAAAAACAAACAAAAACAAAACAAAACAAAAACTTGGAGATTTGAGTATCTGATCCTTTACTTACATGGTTTTAATAAGCCACGGACTCCAGGGTATTTATTAGCTTTGTAACTTTTTGTTGGATTGCCACTATTAAATATCCTTTGACTGTTGTATTGATGTAAAGATAATACGAGCTGATTGAATTGTTTTCCGAGACATTTATTTTAAGATGTGAAGGTTAATGTCCAGTTGCTGTTCAGATAAAATTTCTCTCTATAATTAAAATCGGCATATGCCCCCACATAAATCAAAAGAGGTTTTCTTTTAGTAAAATTAGAGTTGGTTTTGAGAGATGGAATTTTTTTTCCAATGACGATAATGAGCAATAAACAAATGATTGCTTGAAAGAGATACTTGTACGAATTCAAATACTATTGAACAAACAGGGCCGCGAATTAGATCTCATTACTATTATAGATATTTGGTCATTTTTTTAAAAAATTTAAAAATAGACACTAAGGAAGAAATGAAAGATCAGCCTTCAGTGTTTTTCAACCTAATATGTAGTACTCTTTCACTTGAGATTTAAGTTAGTGAAGTGGAACTTAAATCATATACTAATCTTAAAGTTAAACCATATAGTAATCGATTATCAGATTATTCTTTTCCTTCTCTCTTCCTTGCTCTGCTTAAATGCTATATCATAGAGTAATTAACATTATTTTGTGAAATGACTTCATTCCTGTCATCTGTGTTAGTTCAAAATGAGAGAGTAGCTTTGAAGCCTGTTATTAATTTAATCTTATCTTTTAAAAGCTATTTTTATAGATGTTTGAAGAAATAGCACAAGCGCTGACTTTAATTGTAGATGTCTAATCTGGAGAGCCAGAAATGCGCAACTGCCCTTCATGAGTTTCTAGGGAGATTCTTGTCCCAACAGGTGAAGCTCAGCTAGATATCCTGCCTGGTCTCTTCATGAATGGAGCTTTATGTGGAATAACAGCCATTGGAAGGGCTTGTCTTAATCCTCCTTCATATATTCAGTTTTACCATCTATACACTCTGTTTAGATGGTAATTTAACACTCAAATAGTTTTTCATTAGCAAAGAGCATGTGTATTTTAATCTTTCATTAATAAACTTTCTGAATAAAAATGTGTATGTAATTAAACACTTTAAACTATTTTCATAACTGTTCTAATTGGTAAGGAAAATTTGAGACCATGTGACTCTGTAAATGATTACCTTAAGGCAATGGAAGAAGTGTGCATTTATAGATTTTAGAACGGTGTTCATGAAGGTGGGACCCTAGGGTTCTTATGAGTTAATGCACACAGAAGTGTTTCCTCTACTATATGCTCTACTGCAATCGCGATGCTTTTAAGATGTTAACTAAGCACTGCCCACATTTTATCAAATGTGTTTTCTACATCATTTTTCTAGACAATAAAAAAAGCAGCAAACCAACCAAGGACTGCGAAATAAAAAATAAAGCTACTTAACATACCCTCATTTTTTTATTTTTAAAGAAAATAGTGCCTCATGTACCCCAATGCTCATAGAGCCAATGGCCACAATCGCCAGACTGTGGAAAGAGCCAAGATGCCCTTTAATAGGTGAATGGATAAAGAAGATATGGTCCATACATACAATGGAATATTATGCCTCCATCAGAAAGGATGAATACCCAACTTTTGTATCAACATGGACGGAACTGGAAGAGATTATGCTGAGTGAAATAAGTCAAGCAGAGAGAGTCAGTTACATGGTTTCACTTACGTGTGGAGCATAAGGAAAAACATGGAGGACATTAGGAGAAGGAAAGGAAGGGTGAATTGGGGGAAATCGGAGGGGGAGATGAACCGTGAGAGACTGTGGACTCTGAGCAACAAACTGAAGGTTTTGGAGGGGAAGGGGTGGGGGGTTGGATGACCCTGGTGGTGGGTATTGAGGAGGGCACATATTGCATGGAGCACTGGGTATGGTGCATGAACAATGAATCTTGGAACACTGAAAAAATAAA